>CM035842.1:432316242-432366242 GCA_020510985.1 Pholidichthys leucotaenia | reverse complement strand
CTCCTCAGGAGACAAGCTGGCGCCCATCAGGCGCGTGTGGGGCGCGTGGCAGAGGAGGCTGTCGCTCCTGTACGAGCCCGGACCTGAGGTCACCGTGGACGAACGACTGGTTCCCTTTAGGGGTAAGTAGCCGTGGTGTTGGGTGTATAAAAACAAAAAACAAAACAAAACAAAAAAAAATATATAGAAATCTAATTGCATCTCTCTCTCTCTCTCTCTCTCTCTCTCTCTCTCTCTCGTGCGCATGCGTGGGTGTTTGTGGGAGCAGGGGTGTGGAGTGGTGTCGTGTGAGTACGTTAAACTTTGTATTTTCTAACTTTTTCTCTATCTTGTGTGTTTGAGGTGTGTGTGTTTAATATAGTGGGTTGAGTGTGTGTGTGTTGGGGTGTGAGTGTTGGAGTGAGTGTGTCGGGGAACGGTAGCTTCTGCTGCCGGTTTTTCCCGGCCGGCATCATGCCGGTGATTGATGGTGGTGTGGAGTTTGAGCGCTTAACCCGGCGTCATGGCGTGAGAATCCTCCCGACAGTTCCCTGTTCTGTGGAGGAGGCCAGCCTCGCTGTAGGACAGGTGGTTGGGCATGGCAGCATAAAATCGGCATCGAGGATGAACAGCGCAATTGTGATCTTTCTGGATTCGACTGAAAAAGCTGATCAGGTGGTGGCACAGGGAGTGGTCATAGGTGACACTTTTACTCCCGTTTTACCGCTGGCGAACCCGTCTAGGAGGATCACCATCTCAAACGCTCCTCCTTTCGTTAAAAATGATCAGCTGATTAGAGAGTTGTCCCGTTTTGGCCAGGTTGTGTCCCCTATCAGAATGGTCTCTCTGGGTAGTAAATCACCCCTGCTGAAGCATGTTGTATGTCATAGGAGGCAGTGTTTCATGGTGTTGAAAGACAGCTCTGCTGAACTGAACGCGTCTTTTAATTTCAGGATTGACGGCTTTAGCTACTTGGTGTTTGCAACATCTGAAACCATGAAGTGTTTTGCGTGTGGCGCAGAAGGCCATCTTATTAGGTCATGTCCTGAAAAGGCGAATACAAAGAGCACTGGCGGTAAGAAAGGTGACGCCGCTGTTTCTGGTGGTCCGGAGGGTAGCGCTACATGTGGTGCGGCGGATGCCGCTGCGGCGCCCGCTTCTGCTGGGGCGGTCGCGGCCGCGATTCCGCTTCTACTTCTGCGGGGGTGTCCGCATCCGCGTCCGCGTCCACGTCCGCGTCCGCTTGTGCTGGGGCGGCCGCGGCCGCCTCTGCTGAAGTAGCCGCAGCGGGCGCGGTAGTTGCCCCCCCAAACATTGATGGTGGGAAATTTCTGTCTGGCGGCAGCTCTGATCATTGTGACGAGCCTGTCACCCGGAGTAAAGAGGCGGAGGGTGTAAGTAAGAGTGCAGTTAAACGAAGGAACGTGGGTGAGCAGACTTTGCAGGTGGGGGAGGAGCGGTTTGAGGCTGTAGCGGACACACAGAGCAAACACTGCATGACGAACGTTGCAGTTCACGAAGAAATGCAGGAATGTAGTTTTGTTGAAGAGGATCCTTTTAAAGCTGCACAAAAAAGAAAAAGTGCTGAAAACTTGCAGAGCTCTGCTAAATCTAGTAGGGTTGGGAAGTTAGATCTACTGGATGAGAGCGTCTCTGACGAAAGTGGAGCTGAGTCTGAAATGATGCAGACGCAGGAGGAGCAAAGCTCCTATTGTTTTACCAAAATTAGGCAATTTCTCCAGGTGACCAAGGGGAGCAGAGCTGTGAAAGTGGAAAATTACTTTCCAGATCTGGAGTTATTTGTGGCATCAGCTCGCAAGCTGATGAAACTGAATGATGGGAATGAGACTTTTACTGATCAGGAAATATTTCGTTTAAAGAAACTGGTTGTCAAACTGAAATCACAAATTACTAACAGTCATGTTGACTCTTAGTTTGTTTCTTCCCTTTTATGCTATGTGTGTGTTTTTTTTACTGTACCTTATTTTTATCCTTTTTAATGCCCCACCTTAGAATTGGCACTCTTAATATAAACGGGGCCAGGGATGATGTAAAAAGGGCCTCTTTATACAAGCTTTTTAATTTAAAGACACTTGACGTGCTGATGGTCCAGGAGACTCACAGCACTGTAGACATTGAGTGCCAGTGGAGAAAAGAGTGGGATGGCTGCATTTTTTTTAGCCACAAATCCAATAATAGTGGAGGGGTGGCTGTACTTTTCTCTCGGGGTTGTGTGCCTGTCTCTTATGAGGTAGAAGAGGTGGTGAAAGGACATGTACTCTTGCTAAAGGTACAGCTTGAAAACGTAAACTTGGTTCTTATAAACGTGTATGTGCCAACCCAGAGAGCAGAAAGGATCAGGGTCTTTAATATGCTATCAGATACGGTTAGATCCTGTAATCCAAATAGTTTTTTATTTCTGGGGGGTGATTTTAACTGTACATTAAACCACAGACTGGACAGGAACCATCAGGAACCTCACCCTGCTTCTGCCAATAGGCTGAGGGAACTAGTGAAGGCACATGAAATGGCCGATGTGTGGAGATCACATCATGGGGACCAGAGGCAGTACACCTGGAGCCATGCTAAAGATAACCTCTTATCTATGGCTAGGTTAGACCGTTTCTATGGTTTTAAACACCAAATGAGTGTTTTTAAAAATAGTTGTATCTGTCCTGTTGGTTTCACTGATCACTGCCTGCTGATTTGTTCTGTTTTCATTGAAAATGTAAAGTGTAAGAGTGCTTTTTGGCATTTTAATAATACACTTTTAAATGATGTGTTTTTTAAGGGAGTTTTTCATGATGTATGGAAGTCACACAGGGAACAAAAATCTTCTTTTAGTTCTCTCCAAATGTGGTGGGATTTTGGGAAGGCACAGATAAAACAATTCTGCCAACAGTACACTCAAAATGTCACTCGTAGCTTGACCCAATCCTTGAAAGTTCTGGAGACTGAGGTGGTAGAGCTAGAGGAGTTACTCAGTTCTACCGGAAAACAGGAGCACTTAGAGGCTCTTAAGTCAAAAAGGTCAGCCTTGGCTAGCTTGCTAGGGGTCACCGCACAGGGTGCTCTGGTCCGCTCGCGCTACATGGATGTAGCTCTGATGGACTCGCCCTCCCAGTACTTTTTTGGACTGGAGGGGAAAAATGGACAGAGAAAGCTCATTCACTCCTTGTTGGGCGATGACGGGAGAACAATCTCCACAGCAGCAGAGATCAGGAAACAAGCTGCTAGCTTTTACAGTGAATTGTTTAGAGCAGAGTGGAGGGAGGACACGTCACTGGGCCAGGTTTTCCTTGATGGTCTTCCAGTGCTCTCAGAGGACCTTGTTGCCGGCTTGGATGCTCCACTGTCTCTGTCTGAGCTGCATACGGCGCTAATGAGCCTCCAGAATGGAAAATCACCAGGCATAGATGGTCTCTCTGTGGACTTTTTTAAGGAATTCTGGCCCCTGCTTGGTCCAGACCTGCTGGAGGTTCTCCAAGATAGCTTGGAAAGGGGGACCCTACCCACGACCTGCAGGAGGGCCATCATCACACTGTTGCCGAAAAAGGGGGACCTCCAGAGCCTAAAGAACTGGAGGCCGGTCTCTCTGCTCTGCACAGACTATAAGATTCTCTCAAAAGCTCTGGCCCGAAGACTGAGAAAGGTGATGAGCGAGCTCATTCATGTAGACCAGACTTACTGTGTGCCTGGCAGGCTGATTAGTGACAACGTCACTTTAATTCGGGATATTTTGGAGGTCTCTGGTTCATTGGCGGTAGAAACTGGTTTGATTTCAATTGACCAGGAAAAGGCGTTTGATCGGGTTGAACACCAATATTTATGGACAGTTTTAACAGCTTTTGGGTTCAGCCCAGGCTTCATAGCCAGGATACGGGTCTTGTACAGTGACATTGAGAGTGTACTGAAGATAAATGGGGGCCTGTCTGCCCCTTTAAAAGTCCAGAGGGGGGTTCGGCAGGGCTGCCCTCTCTCAGGGATGCTGTACTCCCTCGCCATAGAGCCTTTGCTTCACTGCCTGAGAAGGGACCTATCAGGAGTCACTTTTCCTGGCTGTGACACCACGTTCAAGCTGTCGGCCTATGCAGATGATGTAGTCATTCTGCTAAATAAGCAGAGTGACATTGACGTTCTGGTTAGGAGTGTCAATCTTTTTGGCCACTTTTCCTCTGCAAAAATAAACTGGGGAAAAAGCGAGGCTCTGATGGTGGGGGAGAAACTAGAAAATCAGCTTACGCTGCCTGGTGGGTTGATTTGGAAAAAAGGAGGTTTTAAGTATCTTGGTGTCTTTATTGGAAATCAGCAGTTTGAGCAAAAAAATTGGGATGGGGTCATAGAGAAAATTAACGGGAGACTAAACAAATGGAAGTGGCTAATGCCAAGAATATCTTTTAGAGGAAGAGTGCTCATTTTAAATAATCTTGTTTCCTCATCCCTGTGGCACCGCCTCATGTGCATGGACCCCCCTGCTGGTTTGTTGTCCAAAATTCAGTCTGTTTTGGTGGACTTTTTTTGGGGGGGTGGACTCCACTGGGTTCCTCAAGCCCTGTTATTTCTTCCCAAAGAGGAGGGGGCGAAAGGAGTGATTCATTTAGCTAGTAGAGGTGCTGCTTTTAGACTGACTTTCATACAGAGACTGCTGACGGGCCCCCAGGACCTGGTATGGAGGCCTTTGGCCTGTGTTATTTTACAGAGAGTCCTTGGGCTTGGGCTAGACCTCCCTGTGTTTTTAATGGATTTTAAGAACTCTAATGCACTGTCTTTACCCAGTTTTTACCGCAGTCTCTTTTCAGTGTGGACTCTTTTTAAAAAACAAAGAGGGCCATGCGATTCCCTCTACTGGTTGTTGAGGGAGCCGCTGGTTTTTGGTGGTCGCCTTGGTGTCCTGCCGGGAGTTGGAAGGACCTTCCTTGATAGGCTGTGTTCCAGGAACGTTCTCACTCTGAAGCAAGTGGTGGAACTGGCTGGTCCTGGCCTCAACAACGCCTCAGCTTTAGCAGCTCATCTTGGTGTCAGGTCGAATCGTTTCATCGATGGTCTTCTTGCACACTGGAAACAGGAGCTTCATGGACTTGAGCACTCCCTACTCTTGGACTTTAGCAATGGCACGCTGCAGCCGGAAAGCACTGACCCCTTTCCCTCTCTCACGCTCTATATGGACTTTGACGTCGCTCCTTGCTCCTTACTGGCATTCTGTGCTCCCACTGGTGTGGACTTTGGAGGAGCCAGTGGTAAGGCACTCTACAGACTGGTTGTGATGGCACTCAACAAGGACAGTTTGAACACCTGTGTGGACACTCCTTGGAGAGCCTATTTTAAGCTAGGAAAAGGGCATCGGCCTGCCTGGAGGGCTCTTTATAAAGCCCCTCTCCCTAAGAGGCATGGAGACTTACAGTGGAGGGTCCTGCATGGTATTATAGCTGTCAATGCTTTTGTTTCTGTGATTAACAGCAGTGTCAGTGATCAGTGTGTTTTTTGTTCCTCTAGGGAGACTGTTTTTCATTGTTTTATTGAATGTCAGCGCCTGAGTGGCCTCTTTGAACTTCTCACAGAACTTTTTCATATTTTTAAGGAAGTTTTCTCTAAGCAGGTTTTCATTTGTGGTTTTATGTACAATCGTCGTTTTAAGCAGAAGTGTCAACTACTGAACTTTGTTTTAGGGCAGGCAAAGTTGGCTATCTATGTAAGCCGGAGAAGAAAACTTGAGAATGTTGAGAGTGATGTTGATGTCAAAATTTTATTTGTGAGGCTACTTAAAGCCAGAATCAGGCTGGACTTTCAGTTTTTTATGGGGAATGGGGATGTGGAAGGTTTCAGGACCCTCTGGTCCCTGGAGAATGTCCTCTGTTCAGTTCATGATGGACAGCTTTTTTTGGGGCGTTTTTTGGGGGATTAATTTTCTGTGTAATATAGCATGACATAGAAATTGTATTGACTGATGGACAAATGTGTTTATTAAAGATCTTTTAAAAATCAAAATCTCTCTCTACCCCCCCCAAAAAAAATAATCCACCTTCTCTTGTTTGTTTGTTTTCTTTTCCTTTGTGTAACCACCACCCCAACCCCCACCCCTTCCCTAGGTCGCTGTCCCTTCAGACAGTACATGCCCAACAAGCCCGCTAAGTACGGCATCAAGCTGTGGGTGACGTGCGACACCTGCTCCAGCTACACGTGGAAGATGCAGGTCTACACTGGCAAACCTGAAAGGGGAGGTCTCCCCGAAAAGATCCTGGCCACCCGAGTTGTCCTCGAGCTCACCAAGGGACTGGGACCCGGGCGGAACGTCACCTGCGACAACTTCTTCATGTCCCACGAGCTCGTGCGCAGGCTCCTCGCCGAACGGGACCTGACCCTACTGGGAACCCTGCGCGCCAACAGGCCCGAGATCCCGCGAGAGCTGCTCGACGTCAGGAGCAGGGCGGTTGGCTCCTCGTCCTTCGCGTTCTCCTCGTCCAGGGCTCCTGACTTTGCCCTGGTGTCCTATCTCGCCAAGAGGAACAAGAACGTGCTGCTCCTCGCCATCGCCGACAGGTACCTGCAAGGCCCGCTGCTGAGCGACTGTGCCGATCGCAAACCCCTCGCGGTGCTCCACTACAATTGCACCAAGGGAGGCGTCGACAACCTAGACAAGGTCGTGGCCACGTACAGCTGCAGGAGAAAAACCTGCCGCTGGCCCCTGATCCTGTTCCACAACATGGTGGACGTTTCTGCGTACAACGCCTTCGTCCTGTGGCGGGAGCTCAATCCTGCGTGGATGGCCGGCAGACCCAACAGGCGCAGGTTGTTCACGGAACAGCTGGGCAAGGTGCTCGTGGCCCCGCTCATGCTCAGGAAGAGGAGGAGAGAGAGGGCGAGGGAGAGGGAGAGGGTGAGGGAGAGGATCCCCCGCGGTGGCGACGAAGACGATGACGACAACCCCGAGGCCGCGGCGCGAGGAGTACCCCCGCGGTCTTTGGAAGAAAAGAGGAAGCGGTGCCGCGTGTTCCCCAGGAGCAAGGACACCAAGACCAAAATGGTGTGCCGCGGGTGTCGCTTGCACGTGTGCAGAAGATGCGCGCTCAAGTACTGCCCCGCCTGCGCTCCCGCCAGCAGCGGTCCTCTCGCCTCTTCCTCTTCCTCCTGCTCCTCCTCCTCCGTCGAATAGCAAGTCCTCCACAAACCACCGGGTGGGTAGATCGACTGTCTATTCCTTGAAAAAAAAATACAAAGGGGGTCCATATGACCCCCTCTCACCCAAAAACACCGAGGTGGGGGGTCTAGTCGACCCCCACCCCCACCCCCCAAGTCCTCAATACAAAACCACCCGGAGATCAACTATCTATTCCTTGGAGAGAGAAAAAAAAAGCAAGCGGGGGTCGATATGACCCCCTCAAAAAAAAAATACAAAGGGGGTCCATATGATCCCCTCTCATCCAAAACCCTGACGTGTGGGGTCTAGCCGACCCCCACCCCCACCCACCCCCAAGTCCTCAACACAAAACCACCCGGAGATCAACTATCTATTCCTTGGAGAGAAAAAAAAAAAAAAAAAGCAGCGGGGTCGATATGACCCCCTCAAAAAAAATACAAAGGGGGTCCATATGACCCCCTCCGAGGTGGGGTCTAGTCGACCCCCACCCCTCACCCCAAGTCCTCAACACAAAACCACCCAGAGATCATCTATTCCTTGGAGAGAAAAAAAAAAGCAACCGGGGTCGATATGACCCCCTCAGAAAAATACAAAGGGGGTCCATATGACCCCCTCTCATCCAAAGCCTCGAGTTTGGGGGGTCTAGTCGACCCCGAAACCACCCCCTCTCCTTCCTCGACAAACCACTGGGGAGATCAGCCATCTATTCCATGGAAAAGAAACAGCGGGGTCGATAAGACCCCCTTGAAATATCCAAAAGGGGGTCGAGATGACCCCCTCGGAAAATACTCAGGGGGGGTCGACATGACCCCTTTCACCGAAAACCCCGAGGTAGGACCCCCCCCAAAAAAAAAAAAAAAAAACAAAACAAAACACTGGCAGATAAACTATCCATTCTGGAAAAAAAACAAACAAAGAAACCCAGGGGTCCATATGACCCCCACCCCACCACCATCGTTATGTGGCACGTGGAAACACAAGGGTTAATCATCCTTGGAAAAAATTTTGATGAAAGATAATAAGAGAAAGGGTATTATTTCAGAGTTTCATAACTCATTGACACTATCCTCAAGTGAAAACTCACAGAAAAGACTGAATTACTGGAAAGAAGACCTGCAAATTGAAATTTCAGAGGAACAATGGGAAATGGCTTGTGCAGGAGCTCAAACCAAATCAATAAATGTACGTCTTAAACTGGTGCATTTTAAATGGTTAATGCAGATGTATGTTACACCAGTGGAGTTAAATAGATATCACAAAAACATAACAGATACATTCACAAAATGTATGGAAAGTAAAGGAACCCTATTTCACTGTTTATGGGAATGTAGAAAAATCAGAATATTTTGGGAAGAGGTAAGGGTAACAATTGAAAACATAATTTCAAAACAATTTACATTGAACCCTAAACTGTTTTTGTTGGGTCTGTATCAAGAAAAGCATAACTTTAATAAGAGTGAAAGAGCATTCATAGACCTCAGTTTGCTTAATGCCAAAAAAAATGTATTGCATTGATTGACTTCAGGAAGAGGAAGACGCCTTCTCATCCACTGCAGCTTAGGGGGGAGGATGTGGGAGTGGTTGAGGACTACAAATATCTGGGTGTCAGGATCAGCAGCGGGTTGGACTGGAGATCCAACACCGATGCTGCACACAAGAAGGGGATGAGCAGACTCTACTTCCTGAGGAAGCTGAGACCCTTCAATGTGTGCAGCAGGATGCTGGACCTTTTCTACCAGACCGTTGTCGCCAGCACCAACTTCTTTGCTGCTGTCTGTTGGGGTAGCAGTATCAGGGCCAGAGACACCAACAGACTTGACAACATTATCAAGAGGGCTGGCTCTGTAATTGGTCTCAGACCGGAGACCTTTGAGACAGTGATGGAGAGGAGAACACTAGATAAACTGCGATCCATCATGGACAATTCTGATCACCCCCTCCACCACACACTAGACAGACAGCGAAGCACTTTCTCCAGTAGACTACTGCAGCTTCGCTGTCGAACGGCCAGGTACAGGAAATCTTTCCTGCCACATGCAATTTCACTGTACAATAACTCACTATGATGTTGAATTCTGGTCAAAGCTATGCTGCCACACTGCACCCAATAGACTAACTTGTACCTCACATTTCATCTATCTATCTTAATATAGTATGGTATTGTACTAAATGATAGAAAAATGTGTTTATTAAAGACCTTTTAAAAATCAAATCTCTCTCTCTCTGGGCCTGCAGCTGTCAGGGGCACTTCTGGGTTTTGCTCAGATAGTGGGCGGTGCTCCTGTCAAGCTGTCAGTACTGTTTCCTCCCCTCTCATGACACTCAACTGCTCTGTATTGTGTAATCTCTCTCACCTCCTGCCCATTCATGTGATCCACACCTGATGCCACTTGTGATGATTAATTCCCTGCCGCATTTAAGACTGTTTTTGTTTACTCACTTGACAGTGCCTCATTGTTGTCATCATTGTATCTACTAATCTCCGTCGGGACCCCATCCCTGTTCCGATGTGCGCCTCTATGTTTTTTCATCTTGCCATTCTCCTCAGTTGTAAGTTTATTTTTGAGCACTTTATGGACTTCGTGTTTTCTTTAATAAAATACCACAAACTGCAGTCCAGCGCTTGGGTCTTTCCTCTCTGCCCCAGTGGGGCATTCATAACAGTAGGCACTGACCAGTTGAGACCCAGCTACTGCTAATTTGTGTTTTTTTTTGTTTTTTTTGTTTTTTTTTTTTCGCTTACCTGTTTTTCGGAGCCCACATCATGTCCCCAGCACGCCGGCCATCAGCCTTCAGAGGGAGATCGGTCGATGGGTTCCCCAGCATGGCGGAGAAGTGGGCAGCTGATTTCATCCAGGGCTTTGTGGATGAAGCTTTTGCCTCCCGTGGCCCCAAGAAAACCTGGGAGAGTGTGAATGCTGCAGTCGGGATCGTTGAGGCACACTCTTGGGTTGAGGAAGCATCCCCAATTCGCAGAGCTGCTTGCCATGGTCTTTTCACTTCAGCAGTTATTCCCTGGGCTGATGAGGGGTCCGCTTCCAGTGGCACAAAGGCCTTCACGGAAGCGCCCTCCACACCAGACATCATCCACCTACCCCTGCTTATCCCCTCCTATTTCGCCTTCGCCTGCTCCAAAACATTACTCTCCCGGGTCAGCCTCCACCCGTCCTCCGGTCGCAGTGGAACCGGACTCCCAGGGAGAGAGTTTCCTGGATCATCTGCCTCCCATTTCCCACCGCTGCCCAGCTGAACACCACTGAAAGAATGCCTCCGCTCCCTTGTCAGCAGCTCCTCATTCGCATAGACAGAAAACTCCTGCAGCAGCGCCCTCGTTGCATTTTTCCTCTCCGGCTGTCCGGACAGCTTCCTCCTTCTCTGCAAGTGCTGTCTCCCTCTTCTCCTTGGTGTTCCTTCCCACTGCTGAAGGTTCGGTCACCTCCTTCCTGACTCCGTCTGTCACCATGTCTGCTGGGGCGGCTCCTCTACATTCCTCTGAGGGGTCCGCAACAATTTCAGCCACGGAGATGGCGGATTCTACACCAGCTGCAGCAGAAAACATCATTCACTGGGAACATAGGCAAGTGCTTTTTCATTCTCTGTCAGTAATACACCAATTACCTTGCCTGATTCCTGGTGGTGAGACTCAGTCCTCTGAGTTCTCACCGCCTGCTGCTGCCACAAACTGTTCACCTGCCCTCTCTGTGTCTCCTCCTATGCTCCTTGAGTGTCCGTCATCCCCAGGATTGAGCCGTCAGACGTCTGTGGAGGAGTCTGTGGCCCTGGAGGACTTGGTTCGAGCCCCATAGTCCTGGCCTGCACAGCGGGAGAGTGCTGTTACCAAGCTAGAGCCTGCACGGATGATGGAGGATCCATGCAGGCTCCGAGTCTCCGTTGGTGTTGTGTCCAAGTTGGGGGCTGGTTTGGGTGCTGCTTCCCAGCATCAGACAAACGTCGGTGCTGCGCTCCAGCTTGGGTCCACTGTGGGTGTCACGCTCCAGTCCGGGGTCCACCATGGGTGCAGCTCTGTCCCAGTCCAGGACCACCGTAGGTGAAGCTATGCTCTTGTCTGGAGCCACCGCAGGTGCAGCTACACTCCCGTCTGGAGCCACTACGGGTGCTGCTATGCCCCAGCCTGGTGCCGCTATGGGTGCTGCCATGCCCCAGTCCAGGGACACCAAGGGTGCTACAGACCAGTTCAGAGTCGCTGTGGTCCCTCAATCCTCACCCAATTCCACCATGATTCCCTCTCCTCTGCCTGATGCTGTTGTGGTTCCACGTCCCCTGACTGACACAGTCATGGTTCCTCCTACTCTGCCTGATGCCGTTGTGATTCCCTCTCCTCTGCCTGATGTTGTCAGGTCCCCTCTCTTCAGCTCGAGGATGTCGTGGTTCCCCTTCCTCAACCCAACGTCATCTGGGGGGGGGGGGATTCCTTTCCGTTCTCCACACCACCGATTGTTCCTGTTGTGTTGCCACCTCCTGGGCTACCTCTTCTGTTCGTGTGGTTAAAAAACTCTGGAAGACCACCCGACAGACTGTACCACTGGGGTAGGTGGCTCTGGGAGGCTGCCTGACTCCTTTTGTCTTGCTGTCAGCTGTGCCTAGGACTCTGGCCGCCCCCCTTAACTGTCCAGCTTTCCAGTCCAGGGGGTTTAGGTGGTTTGGTTTTTGCCTAGTGTGGGTCCTGAGTGGGCTTATTTGTTTCTTTTTGTTCCCTCCTACCCTGTTTTCCCCACCACCTGCCCGGGGTGGTTTATTGTTCTACTCCCTTTTTTTTGGGGGGGGGGGGGTCCTTTTTCTTTGCTGATGTTACCCTGGGTGTCTGGAATCCAACCCCTTGAGAGGGGGGCTCTGTCATGATCTCCTGAACATGATATCCTGTTCACCCTTTATATTGCGGACTTTTCACACAACACACCACACTGCCATCTACAGAAGTTCTCTGACAACTCTGCGATTGTCTGCTTCATCTCCAATGGAGATGATGCAGAATACAAAGGACTTATCCAGGACTTCATGGACTGGTGCCATCTGAACTGCCTCCAGATCAATGTGAAGAAAACTAAGGAACTGGTGATGGACTGCCACAGGCAATGGACAACCCGTTACAGCACCAGTAAACATCCAGAGAACATATACTGAGATGGTGACATCGTACAAGTACCTGGGTGTTCATTTGAACAATAAACTGGACTGGTCACACAATAACGACACGCTCTACAAGAAGGGACAGCGCAGGCTGTTCCTCCTGAGGAGGCTGAGGTCTTTTGGTGTTCAAGGGGTGCTCCTAATAACCTTCTATGACTCGATGGTGGCATCAGCCATCACATTTGGAGTGGTCTGCTGGGGCAACGGCATCACGGCAGCTGACAGGAAGAGACTGAGTAGACTGCTCTGTCCTGGGGCGGTGCCTCAACCTCGTGGAGTTGTTAGGAGAGGGAAGATTACTAACTAACTAACTAACCTGCACTTATATAGCGCTTTTCTAGTCACAAAGACCACTCAAAGTGCTTTCACTAGTACTAACCCTCTATTCTAAGGGCCTATAGGAAACAGATATCTAGGGACAATTTAGAACAGCCAATTAACCTAACATGCATGTCTTTGGATTGTGGGAGGAAACCGGAGCCCCTGGAGTAAACCCACGCAGCACAGGGAGAACATGCAAACTCCACACAGAAAGGTTCCAACCCCTGCCAACCTGGGGATTCGAACCAGGAACCTTCTAGCTGTAAGGCAACAGTGCTAACCACTGCACCGGTGGCTAAGCTGTCATCTCTGCTGGAGTCCAAGTCCCATCCCTTGTAGGACACGCTGAATGCACTGAGGAGCTCATTTAGCAGTAGGCTGCACCATCCAAGGTGCACGACAGAGAGGTTTCGCAGGTCCTTCCTACCTACGGCTGTCAGACTTTTTAACCTAAGCAGGGCTGCTCATAGAGGCCAAAAAACAAAACAAACAAACCAAAAACTTTACAACCTAATAAGTAGTGAATGCACAAAACCTAAAAAACTTGCACAATAATCGTCCCCTAGGCTGACTCAAATACGAAATATGCTGTTTGAGTACATATTCATACTATGTGGGGTAACTGAATAGACCGTTATGCTGTTTATTCCATCAAGTTACAATGCTCCGTGCTGAGTATATTTCTGTGTACATATCTATATTCACTGCTCTTATTTTCTTATCTTCTAAATTATTGCTCTGCGTGTTGCTATCCCTGTACGGTTGCAATCCTGGAATTTCCCCATTATGGGACTAAAGGCTTATCTTTAAGCAGGCACCTCGTCCCTTCTCCACGACGGCAACCTCCAGGGCTGGCGGAGGACGCAGCTCGTGGACCTGAACGCACCACGGCTGAGCGGTGACAAAGATCGTCTATTTCCTCCCACCGCTCCAACACACCATGGCCAAGCTGCAGCCACAGCTCAAACCTGGATTTTATCAGCACCATCTGCGCTGATCTCCACCAAGATTCTGCACCCTGGTTCTCCTCTCCAGCTGGCCCACCCACGCACGGAACCCCGGCACACGCACCGGGGAGTTACGAGGACAGTGCACCACGCACGGGAAAATAACAGCTACAGAGATCGCCATCGTCCTCCGCCGCTGCACATGCCCAAGAAAAACGGCCGATCGCCACCCTCGGAACCTTCAGGGCTGCCTGCACACCTGAAGCACGCTCGCAGCTCGCCCACAGGATTCATTAATGGTCTCAGCCACGGCACATAAGGGAATTCAGCCGTCAGCTTTTTCCGAGGACTTTAGGGCTGCGCCCGCACCTACAGCCAACAAGCCAAGTCCCTCTGCTTCTTTTTTTTTTCCTTACAGCCGCTACGCAGCCTCGCCGCTCCTGTTTTCTTCATGGCCGTGAGAGGAGTCAGAGACTAATTTTTCTTCTTGTGATCTCTGCACGTGCAACGGGACACCCCCTCGACACGCGGAGCAACAAGCAATTTTTGCGCGGCTCGGACGATTTCACCGTCCCCCTGCCGGCACTTAGTACCCCCCTCCTCTCTCCCCCTCCACCTGCAGCGAGCTTCTCCCACAGCTCGCTCCCATAGATGGATTATCGAGGTCTCGCCCCCCTGCCGTGCCCTCTGGGGGGAGCGTGTGGCGGTTCGGTTAACCCCCACAACAGATTAAGGACACTCAGCTCTCTTCTCTTGGTTTTTCCTGCTGCACTACTGAGATGTAATGTGCTATTCATGTATTGTGATGTAATGCGCCATGCATGTATTGTGATGCAATGCGCCATTCATGTATTGTGATGCAATGTGCCATTCATGTATAGTGTTCATGCGTCCTGTCCTTACTGTGACCTAGAGACAGATCAATATGTACATGTGCCTTGTAACCTCTTTGCCCTGCAAGCTGGAGCCGAGGACTGCATCTGCCTATTGTTATGTAGGTCTTACAAATGCAAATGTCTCATGCCTCTTCTGCAGTCCCTTTGATCGTACCAACTGCTGTGAATCTGCTTTGATGTATTGTCTGAGTTGGGTATAAATACTGCACAGGTTCTGTAACTCGCTCTCTCAATTCCACTTCCTCAACTGCTGCTGCTGGACACAGACTTTGTGTCCCTCTCCTCTGAGAGCCGCTGAGCTCGCTCCCGGCGCACATGCACGGCGCTGGGAGCGGAGCTCGTGACGGCGGTATGATTTAATAAAGCTCTACTTAAAACCTTCAACAACGTTGCTTTCTTTATCATCCGCCGCAATCTTATCTTATCTTATGATCTGAGCATGGGGGATTCCGCCATGCTCAGTCTCATGGTCTTTTTCCATATTTGTTTATCTGTTGTACTTTTGTGTTCATAGTTCCTTTCATTTTATCCTAGGTTGGTTTTCATAAACCTTGCATTGTTTCTTTGTTCTACCCATTCTCCTGTTTATGTTCACTGTATATTTATTGAGTGTTTGCTGGTATTTATCCCTCAGTCTTTATTTGTTATCATTTTATTTCTTGTCTTATTTTTTGCACTCCTTTGCTCTCTCTCTCTGTGATCCACACCTGATGGTACTTGTGATGATTAATTGCTTGCCTTATTAAACACTATTTTTTGTTTACTCACTTGTCAGTGCCTCATGGTTGTCATCATTGTATCTACTAATCTCCATCGGGACCCCATCCCTGTTTCGACGTGCGCCTCTGTGTTTTTTCATCTCGCCGTTCTCCTCAGTTGTAAGTTTATATTTGAGCACTTAATGGACTTTTCTTTAATAAAATACCACAAACTGCAGTCCAGCGCTTGGGTCTTTCCTCTCTACCCTGGAAGGGCATTTGTGACATATACAGATGCATAACAATGTTTAAACAGAAATGCATCAAGTACACTAAACACAATTTATAGCAAGGATGCTACACATGCAACTGAATAAACAAGGATAAGCAGGTCCAACTACTTTGGTGTGAAAAAGTGTTTGCCCCCTTCGTGATTTCTCATTTTTTTGTATGCTTATCACACTTAAATGTTTCAGATCATCAAACAAATTTAAATATTAGACAAAGATAACACAAGTAAACACAAAATTCAGTTTTTAAATGAAGATGTTTCTTATTAAAGATAAAAAAAAATCCAAACCTACATGGCCAGTGTGAACAAGTGATTTGCCCCCTCCCCCTTGTTAAAACAAAAATTAACTGTGGTTTATCACATCTTTGGAAAGCTGAGTTCAATTTCTCTAGCCACACCCAGGTCTGATTATTGCCACACCTGCTCTCAATCAAGAAATCACTTAAAAAGGACCTGTCTGACAAAGTGAAGTAGACCAAAAGATCCTCAAAAGCTAGACATCATGCTGTGATCCAAAGAAATTCAGGAAAAAATGAGAAATTAATTGAGATTTATCGGTCTTGAAAAAATTATAAAGCCATTTCTAAAGCTTTGGGACTCCAGCAAACCACAGTGAGAGCCATTTTCCACAATGACCAAAAACATGGAACAGTGGTGAACCTTCCCAGGAGTGGCTGGCTGACAAAATTACCCCAAGATCGCAGTGACGACTCCTCAAAGAGGCCACAAAAGATCGAACAACAACATCCAAAAAACTGCAGATTTCACTTGCCTCAGTTAAGGTCAGTGTTCATTACTCCACCACAAGAAAGAGACTGGGCAAAAATGGCCTGCATGGCAGAGTTCCAAGAAGAAAACCACTGCTGAGAAAAAAAAGAACATAATGGCTTTTCTCAGTTTTGCCAGAAAACGTCTTGATGATCCCCAAGACTTTTGGGAAAATACTCTGTGGACTGACGAGACAAAAGTTGGACTTTTTGGAAGGTGTGTGTCCCACTACATCTGGCATAAAACTAACACAGCATCTCAGAAAATGAACATCATACCAACAGTAAAATATGGTGGTGTTAGTGTGATGGTCTGGGGCTGTTTTGATGCTTCAGGACCTGGAAGACTTGCAGTAGTAAATGGAACCATGAATTCTGCTGTCTACCAAAACATCCTGAAGGAGAATGTCCGACCATGTGTTCGTGACCTCAAGCTGAAGTGCACCTGGGTTCTGCAGCAGGACAATGAGCCAAAACACACCAGCAAGTCCACGTCTAAATGGCTTTTTCGAAGACTTTGGAGTGGACTTGTCAAAGTCCTGGCCTGAAACCAATTAAGATGCTGTGGCATGGCCTCAAAAAGGCAGTTCATGCTTGAAAGCCCTTCAGTGTGACTGAATTACATCAATTCTGCAAAGATGAGTGGGCCAAAATTCCTCCACAGAGCTGTAAAAGATGCAGTGCCAGTTATCATTAATGCTTGATTGCAGTTGTTGCTGCTAAGGGTGGCCCGACCAGTTATTAGGTTTAGGGGGCACTCATGTTTTCACACAGGGCCATGTAGGTGTATTTTTTTTTTTTTTTTACCATTAATAATAAACTCCTTCATTTAAAAACTGCATTTTGTGTTTACTTGTGTTATCTTTGTCTAATATTTAAATTTGTTCGATTATCTGAAACATTTAAGTGAAGGGGGCAAACACTTTTTCACATCACTGAATGTCAAGCCATGATTTTTCACTTATCCTGGCTTTCTTTGTTCTACGTTTATGCCAGGGGTGTCCAGTCATGTGCCATGGAGGGCAAAGACCCTGCTGGTTTTCTCTTCTACCCAGTCTCTTCAGCAGGTGTTTTCACTTTTCAGTAATGAGTGGGGAGAAGTTCAGTGAAATCTGGTGTTGAAGACATTTGTTGGAAGTAAAGCCTGCAGGGTTTTGGCCGTTGATGGCACATGATTAAACACCCCTTTTTTATGCAATAGCCGTCTTGACTAAGCCTGGTTTTAGTGATGTCGTCTTTTAATGGTACATACACAAGTATTGATGTTTGCTTCACCAATGAGTAGATTTCAGGGACACCATGACTCCTCCGTGACACATGCTTTCTCTGTTCCACTTAATCTTACTAGTTTCTACAGGTTGTTTACCTTTGTAGCCATACATATAGAACCTCTATCCAAACATGGACATAAACACAAATTTTAAGGTTATTTAGTTTTCTTCATGTTTGCTTATATGACTAGAAGTGTTTTGTCTTCTTTTTGTCATGAACAAGAACAAAGTCATCCTAAATAATGATTGCAGATTTGCTTAAAGTTTTGTATTGTATATGATTCCCTCTGGGTCTTGTTTCATGTTTGTTCTACAGCACAGTTAAAAGGAAAAAAGAAGCCCTCATTGTCAGGGCATGGGTTGGGTCTCATGTCCATCTGATTCATAATTTGTGTTTCTTTGGGCTCAATTCATGTCCTCGCTTTGTGTTTATTTTGCGTTTTCTGTATTTATCATAATTTGTTAGCCTCGTGATTCTGTTCTGATTAGTTTTATTATGATTATTTATGATTTAGATTCAGTTCTTGTCTGTATAGGCATGTTTCCCCCTAATTCCCTGCTTGTGTCTGTGTCTCCCTCTGTGTGTGCAGCTCCACCCCGTCTTGTGTTTTCCTGATTGTGTTTTATGTATTTATGGTCTGGGTTTGCATTATAGCAGCTGAGTGAGTTTCAAAGTAAGTTGTTAACCACAAACGCAGTGGGCATGTGCTAACATCAGCAATCATGCATTACTTTTGACTGTGCAGCAGCTCACTAATTACACTGGCGATAAAAACGCCCACTCCCCCCCATGGAGAAACCATCTTGTGCAGGCCGCAGAGCCATGTTTAAATAAATTCTGCCTTGTTAATTGTTAACTGTGTCAGTAGCCACGCAGTTTATTGGTAAAAAAAAAAAAAAAAAGACAAAGTCAAGATAATTAAAAATTCAGCACTTTCCCATCAATAGTCCTAACTATGCAGTTCATGCTAGCAGCCGCTTGGACATGATAAACATGACCACCACAGTATGGACAACATTACACACTATAAAAAGAGTACATGTTTCACAATACAGTTAAAAATGAATAAACACATTATTTAATGACTGTTTAATGTTTAATGTTTGCTTACCAAAATTAGCAGGACACTGTGGAGGTAATAGAACAGGCGAGAGGCAACGAGTTGGAAGTCAGAATCAGAATCAGAATGAGATTTATTGCCATTGTTCATGTAGTACACAAACTAGGAATTTGTCTCGGTGCAATGCTGCAACATTAAACATGGAGTAGCACTAAAGATAAAAATAAAAAAACTATGCATGCAATAAAATGTAGAATATGAATGAGTAATATTAATCTATGCAATTTAAAATATATTAACAAGCAGCAGATATTTTGGAGTTCCACATAGTGCAGTCGGTAGTGCAAAAAGAAAACAGTGATAATTGTCATGAGTCCAGTTGAGCTGCTGTACGTAGTGCTCGAGAGTCTAATAAGTCACTTAGTGTTCAGCAGTCTGATGGCAGAGGGGAAGAAGCTGTTCATGTAGCGGGAGGTTTTAGTCTGAATGGACCGAAGTCTTCTACCTGAGGGGAGGGGGGCAAACAGTACGTGTCCAGGGTGTGAAGGGTCGGCTATGGTCCGACCAGCATGCCTCCGGGTCCTGGAGATGTACAGGTCCTGGAGGGATGGAAGCTCGCAGCCGATCACCTTCTCAGCAGTGCGCACAACGGGCTGCAGTCTTAGTCTGTCCCTGGCGGTGGCTCCTGCATACCACACATGATGGAGGTGGTGAGGATGGACTCGATGATGGCCATGTAGAACTGCACCAACATCTTGGTGGGTAGCTTGAGCTTCCTCAGCTGCCGCAGGAAGAACATCCTCTGCTGGGCCTTTTTGATGAGGGAGCTGATGGTCGGCTCCCACTTGAGGTCCTGGGTGATGGTGGTGCCCAGGAAGCGGAAGGAATCCGCAGTGGTGATGGGAGAGTCTGTGAGGGTAAGGGGGGGCAGAGGGGCTGTTACTTTTCTGAAGTCCACGATCATCTCCACTGTCTTCAGAGCGTTCAGCTGCAGGTTGTTGTGGCTGCACCAGGATGCCAGCTGGGCCATCTCTCTCCTGTAGATGGACTTGTCGCCGTTGGAGATGAGCCCGATGAGGGTGGTGTCGTCCACAAACTTGATCAGCTTGACAGACTGGTGGCTGGAGGTGCAGGAGTTGGTGTATAGGGAGAAGAGCAGGGGGGAAAGTACACAGCCCTGGGGTGATCCGGTGCTGATGCTAACAGAGTCTGAGACAGTCTTTCCCAGCCGCACATGCTGCCTCCGGTCCATCAGGAAGTCGGTGATCCACCCGCAGAGGGAGTCAGGCACGTTGAGCAGAGACAGCTTGTCCTGGAGCAGAGCGGGGCGGATGGTATTGAATGCAGAGCTGAAGTCCACAAACAGGATCCTGGCGTAGGTTCCCGGGGAGTCCAGGTGCTGCAGGATGGAGTGGAGGGCCAGGTTGACTGCGTCATCCACAGACCTGTTGGCTCTGTAGGAAAACTGCAGCAGGTCCAGGAGGGGAGTGGTGATGGTTTTGAGGTGGGGCAGGACCAGGCACTCATAGGACTTCATGACTACAGAGGTGAGCGCTACAGGTCTTTAGTCGTTAAGTCCAGTGATCCGTGGCTTCTTGGGGACAGGGACGATGGTAGAGGTTTTGAGGCAGGTCGGCACGTGGGATGACTTCAGGGAGGTGTTAAAAATGTCTGTGAAGACAGGAGTCAGTTCCTCCGCACAGTGTCTCAGGGTGGAGGGAGACATGCCATCCGGACCGGGGGCCTTGCGCGGGTTCAGTCTGGAGAACTGTCTGTGCACGTCCTGCTCACTGATGGCAAGGGCAGGGGGGGAGGAGGGGGGGCGCCTTTGATGAAGTGGGGACCATGGAGGCAGTGGCACTGGGGGGAGGGGGGGAGTTGGACACAGCTGACGAGGTGTCGAAACGGGCATAGTGTTGGGACAGTCTTTGACAAAGGGCTTTGTCATCCTGACCCTTAGAAGCCTGAGGCCGATAGTTGGTGATTTGCCTCAGTCCTCTCCACACAGAAGCAGAGTCGTTAGCAGTGAGCTGTTGCTGGAGTCTCTCAGAATACACAGACTTAGCTCTCCTCAGCTCTCTGCTAAACCGGTATTTGACCTCCCTGTAGCAGTCCCTGTCTCCACTTTTCAACGCTGCTTCCTTCTCCTTCCTGATCTGTCTGAGCTCAGCTTTGAACCAGGGCTTGTCGTACAAGAGGTCCTTAAATCGCATCAGCAGTCTCAGTTCAGTGTACAAGGTTTTATTCCTCCAACATACTGAAACACTCTTCATAGCTCGTGTGAACTACTGCGCTGCTCAGGCATGTGTAACAAGCTCTTTTGTACACGTTATACAGACAGAGAGAATGCATGGCACATTAGCATGGTGATTGTCATCTAATACACATCAGTCAATGCATATCATGAGCATGACATCAGCTGGTGCCCGGATGTCCTTTCCGTTCTCGGGGGCACATTCATAATAGTCCAGTCTGATTGCCCCCCGGGGCTCTCTGTCCGTCTGTCAATTGTCCTACCTTTCCCCCAGCCCTGATGGGTGTGAGATTATGTCAGTCCGCAGCACGCTGGGTCACCACAACACTTCTGTTCCCCACTTCTGCTTAACGGTTGTCTGTCTGCCTGCATGAAACTTCAAAAGCAAACATCCATTGAGAAGGCGACTTGTCACATGATGACATGACATAACATACTTAATATCTTAAGTTGATGTTGAGAAAAATAAATATTGCTTTTGAATTCATAATAATTGCTGTTTTAGAAACTTACTGAAATCATTACTCCTTTCTTAAAAATTCTGGTTGAAATATGCCAAAAAATATTACATATATCATACAAATATTATTTGTTACTCAAATACTAATTTATTTTGGTGAGGAATGCTAAACTTGAGATGTAAATTTTTGAATTCATATTTAAGTTTAAATTTTATGTATTTATTTTGGTTTGTCCAACTCAAGCAGCTGATTGACAGCTATGGCTACTAGCTCTCTTTCCTCTCCTCCTCTGGTGTGCTCTCTCTGTCAGATGTTTAGCTACACCTCTGCCTCTTTTAGTGATAACGGTAAATGTAATAAATGTTGTCTTTTTGAGGCGCTCGAGGCGAGGTTGTCTGATTTGGAATCCCGGCTCCGCTGCATTGAAACACCGTCTGCGCCAGTTAATCTCGACGGACGCCCCTTAGCTGCAGCGGAGCTAGCTAGCTTAGGTCCCCCTGTCACCGGTTCCCCGGCTCTCCTCTGCAGCGAGGAGACTGGGTGGGTGACGGTGAGAAGGAAGCCTAGTCGCAAAGCCCCGGTTCACCACCAACCTGTTCACGTTTCTAATCGTTTTTCCCCGCTCAGCGACACACCCGCTGAGGAAAAAACTCTGATCATTGGCGACTCTGTAGTCAGAAACGTGAACCTAGAGACTCCAGCGGCCATAGTCACATGCATTCCTGGGGCCAGAGCAGGCGACATCGAGTCAAATTTGAAAATGCTGGCTAAAAGTAACTGTAAATATTCCACAATTGTTATTCACGCCGGCATTAATGACATCCGTCTCCGGCAGTCGGAAGTCACGAAACTTAATGTTGAATCGGTGTGTGACTTTGCAAAAACGATGTCTGCCACTGTAGTATTCTCTGGGCCCCTCCCCAATCTGACCAGTGATGACATGTTTAGTCGCTCGTCATCCTTGAACCGCTGGCTGTCTGTGTGGTGTCCTAAAAATGACGTGGGCTACATTGACAATTGGAGCTCTTTTTGGGGAAAACCTGGTCTTATGAGACGAGACAGCATTCATCCCACTTTGGATGGTGCTTCTCATTTATCTAACAATCTGGCATCTTTTTTATCCAAATTTCCAAAACCCTGACTACTCAGAGTTGGGACCAGGAAGCAGAGTCGCAGTCTTACACGCCTCTCTGCAGCTCCTCTTCATCCGCCACCCCTCAGCTTAGCCCCTGTCTTCCCCATCAGAGAATCGTTGTCTGCTCCCTCCAAAGTAAATAAAAATATAATGTATAAGCATCCCAAAGTGATAAAGCAAAATATTGGTAAAACTCAAATTAAACATAAAGCCTCTAAATTGAATGATTTGGCCTCTGTTCCTCCTCATAATTTAAAAATTAAATGTGGTTTATTAAATATTAGGTCTCTAACTCCCAAGTCTCTGTTAGTCCATGATCTGTTAATTGATCATCAGATTGATTTAATTTCCCTTACAGAGACTTGGTTAGGACAAGAGGATTATGTTGGTTTAAATGAATCAACTCCCTCTGGTTATTTAAACTGTCAAAATCCCAGAAGTTCTGGTCGTGGAGGAGGAGTAGCAGCAATTTACCATTCCAAATTACTAGTTAATGTAAAGCAAAAAACATGTTATAATTCCTTTGAGGGCCTGGTCCTCAGTGTTGGGCACTTTAGCAATTCCAGGTTAAACCCAATTTTATTTGCCATTGTTTATCGTCCCCCATCAACCTATTCAGAATTTTTATCCGAATTTCCTGATTTCTTAGCTGATTTAGTGCTGAAATCTGATAGAATAATTATAGTAGGGGACTTTAATATACATGTGGATGTAGATAGTGACTGCCTTAATGTGGCTTTTAATTCAATATTAGACTTGATTGGGTTTTCTCAGAAAGTAGGAAATTCTACTCATTACCTCCACCATACATTGGACCTTGTTCTGACATATGGCATAGAAATAGAAAATCTGGTAGTGTCTCCTCATAACCCTGTACTGTCAGACCATTGTCTGTTAACCTTTGATTTTACTATTTCTGACTATTTGGCTCCTAAAGAAAAATATTATCACAGTAGATGCCTCTCAGATGATGCTGTTTCCAAATTTATGCAGATTGTTTCCTCTATGCCATGTGTCAACACAACGGAAATAAGCTATAGACAGCTTGCTCCTTCTGTAATTGATAACATGGTGGATAGTGTTTCAGCTTCTCTACATCAGGCTCTAGACTTGGTGGCCCCCTTAAAAAAGAAAAAGTCTAATCAGAGATTTTTAACTCCTTGGTTCAACACAGAAACTCGTAGCTTAAAACAGAAGACTCGTCAATTAGAAAGAAAATGGCGCTCTACTAATTTAGATGAAATCTATTTAGCTTGGAGAAATCATCTTTTAATTTATAAAAAATCTCTTAGAAAAGCTAGAACGAGTTATTACTCTGCATTAATAGAAGAGAACAAGAATAATCCCAGGTTTCTTTTCAGTACTGTAGCCAGGTTGACAAAGAGTCAGGACTCTGTCAATCCTAGCATCCCCTTAGAGCTTACTAGTCAGGACTTTATGAACTTTTTCAATAATAAAATTTCATCCATCAGAGATAAAATCAATCAGATTCTTCCCACAGTTAACTTAAATACTGTAACTACTACAACTCCTTCTATTGATGTCTGTCTTGATGAGTTTACTCCAATCGACCTTTGTGAGTTAGACAAAATAGTTTCCTCATCCAAACCTTCAACTTGTCTTTTAGACCCTATTCCTACCAGGTTATTTAAAGAAGTCTTCCCACTTATTGGTAGCTTTATTCTTCATATAATCAATTCTTCATTAACTTTAGGCCATGTACCGCAGGCTTTTAAAACGGCTGTAATTAAACCCTTACTCAAAAAGCCAACGCTAGATCCAGGAGCTTTAGCTAACTATAGACCAATCTCTAATCTCCCTTTCATTTCAAAAATCTTAGAAAGAGTTGTTGCTATGCAATTATTTGACCACCTGCAGGGAAATGGTTTATTTGAGGAGTTTCAATCTGGGTTTAGAATCCATCATAGCACTGAAACAGCCTTAGCGAAGGTCACTAACGACCTCCTCATTGCATCTGATAATGGACTAGTTTCTGTACTTGTCCTTTTAGATCTTAGTGCAGCTTTTGATACTATTGATCATAATATTCTACTTGATAGATTAGAACACTATGTTGGACTTAATGGAACTTCGTTGCAGTGGTTTAGATCTTATTTATCTGATAGGTTCCAGTTTGTTCATGTAAATGATGAGTTTTCTCTCAGCTCAAAGCTTAGTCATGGAGTTCCACAGGGATCTGTGCTTGGCCCTACTCTTTTTAGTTTATATATGCTTCCGTTAGGCAACATTATTAGAAAGCACTGTATACATTTTCACTGTTATGCAGATGACACACAATTATACCTGTCAATGAAGCCAGATGATACTAATCAATTAGCCAAGTTAGAAGCCTGTCTTAAGGAAATCAAAGTTTGGATGACTTGTAATTTCCTGCTATTAAATTCAGATAAAACTGAAGTCATTCTTGTTGGTCCAAAAAACCTTAGAAATTCCTTTCCAAATCAAACTTTCAGTTTGGATGCAGTTACTCTTTCTCTTAATAGCTCTGTGAGGAACCTTGGAGTTATTTTTGATCAGGATTTGTCCTTCAATTCACATATTAAATTTGTTTCTAAGACTGCCTTCTATCATTTGCGTAATATTGCCAAGATTAGGAGCATCTTGTCTCAGAGTGATGCTGAGAAGCTGATCCACGCTTTTGTTAGCTCGAGATTAGATTATTGTAATTCTTTATTATCAGGTTGTCCTAAAACATCTTTAAAAAGTCTTCAGCTGATCCAAAATGCTGCAGCAAGAGTTTTAACAGGTACTAGAAAGAGAGATCATATCTCTCCGGTTCTGGCCTCCCTTCATTGGCTTCCCACAGAGTTTAAAATTAAGTTTAAAATCCTTCTTCTTACTTACAAAGCTCTAAACAATCAGGCTCCTTTTTATTTAAAAGATCTGATACTACCGTATCATCCTAACAGAGCACTACGCTCCCAAAATGCAGGTTTACTTGTAATACCTAGAATCTCCAAAAGTACAATGGGAGGCAGAGCCTTCAGTTATCAAGCTCCTCTCCTGTGGAATCAGCTGCCAATCTGGATTCGGGAGTCAGACTCGATCTCTGTTTTTAAGAATAGGGCTAAAACCTACCTTTTTGATATAGCCTACAATTAGGGAGGGATCATGTGTTTTCTGAACCCTCCCTTAGTTATGCTGCTAATAGGTTTAGTCAGCCGGGGGACCTCCAGTAATGCACTGGGCCTCACTCCTTTCCTCACTCTCTATGAAATATTTTTTTTTTTGCTGGTCATTAACATTTGTTTGTTCTCTCCCATAGATTGAGTCCCCATCGTGCTGTTTGCTCTCTACATGTCTGTTCTTTTCTTCTTCTCTATCCCCTCACCCCCCAGCCAGTCGCAGCAGATGACTGCCCCTCCCTGAGCCTGGTTCTGCTGGAGGTTTCTTCCTGTTAAAAGGGAGTTTTTCCTCTCCACCGTCGCCAAGTGCTTGCTCACAGGGGATCGCCTGATTGCTGGGGTCTTTCTGCAACTGTGGGGGTCCTCCCTACAGTTGATAGTGCTATGAGATGACTGTTGTTGTGAAATGGCGCTATATAAATAAAGTTGAATTGAATTGAATTGAATTGATTGCCTGATTTCTAAAGATTATATTGGGCTACTCTAGCTTTTAATTACTGTGATTTTTACAAAGCCGCTGAATGACTTTTTGCAGTGTAGTCTCTGCCTCGGTCCACACGTCTTCAATTGATGTTGCAGCACTTGGTTCCCTGCGGTTGAAAAATAAACCACATTTGGTCAAATTTGACCACTATGAACTTTTCAGCCCCGCCTCATATATGTAAGTTATGCAATCATTGACACACGTTCACACACGTTACTTGTAAGCTACTCATAAGTCGAAATACATAAAGATAATGTCAAGCATACCAAAAGCTTATTTTTAACCAATGAGTAACATGCTTTGAAACTGATCTGAACTTAGTGAACGTGTTTTAAGCTTACAGCTACCATACATGGTGTATTGGCAGCGTTGGTTCCCAGGAGGAAGCCGTCAAGACTCTATGGTGAGCAGGTATCAATGTCAAGCTAGTCTTGTTCTTCGATTCGGACAAAGTGAAGAGATGTTTCATATCTTGACATGTTCTGACTGTCTTAAGATGTTCGTGTCATGTCACATCAGCTGTTTTATCCTTTACACAGTTGTGACAATTAGCTTTGCATTTTGCTTTGTAAAAAAAGAAATATTCCACTTTGATCAATTGTACCAGAAGAAGTCAAGTGTACTTAATTTTCTGTACTGACCATTCAAAGCAGAGCCTAAAGCTTTGGGCAAAGAATAAATGAAATTAAGATTTTTAATCGTTGATAGGCTACTAAAAAAACTTCAATTCTAGTTTTTGCTCTAACTTGTGCAACCAATTAAGAATTCTTTCATAGTTATGTAATCTACAAATAAATATTCCTTAAAAATAAATACATTTTAACAACTTTATTTTCATTTAGTTTTGTTTGTGTTTTGTTGCATCAAATTTTCAATTTTTAGTTTCAGACGTGTAGACAGAAATACTTATATTATGGGTCATCATTATTTTTGCTTGATAGATTTGGGTGTCATCTGCATACCTGAAACATCTTATAATGCAGTGGGGTGCAGTTTGAATAACAGGGACTACTTAGTGGAGGTAGTGTCTGTTAAGGCCCTTTTCCACTAGCCTCACTTAGCCCTACACCGCACCACTCAGCCCGCTTTAGGCGCTTTTCCATTAGCCCCAGCACCGGTTAGCAGGTACTTTTTTCGTACCTGATCCAGGGCAGGGTCTAACAGAGCTGAGTAGGGCTGTGATATGACTTTAAGAGACTGGTCGCCGCTGATTGGTCAGGTCGTAACGTCACAAAAGCGACTTTTTCTGCTGAATTTACTCCACGACCGCCATTTGTAATTGTTCAGCCAGTGAACACAGTGCGCCCCTTTAATACGGTATATTATATTAATATACTGTATAATATAGTACTTATATAATAATATACTCCTAATATTATATATTAGGAGGAGCGCAATTTTCTTTCTATATTAGGTGACGATCGCATCCAGCGCGAGTTGGACAGATCTACTCGAAATGCAGGTGTCCGAGCAGATGGCTTCCCAAGGGCACATCCGTACTGCCAAACAGTGTCGGGAGAAGCTGAAAAGGCTGAAAAGTGATTACCGAGCAGTGAAGGACCACAATGCTCGAAGTTCAGCGGATGGAAGGAGTGGAAGTGGTTCGCTGAGAGACATTGGGCTCGACACGGCCACAGTCACGGCCACAGTCACGGCCTTGGAAACCGTGGATGGTGAGTGTTGTTTTGATATTGCATCTCTTTTCGCCACTTTATCCTTTCTGTGCCAAGCTCACTGTTTTTAAGAAATAGGAAGGTTGTTAGATTGTGGGTAATGGTTGTTACTGAGGCTCGCGTATTGTTTTGCAGCCAACTGCAGATTCACGCTTGCTTTGTGTTAAGTATTAGCGTGAACAAAACACTGAATTACGCTTATTGTATTCCGGTTAAAAACTTGAGAGTATTGTGTACATGTTGCACTTTGGTGTTAAGTTTTAAATTGTGTGCATTTTCTTTCTAGAATCGCAGTTCATATCACAGGGGTCCACCTCAGTGGAGATGACTGACACAGCGGACTCTCCTTGTGCTGCGTCTGCGTGTGTGTCTGCCGGAGCACCAGCTGGATCGGCTCCACATCACCAGCTCCATCTGGATCACGTTCAAGTGCCAGCAAGGCACAATAACCACGATTTATTTTTTTTTGGTTGAAACAGGTCCAGCAGAAATCAGGGTCGAAAATCCATCCATCCATCCATCCATCTTCTACCGCTTAATCCTTTACAGGTCGCGGGGGGGCTGGAGCCTAACAAGTTATGTACCAAATTGATTAATGCAATTTCCTGTAGCTGCATATTAATTAATTGAAAATGTCTTTTTAAATGTACAAAAAGGTTATTCTTTGGTCTTCACTTATCGGTGTTCCACAACCATTTTTAGGTGTGGTGATTGAAGTGCTGTTGTAACTCCTGTTTTAGACAAACAAAGCGCATGAACTGCCATTGAAATCAACATGCTTCATTGAAATGCTTTGCGTCAGCTGACTGTATTAACCCATTCAGATTTCTGCGGCCACACTACAAGCAACTAGTTTAAACATTACCCATCCATCCATCCATATTCTTAATCTTAATCCCTTTTAGTTTTGCAGGGGGGCTGCAGCCGAAGACAGCACCCTGCGTGTTGCAAAATCTGCTCTACTGAGGGGCAGCAACATGACAGTTCAGCTTATATACAGCAATGAAGCATAATATAATAGTGACATTCCACCACAGACTTTCACCTGTGTAATTCCATAATATATGTAGTGATCCAGCTTTAACGACCATGCCTTTCTGTCTTTCCATCTAGGCAAGACAAAAACAGACAACTCCATCGCTGACCTTACATTAGCGATGGTCAACATGCATGACGAAGAGATGAGGCTCTGGGAACGGCAACATGACCAGCGGCAAGAATCAGGAGTACATGCAGCATTTGCGACAGGTGGCCGCAGATGTGCGGGCAGATGCACGTGAAGCCCTGGAGCAGGACGCTGCATTACGAAGGGAAGAGCTCGCAGAGATGTCATCGCCCAGTCTGTTTTTTTGTTTGTAAATTTTGCTTCTGGAATAAAATTGTATTGTTTGCATCAAAAGTCTGGTTTATCTGTTATGACACCGTATGAGAAAAGCCAATAATTACATACACATTCCATTCTCTGTTCACTCCACATGCTGCTGTTCATCAGGTCAGGTGTATAGCCTTCTAATGGTAATTTAATTTTTAACAACACAACGAAACGTAATGTCTTGGTAGGTTTTTTTTTTTATTTTAAACAAATTTGCAATGCGGAATCCATTTCTCTTGAACGGGTACATTTTTTAGGTTATAAGCAGTTGTACAGGTGTGCTTGAACTTGTAGACACTGATAAAGGTAAGTACGTGTAAGTTGAATGTTGCATCACCAGTCAAAATTTAATAAATTAAGAAGGAATCTAGCAAAAATTTGGCACTAATAACAGTAGACAAATCGGACAAGGAGACACAACTGTGTTTTTGTTGCACACAACTGTTGTTACCAACAAGTGTAAAATTTATATTCCCTTTTCCCAAAAATTAAAAATCAATTTGTAAGTAAAAGTGGGAGACCTTTACATGGGAAAATATGACATGTATCAGCACATGATTTATAGTTCAATTTGCATTTCCACCTAAGCAAAAGTGGCTTGTCGAGCTGGATTTTTGTGAAGATGGCCTATGGGGTGTTTCTGCATGTAATTACATACCTGTCAAGTGATACAGTTTCACCGTATTTTAATACGGGGAAAATGCAGTTTTAGCAAATACGGGCGTATTGCCATTTCTGTACGCCAAAGAGAAAAATATACGGGAAAAAAAATTGAGTG
Source organism: Pholidichthys leucotaenia (assembly GCA_020510985.1). Lineage (NCBI taxonomy): Eukaryota > Metazoa > Chordata > Actinopteri > Cichliformes > Pholidichthyidae > Pholidichthys > Pholidichthys leucotaenia. Next base: position 432,336,424 of record CM035842.1, on the reverse strand, counting down.
TGGGGGGAGGAACACGTCGTGTGTGACCCCCACAGCGTATGGGGCTGTCAGAGCGCTCAGCGTGAGCAATTATCACAACAGAAGTGTGGACTCATCATTAGGCTGATGGCTTCGCACCTTCTTAACAGATAAGCGTTATGAACAAGAGGACAGGTAGATGGACCATGCACAACATTTTATTTACAAAAAACATTTTTGAAATATGTATGCACTTAAATGTGGACAAAATAGACCAGTATTGCATCACAGCATCTCGTATTATATTGTAATGTGCAGCTCGACATGGCAACGTCCCACCGGGAGGTTTGAACTCACACCTCTCGCTCCAGAGTCCCGCACTCTACCTGTGTCGCCAATAGTGTCAACCCACTTGTCAAGCCAAGTAGGGTGCTTATATTGAGTTCGCTACAATATCACCACCCTGCTCCTCTGCTCTCTGTGCCGCTGCCACCACTGGTTCATCTACTGCATCATCCAATGTAGTGTCAAACGTCTCTCCATGACTCTCACACAGATTGTGCAGAGCACAACAAGTCAGCACCATAGATTTAACCAGTTTCATGTCACAGTCATTCCTCTCTCCTTCCTCCTTCCTTCTCTCCTCGTCATCAGCCATTTTGTTTGTTGTGGAGGATTTGGTCGCGTGTTTCACGTCACGAGGGTGTGGCGCCACCTGCTGTTCAAAAAATCCCACCCACAGCAGGTGTGCCAGCAGTAGTTGAAAAGCAACTGAGGCTGAACCAAACCGAAGTGAGTAGAGCCGGGTTTTCAAATCGGGGCTGGGCTGGGCTAGTGGAAAAGCGCCTTTAGTTCTATCTCCTGACTAAACACTGCAGCAAAAGGTTTCATTCTGAGTGAAGAAGTCATCTTAGATTTAGGCACAGAGATAAGTAGCTAATAAATAGGTTTTGATGATTGAGAAGGGACTGCCTATATTAATAGTAAAGGGAAGCATATAAAGGTAATTTTGACATTCAGCATCCAAATACCCCTTAGTGCAAAGATAGTTACACCCTGCAGGAACCGGCATGAGCTCGATGGGTCTTTAAATACAGTGACAATTAAGTGCATAATTAAAACACTACAGAGTACAAGAGAGAATCTGATACAGCAAAGAAAATAGGTGATGTGGATTTGCCTCAGATTGAAAAAAAAGGACAGTTACTGTGAAGGACAGGATGGTCTGCTTCAGGTAAACATGAACACTGATTTAATTAATACTCAGCTATGTTGACTCTTGTTCAAACACGTAAAGATAAACTCCATCTACCAACACCCTCTCTGTGGGATACATTTTTCAGCAGTGTCTTGTTTTGGAAAGGTGGTTATATTGCTCAGAGGAGAAATTACAATGGAGTCCCAAATTCATTTTCCCCTATCAATTATTCAGATGAGACTGAGCCTCATTATGCATGGAAATGTTCTCAGTCCGGGGAATGGCTGTTTAAAAATGTGCATATGCATGGATTTACGTACACTGACAAACTCTTGTCTGAATGTATACATTCCATCACTTGGACACCTGTGCTTAGGTGTTATTATTAGGGTTGTTGATGCTCAGACATTCAGTGAGGAACACCTGTACCTGCCATGTGTTGGTGTTCATGTCCCCTGAGGCAGAAGCAGGGCAGGCTCTAAGATCAGAGCTTTAGGGGTGCTGAGCACCCAGTGAGCTCCACCACACACCCACCTTTCACACACACACACACACACACACACACACACACACACACACACACACACGTTATTTTTGTTAGAGTTATCATCTTTCATACATCTCCTCCCTGGCATCTAGTTTGTGAACATGGTACGTGATGATACATAAAAGCAGTGTTAGCTTGGATTTATGTAGTATTTTGTTCATACCAAAATGACAACAGCTTCTTTGTCTCAAATTCAAGCAGCGCACAGAGGTTGATTGAAAATGAAACCATTAAAGGAAAACATCTGCTACTAGATGTCTTAGCCAGGGCTGGACTGGGACAAAAAATAATCAGCCCTGGCATTTTTGGTACAATTTATTAAGTAGCAACATTCAACCATCTCACTTAATGGTCTAGAAGAGGTCAGAATTATCCCACGTTTGCCATTAACAAGTGAATCCCCGTGGTCTGAAAGAAAGAAAGAAAGAAAGAAAGAAAGAAAGAAAGAAAGAAAGAAAGAAAGAAAGAAAGAAAGAAAGAAAGAAAATATTTAAAGTCTCACAATTTTCCAAAGGTGTAAAAATTTGAGAAAAAGCCACACAATTACAAGGAATAAAAAACAAAAAAAAACAAACACAAACATGTATACAATAAAAGCTTCAAATTTACTAGAATAATGTATCAAATTTAGATGAACAAATGGCCATCCATCCATCCAAAAACATGTAGGTTTAGGGCGCTCGCGCACGCAGCGACCAGCAGCTGGTGGCTTGTCACCAGACTGCAAACCGAATCTACCTACGGGTACAAATAAGTAACAAAAAAAAAAAAAATCCATCCATCTTCTACCGCTTTTCTGGAGGTCCGGGTCGCGGAGGCAACAGTTCAAGCAGAGAAGCCCAGACTTCCCTCTCCCCAGCCACCTGCTCCAGCTCTTCAGAGAGGATACCAAGGCGTTCCCAGACCAGCTGGGAAACATAGTCTCTCCACCGAGTCCTGGGTCTGCCCCGGGGTCTCCTCCCAGTGGGACGTGCCTGAAACACCTCAAGTGGAAGGCATCCAGGAGGCATCCTAATCAGATGCCCATACCACCTCAACTGACTCCTTTCAATGTGGAGGAGCAGCGGTTCTACTCTGAGCCTCTCCCGGATGACTGAGCTCCTCACCCTATCTCTGAGGGTGAGTCCAGCAATCCTACGGAGAAAGCTCATTTCAGCCGCTTGTATCCGCGATCTCGTTCTTTCGGTCATTACCCAAAGCTCGTGACCATAGGTGAGAGTAGGAACGTAGATTGACTGGTAAATCGACAGCTTAGCCTTAGAACTAAGCTCCCTCTTCACCACAACAGACCGGTACAACGTCCGCATCACTGCAGATGCTGCTCCAATCCGTCTGTCGATCTCTCGCTCCATTTTTCCCTCACTCGTGAACAAAACCCCAAGATACTTAAACTCCTCCACTTGGGGCAGGAGCCTGTCCCCAACCCGGAGAGGACAATCCACCTTTTTCCGGCTGAGGACCATGGACTCGGACTTGGAGGTGCTGATTTTCATCCCAGCCGCTTCACAATCAGCGGCAAACCGTCCCAGCAAGAGCTGTAGGTCATTGCTGGATGAAGCCAACAGGACAACATCATCTGCAAACAACAGAGATGAGATCCTGTGGTCACCAAGCATAACACCCTCCATTCCCTGGCTGCGCCTAGAAATCCTGTCCATAAAAATTATGAACAGGATCAGTGACAAAGGGCAGCCCTGGCGGAGTCCAACTCTCACTGGGAATGACTCCGACCGAGTGTTGGCAATACAAACCAAACTCTCACAACGGTCGTACAGAGACCGAATAGCTCGTAACAACAAGCCCGATACCCTATACTCCCGAAGCACCCCCCACAAAAATCCACGAGGGACGCTGTCAAATGCCTTCTCCAAGTCCACAAAACACATGTAAACTGGTTGGGCAAACTCCCACGAACCCTCAAGAATTCTCGAGAGGGTAAAGAGCTGGTCCGATGTGCCACGGCCAGGACGAAAACCACATTGCTCCTCCTGAATCCGAGGTTCGACCAACGGCCGGACTCTCCTCTCCAGTACCTTGGCATAGACCTTCCCAGGGAGGCTGAGGAGTGTGATCCCTCTAAAGTTGGAGCACACCCTCCGGTCCCCTTTTTTGAAGAGAGGAACCACCACCCCGGTTTGCCATGCCAAAGGCACTGCCCCCGACCTCCACGCAATGTTGCAGAGGCGTGTCAACCATGACAACCCAACAACATCCAGGGCCTTGAGGTACTCAGGGCGAATCTCGTCCACCCCCGGGGCCCGGCCACAAAGGAGATTTTTAACCAGCTTGGCGACCTCAGCCCCTGTGATAGGCGAGTCATCCCCCTCGTCCCCAAACCCTGCTTCCTCTGTGGAAGGCATATCAGTGGGATTGAGGAGATCCTCAAAGTATTCCTTCCACCGCCCGACGATATCCCCAGTTGAAGTCAACAGTGTCCCATCTGCACCATACACAGTGTGGACGGGGAGCTGCTTTCCCCTCCTGAGCCGCCGAACAGACTCTCATGATAAATTGTATATCAAGGATTCAGTGTACCCCGCCCGGTATGGGGTTACCGGGGCCCCACCCTGGAGCCAGGCCTGGGGGAGGGGCTCGAAGGCTAGCGTCTGGTGGCCAGGTTTCCACCCATGGGACCCGGCCGGGCTCAGCCCGAAGGAGTTACATGGGTCCGCCCTCCAGTGGGTTCACCACCTGCAGGAGGGATCATGGGGGTCCGGTGCTATGTGGATTAGGTGGCGGTCAAAGGCGGAGACCTTGGCGGACTGAACAAATGGCCATTTATTTAAAATATGTACTAAATTCCTGACAGAAAAAAATGCAAAATTAGAAAAAAACAAATTTATGCAAATTTATGAGGAAAAAAGTCACTGTGTGGTGGAGACAAGATACAGCGGTGGTGGTGGTGGTGGTGGGGGGGTTGTCCCTCACACCTAGAAGGCAGAATAAGGGACCTAAGGAGAAAGAGCCCCGGGGGGTAATCAGACTGGACTGTTAAGTTATGCGCCCCCCGAGGAAAGAAAGAAGATGCACCCCCCCCCCCCCCCCCTCCGCTCCAAGCTGCAGCATGAAGTGCAGGGGGGTGGATGTATTGTAATGTATGTAACAGGTGTTATGATAATTGCATCACACTATTCCTTTGTTCATACCCAATGCATAACGCACCAGCCCCAGTTTCTATACATGGTTTATAAAGCTATAAAATCAGGATGCAGAGAAACTGGGGAGGCTTCTACAATCTCAGCCCAGCGGCCCACGCTGGGGCCATAGGCTGTACATATTGTTAGAAGGTAAATAAAGTTTCTGTGTGGTCCTACGCTCGTGCCTCGCCTCCACATCCTTTCCTTTTACCCTCTACAACATGTACTGTTACAGTCATTGATAATGTAAACACAGGAAGTTATTTAAAAGATCATAAATTTATTAAGATAAAGAAAATTAATAAGTTGTTGAGACAAAGGTCAGAAAATCACAAGAGAAATGACGCTCATTTGCAATAATTAAAAAAAAATAACCAAAAAAATTTATGGAAATATGATGGAAAATTATTGAGGCAAAAATGCAAAGACGGAAAAAAAAGTTGCCACTTTATGATGCAAAAGTCACAAATTAAAGAAGAAAATGTCAGTCCATGATCAAAAATTTTTCACGAAGTTTCAATTTTCATGAAGTTTCTTAAAAAGTCTAATAAAAAAAGGATAAAAAATAATCATTAGAAAAGCAGGTAATTTATTAGAACTCTCCAAATTCACATAAAAAAATTTTCTACATTTTCAATTAGAAAAATTCCAGTTTAGGTGATAGAGTAGCTTGAAACTTTACACAAGTAAACATAGGTTATCTTTCTATATTATTACTCATAAACATCAGAGTAGGTACCCCAAAACAGTTAAGAAATTACTGAGATATGACTTTAGTCTGGACAGTTTGAGGTTTTGTACTAAATTTATGAAAGATTTATTCTTTATTTTTTTTTCCCACAATATCTTTATTGAACCCTTTTTTTTTTTAACAAACATGATACAAACAATCAAACACTAAAGTACTACAAAAAAAAAAAAATGCACTAAAAACACCAACAACCACCAACAAAATCAAATCTTCAACAATGCTCCTCTGTTTAGTCTAGACAATCCAATACATAAGTATACATATTATGTTCACCAGTTTGGAATTTACAAGGTCCACACACATCATTCACCTTCTTCTTCAAGAGTTATGTTTAAATTTTTTACATAATCAATAAAAGGTCTCCATATATTCTCAAACACAATTTCCTTTGATTTCAGTATATATGTTATTCTTTCTAATGGAAGGTTTGTTAACATCTGTCTTAACCACTGAGTCACATCTGGTCTATGAGTCTTTTTCCATAATAGTGCAATACATTTTTTGGCATTAAGCAAACTGAGGTCTATGAATGTTCTTTCACTTTTATTAAAATTATGCTTTTCTGGGTACAGACCCAACAAAAACAGTTTAGGATTCAATATGATTTGTTTTGAGACTATTTTTTTCAATTGTTACCCTCACCTCTTCCCAAAACATTCTTATTAATCTACATTCCCATAAACAATGAAATAGGGTTCCTTTACTTTCCATGCATTTTGTGCATGTATCTGGTATATTTGTGTTATATCTATTTAACTCCTCCGGTGTAACATACATTCGCATTAACCATTTGAAATGTATCAATTTAAGGCGTGCATTTATTGATTTGGTTTGAGCTTCTGTACAAGCCAATTCCCATTGTTCCTCTGAAATTTCAATTTGCAGATCTTCTTTCCAGTAGTTTAATCTTTTCAGTGAATTTTCACTTGAAGATAGTGTCAATGAGTTATAAAACTCTGAAATAATACCCTTTCTTTTATTATCTTTCATCATCATTTTTTCCAAGGATGAATAAATAGGTCGAGTGAGAGCTTTATTTTGATTTGATCGAATAAAGTTTCTAAGTTGAAGATATTTAAAAAAATGTGTTCTATTGAGATTAAATTTGATCCTCAGCTCTTCAAAAGACATTATGTTGTCTGCACATGGCAAATATAAATCCTGAATCTTTTGTATCCCTTTTAAATTCCATACTTTAAATACAGCGTCCGCTCTCCCTGGTTTAAAATATTGATTACCCCATATTGGACTAAATTGTGACAATAACTGTGGTTCTTTTAAATAGTTTTTAGCTTCACACCATATTTTGATCATATGCTTTACAAATGGATTTTTAACTTGTTTTTGTAATTTTTTTGCCGAATCTGAGTATATGAATATGGGAAGAGGTAAAGGTAAATTGTATGATTCCATTTCAGTCCAGTGAGGGAGATCATTTGATGAAAAATAATATGTCATAGACCTCAGTTGTGCCGACCAATAATACAACATAAAATTTGGACATTTCAGACCTCCACGATCAAATGGTAAATATAATAAAGACAAACGTAATCTAGCCCTCCTGTTGTTCCATATAAATTCCACTAACTTTTTTTTTATTCTTGAGAATAGATCTAAAGGTGGTGATAAGGGAATGTATTGAAATAAATAAAGTATTTTAGGTAAAATATTACTTTTAAGTATATTGATTCTCCCGATCATCGACATTGGTAGTGACATCCATCTCTGAGTTAACTCACTGATATCTGACATTAAGGCTTCATAGTTGACACTGGCGACTGATTCTAGCTTAGGCATAATTTGGATTCCTAAATATTTAAACTGATTTACAACATTGAATTGATTTACCTCAGGGGCTGGGTAATTTCTCTGGGTCTCATTTAGCATTAATATTGAAGATTTAGTTTTATTTATTTTATATCCTGATATTTCCCCAAAATTCTTTATTAAATTCAACAAGGTTGGAATTGATTTTTTTAGATTCAACATAAACAAAATTATATCATCGGCGTACAGGGAGATTTTATGTTCTGTTGGTCCAACTTTAATTCCATATATTTGTGAATGTAAACGTATCGCTATCGCTAAAGGTTCAATTGCCATAGTAAACAGTAAAGGTGAAAGTGGACAGCCTTGTAGACATCCTCTATTGATTTTTATTGGTTTTGAAATATTGTTATTTGTTAGGATTTCTGCTGTAGCATTATTGTATATTATTTGAACCCATTTTATGAAATTATTTCCAAGTCCAAACCTTTGTAGGACTTCAAAAAGAAAGGGCCATTCAACTCTATCAAAGGCCTTTTCGGCGTCCAATGATAGGAGAGCTGTATCCGGTGCTTCTTTATTAAAATAAATAATATTAAATAGTCTTCTTACATTATGGAAGCCTTGTCTACCCTTTATAAAGCCATTCTGATCTCGATTAATAATATTTGGTAAAATTTCTTGTATTCGTCTTGCTAAAATTTTACAGATTATCTTAAGGTCGGCGTTTAATAGGCTTATTGGTCTCATATTTTCACATTTATTAGAGGGCTTACCTGGTTTTGGCAGCAGTATAATTAAGGCATTATTTATGTATGATGGTAAATTATTATTTTGAAATGCTTCTAAAACCATTTCCAAAAAAGGTTTTATTAATTTATTCTTAAATTTTTTATAAAGGTCAACTGGAAGACCATCTGGTCCTGCACTTTTTCCTGATTTCATATTATCAATGGCTAGCCCAACTTCTTCTTGACTAAATTTAGACTCCAATATCTCCCTGTTTTCATTTGGAATACACGGTATAGATAGTTCGTTCAAAAACCCATTTAGTTTTGTTAAATCAGGTTCATTTTTGGTATCATATAATTTTTCATAGTAATCTCTAAAGGCTCTATTAATTTCTAAAGGATCTATAACTACCTGTCCTTTACTTATAATACTGGTAATTGGTGTTTTAATTTCCAATTGTTTAATCTGCCATGCTAATAATTTTCCTGATTTTTCACCTTGTTCATAAAAAGATTGTTTCAATCTTAGAAGACTCGAGGCAGCTCTATTCGCTGATTTTTTGTCGTATTCAGCTCTCAAAATCAGTAATTCATTCTCCAACCTTGGGTCACTTCCTGCATACACTTTTTCCTGAAGATTTTTTATTTTATGTTCCAATTTAGCTCTCTCCTCTCGAGTCTTCTTAGATTTTGATCCTGTATAACTAATAATATGTCCCCTAATAAAAGCTTTGAAAGCCTCCCACTTTACACATGCTGATGTTTGTGTAGTATTGATGTCAAAGAACTCGTCTATCTGTTTTTCTATATACTTGACAAATTCCTCATCCTGAAGCCATTTATGCTGAAATTGCCATCTACCTGATTCCTTTGTCAATTTTTTATCTACATATATTAGACAACAGGGTGCATGATCAGAAATCACGATGTTATCATAAAAGCAGTTTTGAATCTTGGACCTTAATTCTGTGGAAATCAAAAAATAATCAATACGTGAGAATGTCTTGTAGGTACTGGAATAACAAGAATAGGCTTTAACTTGTGGTTTCATTTCTCTCCATATATCTAACAATCTCAATTCTTTCATAAAATGATTAATAGTCATCCTACATCCAATGTGCGTACAATCCAGTCCTGTTGATCTATCCACACCTGGATTCAATGTACAATTAAAATCCCCTGCTATTATATGTTGCCCTGTAAGTGATGATAAGATGAGAAATAAATTAGCAAAGAACTTCTGATCATCTATATTGGGACCATATAAGTTCACAAGATTTATATTTTCTAATAGCAAAGAACCTTGAATGATTACATATCTTCCAAATTTGTCTCCAATTACATTTTTCACCTGAAAAGGAACTGATTTATGTATGAGAGTCATAACTCCCCTGGCTCGGGATGAAAATGAAGAGGTGAATACACTTCCCTGCCATCTACTCCTAATTCTTTTAACATCCTCCTCTATCAGATGAGTTTCTTGTAAAAACACAATTCTTGAACCCATGTCCTTTATTTTATTCATAACTTGTTTAAGTTTTTTTAAATTTTGTAGACCTCTGCAATTCCATGAAGTTAAATTAAGATTAACACTTTGGTCCATGATCAATAGAGAGTTTGGGATTACCTTGCAGTGTAAACATGCTCATACAGAGAAGCAAAAATATGAGTGGTTGAACATTCATCCTACAAACTACACACAAACAAATTTCCCCTTCCCACACTTGTGGCAAACCCCCCAAAATCAAAAGAAAAATTCTGTCTCCCGATATAGCCATCGACCGTTCCACACCCACGGGGAACAGCCTAAGCCACTCCTTCTTCATCCTCCCAATCACCCTAACTCTACTGCTTTTAATGACGTAACATTAACTCTCCTCTGTAGTTTTCCAACTTAACTCCAAAATTTTTAACAACTTTGTACATCATAGTTTTTTTGTTTGTTTGTTTGTTTTGTTTTTGTTTTGTTTTTTTAATATATAATACAATCTATATTTTGTAAACTTACTATTTACTTCAAGTCAGTCAGATGCCTGTGCAAATGCTTAATTATTCTACCTTATATTTTGTTCAGCCTTTGAAAGGAGTCAGTTGAGGTGGTATGGGCATCTGATTAGGATGCCTCCTGGACGCCTCCCACTTGAGGTGTTTCAGGCACGTCCCACTGGGAGGAGACCCCGGGGCAGACCCAGGACTCGGTGGAGAGACTATGTCTCCCAGCTAGTCTGGGAACGCCTTGGTATCCCCTCTGAAGAGCTGGAGCAGGTGGCTGGGGAGAGGGAAGTCTGGGCTTCTCTGCTTGAACTGCTGCCTCCGCGACCCGGACCTCCGGAAAAGCGGTAGAAGATGGATGGATGGATGGATGGATATTTTGTTCATGCTTAGCTCCCACCAGTCTCTTCTTCTTCTTTGATCTTCTTGATGAACTCCTGCGCCTCCTCTGGGGTCTTGAAGATGTGGGTTCTGCCCTCATACGTGGTCAGCAGTCTCGCAGGATGGATTACACCATGACGAATCCCAAGGTTGCGCAGCTCCTTACGTACGGGATCAAACTGCTTCCTCAATTGCTGGATTCCTGTGGCCAAATCTGGGTAGAACCGCACCTGCTGGTCCTGGTGTTTAATCTCTCCTTTTTTAGCTCGTGCAGCATTGAAGATCTTCATCCTGTCTCTGTTGCTAAGAAACTTCATAATTAAGGTCCTCAGCGGTCCCTTATCTCTCCGTGGGCCAATACGATGTGCTTTTTCCAGAACCACTGCTGATTGCAACTCCTCGCTGCCCAGCACCTCCGGAATCCACTTTTCCAGAAAGGAGCATACGTCCCGACCTTCTGATTCCTCTGGAAGACCCACCAGCCTCAAATTATTCTGTCTCGACCGAGATTCCAAATCCAAAATATTATCTTCCAGAGATTTATTTTTTTTTTCCAAAGTGCGCACCTTTAATTGAAGACGGGTGACGTCATCTTCAGCACTAGCGAGACGGAGCTCCATCTGCGCCGTTCGTTCTACACAGTCACCCAATTCCTTTCTTATTCCTTCCAACGCTGTCATAATCCCATCAAATCTAGAGGAAAGTCCGCTCTCATTGAACTCATGGCAGCCATCAGCGCATCTGCGCCATTCCCCGCAAACATCGCACCGCCGCCAGCCTCCTCCGCCATATATGGAGTTTTGTTTGCTGCGTCACAGACCTGAAAGTCCGTTAATTTGGACTGTTTCGGCGGCTCGCTTTTTCCTTTTCCTGGTTTTCCAGCCTTAGGCTTCGCCGACATATCCTCGCCCAAATGCTGGGATACGTTCTGTCCCAAATGAGAGAGTTATTTGCCGATTTTTTTTTTCCAGGAGCAGAGCAGAGCGAGACACGTCCGTCCTACGTGGCAGCCATAACCGGAAGCTCTATTCTTAATTTTCTACTTTTTCCTTATAAATTTGAAAGATTTTTTTTCCTCACAATTTCTGTTTCGTGCAATTTTAGTTTTTTTTTCTCGTACATTTGAGACTTTGCACTCATAAATTTGTGAGATTTTCCCTCATAAATTAAAAATCAAAACTAAAATGAGAAAAAAAAATTCTGTTCAATTATAGGCCAGTGGTCACCAACTGGCAGACTCTGATCCAGATCCAGACCCCCACAGCCCTCTTTCTGGACCCTGAAGCCTTTTGATACAATTTGGGAAAAAAGGAGACTGTTTTGCTTTGATAGGACAAAAGCATGAAAAAAGCAGACCTGAACTGCTGTATTGGCGACCGCCCGGCTGTGATGGGATCCACAGTTCACTAAAATGTACTGAGTCACTTCGGTTTGTTCACTAAAAAAAATCTGTTCTAAAGATCCGTACACCGAATCACTCAGTGCTGTACTGGAGCTTTAACTGCCTGCAACTCAATGAACTGAAAAACATGGCTGAACTGAGCGGGGCTCCATCCTTCACTGCTCTTCAGTCCACTCACTGACTAAACTGATGAGAATGTGAGGGAGACAGCTATACGGATCAGCAGCTGTACAAATCAGCCGTTGTGTCGGCCTCTGCTCCACAGTACATGTTCCTTCGTTCACGTACTGACAACGTGCAGGAGGCTGCTGTATGAATCAGCAGCCGGGCAAGGTAGCTTGGATCTGTGCTGTGCGTTTAAACACGGTAAACAGATGTAACAGATTGTCATTATTATTATTATTATTATTATTATTATTATTATTATTATTATTATTATTATTATTATTATTATTATGGTGGATTATTTTAAGAGTGTATTTAACCCTTTTATTTTAGTACTTGGGGGCAAAATCACTTTTGCTGTTTCATTTTGTCCTGTTGAATCCATCCATTGTTACTTCCTGGTTTCTGCAGGCCATGCAGGAGGAGCCTGTCATGAACGACTCGTCCAATGAAAGCAGCACTTTCTGGAGCTCCAGGTTTGCAAAGCTGTAATAGGCTGTAGCAGGCTAAAAGAGCTACCAATCAATGATGTGTATGTGATTCGGAAGCAGCAAATAAAATGGTCACTATTTCTTAATTGATTCAGTTACGGTAAATGATTCAGTACAGTTCATTCACCCAGAACTAGTACATTCAAATAACTTGTTTAAGAAAATTTCAACTTTACCACCCAGACATACTATGGAAGGAACCCTTGGACACTCTTCTGCTGCAGACTCCCCTCTCTTGTAAGATAAGCCTTTATTAGTCCCACAATGGGGAAATTCCAGGATTGCAACAGCACAGGGATAGCAACACTCAGAGCAATAATCAGAAGGCAAGAAAAAACAACATCTACTAAACATATGTCCATATTACTATAAATATATACTGTATATATACAGTATATATATATTATATATAGACACACAGTGCAGAGCATTATGGTTGGTTGGTGAATGTGCAGCAGAAAGTCTAAGCTCTCTCTCCGCGGATGCAGCGGGCCAGCTGGAAGTCTTTGGGCATGATGGTGACCCCCTTAGCAAAGAAGAGACCACCAGGTGGGCCTCGCTGGTCTCCTGCAGAGCCATGACGGCGAAGCTCAGGAAACGCGGGACGGTCTTGAAGTCCTGAGCGATCTCCCTCACCAGGCGCTGGATGGGCAGCTTACGGATGAGCAGCTCCGTGGATTTCTGGCAGCGACGGATCTCTCTCAGAGCCACGGGCCTGTGACGGCGAGGCCTCTTCACTCTGCCGGTGGCCGGAGCGCCTCTCCGAGCAGCCCTGGTGGCTAGCTGCATCCTGGGGGGCTTCTTCCTCCAGTAGATTTTACGGGCGGTCTGCTTGGTTCTTGCCATCGCTCTTTATTATTCTGTCTTATATTTCTTGCACGCCGCCTAAACTCCAGCCCGGCACCCGCGTCGTTTTCGCTACAGCTCCCGGTATGTCGAGTTTCCCATTAGCACCGGGCGGCGGCCAAGTGCTAGCTAGCACTAGCTCCTCCCCGCTGTAGCGTCTCCCGCTGCAAACTGTGGCTCCGTCCGCCGACCCGGGAGACCCCCGGGGCGATCCGTGCGTCCATGATATATATACAGAGTGAAAGGTGTAGAAAGAAGAAGGAAGATAAAAAAAAAGGCTGTTGCAACAGGCAGCCTACTCGTGTGGCGCCACCGGTCCGGCGGAACCGGATAATTTAAAAACCAGGCATTTGTACTTCCGGCAGCGTGGGCAGGCGCCACGTCCCGCTGGAAAATGAAATCAGCATTCCCACAAAGCTCGTCAGCAAAGTGGGAGAGCTTGCACAACTGGTGGCCGACCAAATACTTCTTTACCCCCACTGTATATACATACATATATATACTGTATATACATACAGTATATATATATATGTATATACAGTGGGGTAAAGAAGTATTTGGTCGGCCACCAGTTGTGCAAGCTCTCCCACTTTGCTGACGAGCTTTGTGGGAATGCTGATTTCATTTTCCAGCGGGACGTGGCGCCTGCCCACGCTGCCGGAAGTACAAATGCCTGGTTTTTAAATTATCCGGTTCCGCCGACCGGTGGCGCCACACGAGTAGGCTGCCTGTTGCAACAGCCTTTTTTTTTATCTTCCTTCTTCTTTCTACACCTTTCACTCTGTATATATATCATGGACGCACGGATCGCCCCGGGGGTCTCCCGGGTCGGCGGACGGAGCCACAGTTTGCAGCGGGAGACGCTACAGCGGGGAGGAGCTAGTGCTAGCTAGCACTTGGCCGCCGCCCGGTGCTAATGGGAAACTCGACATACCGGGAGCTGTAGCGAAAACGACGCGGGTGCCGGGCTGGAGTTAGGCGGCGTGCAAGAAATATAAGACAGAATAATAAAGAGCGATGGCAAGAACCAAGCAGACCGCCCGTAAAATCTACTGGAGGAAGAAGCCCCCCAGGATGCAGCTAGCCACCAGGGCTGCTCGGAGAGGCGCTCCGGCCACCGGCAGAGTGAAGAGGCCTCGCCGTCACAGGCCCGTGGCTCTGAGAGAGATCCGTCGCTGCCAGAAATCCACGGAGCTGCTCATCCGTAAGCTGCCCATCCAGCGCCTGGTGAGGGAGATCGCTCAGGACTTCAAGACCGTCCCGCGTTTCCTGAGCTTCGCCGTCATGGCTCTGCAGGAGACCAGCGAGGCCCACCTGGTGGTCTCTTCTTTGCTAAGGGGGTCACCATCATGCCCAAAGACTTCCAGCTGGCCCGCTGCATCCGCGGAGAGAGAGCTTAGACTTTCTGCTGCACATTCACCAACCAACCATAATGCTCTGCACTGTGTGTCTATATATATATATATATATACTGTATATATACAGTATATATTTATAGTAATATGGACATATGTTTAGTAGATGTTGTTTTTTCTTGCCTTCTGATTATTGCTCTGAGTGTTGCTATCCCTGTGCTGTTGCAATCCTGGAATTTCCCCATTGTGGGACTAATAAAGGCTTATCTTACAAGAGAGGGGAGTCTGCAGCAGAAGAGTGTCCAAGGGTTCCTTCCATAGTATGTCTGGGTGGTAAAGTTGAAATTTTCTTAAACAAGTTATTTGAATGTACTAGTTCTGGGTGAATGAACTGTACTGAATCATTTACCGTAACTGAATCAATTAAGAAATAGTGACCATTTTATTTGCTGCTTCCGAATCACATACACATCATTGATTGGTAGCTCTTTTAGCCTGCTACAGCCTATTACAGCTTTGCAAACCTGGAGCTCCAGAAAGTGCTGCTTTCATTGGACGAGTCGTTCATGACAGGCTCCTCCTGCATGGCCTGCAGAAACCAGGAAGTAACAATGGATGGATTCAACAGGACAAAATGAAACAGCAAAAGTGATTTTGCCCCCAAGTACTAAAATAAAAGGGTTAAATACACTCTTAAAATAATCCACCATAATAATAATAATAATAATAATAATATAATAATAATAATAATAATAATAAAATAATAATAATGACAATCTGTTACATCTGTTTTACCGTGTTTAAACGCACAGCACAGATCCAAGCTACCTTGCCCGGCTGCTGATTCATACAGCAGCCTCCTGCACGTTGTCAGTACGTGAACGAAGGAACATGTACTGTGGAGCAGAGGCCGACACAACGGCTGATTTGTACAGCTGCTGATCCGTATAGCTGTCTCCCTCACATTCTCATCAGTTTAGTCAGTGAGTGGACTGAAGAGCAGTGAAGGATGGAGCCCCGCTCAGTTCAGCCATGTTTTTCAGTTCATTGAGTTGCAGGCAGTTAAAGCTCCAGTACAGCACTGAGTGATTCGGTGTACGGATCTTTAGAACAGATTTTTTTTAGTGAACAAACCGAAGTGACTCAGTACATTTTAGTGAACTGTGGATCCCATCACAGCCGGGCGGTCGCCAATACAGCAGTTCAGGTCTGCTTTTTTCATGCTTTTGTCCTATCAAAGCAAAACAGTCTCCTTTTTTCCCAAATTGTATCAAAAGGCTTCAGGGTCCAGAAAGAGGGCTGTGGGGGTCTGGATCTGGATCAGAGTCTGCCAGTTGGTGACCACTGGCCTATAATTGAACAGAATTTTTTTTTCTCATTTTAGTTTTGATTTTTAATTTATGAGGGAAAATCTCACAAATTTATGAGTGCAAAGTCTCAAATGTACGAGAAAAAAAAACTAAAATTGCACGAAACAGAAATTGTGAGGAAAAAAAATCTTTCAAATTTATAAGGAAAAAGTAGAAAATTAAGATAGAGCTTCCGGTTATGGCTGCCACGTAGGACGGACGTGTCTCGCTCTGCTCTGCTCCTGGAAAAAAAAAATCGGCAAATAACTCTCTCATTTGGGACAGAACGTATCCCAGCATTTGGGCGAGGATATGTCGGCGAAGCCTAAGGCTGGAAAACCAGGAAAAGGAAAAAGCGAGCCGCCGAAACAGTCCAAATTAACGGACTTTCAGGTCTGTGACGCAGCAGACAAAACTCCATATATGGCGGAGGAGGCTGGCGGCGGTGCGATGTTTGCGGGGAATGGCGCAGATGCGCTGATGGCTGCCATGAGTTCAATGAGAGCGGACTTTTCCTCTAGATTTGATGGGATTATGACAGCGTTGGAAGGAATAAGAAAGGAATTGGGTGACTGTGTAGAACGAACGGCGCAGATGGAGCTCCGTCTCGCTAGTGCTGAAGATGACGTCACCCGTCTTCAATTAAAGGTGCGCACTTTGGAAAAAAAAAATAAATCTCTGGAAGATAATATTTTGGATTTGGAATCTCGGTCGAGACAGAATAATTTGAGGCTGGTGGGTCTTCCAGAGGAATCAGAAGGTCGGGACGTATGTTCCTTTCTGGAAAAGTGGATTCCGGAGGTGCTGGGCAGCGAGGAGTTGCAATCAGCAGTGGTTCTGGAAAAAGCACATCGTATTGGCCCACGGAGAGATAAGGGACCGCTGAGGACCTTAATTATGAAGTTTCTTAGCAACAGAGACAGGATGAAGATCTTCAATGCTGCACGAGCTAAAAAAGGAGAGATTAAACACCAGGACCAGCAGGTGCGGTTCTACCCAGATTTGGCCACAGGAATCCAGCAATTGAGGAAGCAGTTTGATCCCGTACGTAAGGAGCTGCGCAACCTTGGGATTCGTCATGGTGTAATCTATCCTGCGAGACTGCTGACCACGTAGAGGGCAGAACCCACATCTTCAAGACCCCAGAGGAGGCGCAGGAGTTCATCAAGAAGATCAAAAGAAGAAGAGACTGGTGGGAGCTAAGCATGAACAAAATCCATCCATCCATCCATCCATCTTCTACCGCTTTTCCGGAGGTCCGGGTCGCGGAGGCAGCAGTTCAAGCAGAGAAGCCCAGACTTCCCTCTCCCAGCCACCTGCTCCAGCTCTTCAGAGGGGATACCAAGGCGTTCCCAGACTAGCTGGGAGACATAGTCTCTCCACCGAGTCCTGGGTCTGCCCCGGGTCTCCTCCCAGTGGGACGTGCCTGAAACACCTCAAGTGGGAGGCGTCCAGGAGGCATCCTAATCAGATGCCCATACCACCTCAACTGACTCCTTTCAAAGGCTGAACAAAATATAAGGTAGAATAATTAAGCATTTGCACAGGCATCTGACTGACTTGAAGTAAATAGTAAGTTTACAAAATATAGATTGTATTATATATTAAAAAAACAAAACAAAAACAAAACAAACAAACAAACAAAAAAACTATGATGTACAAAGTTGTTAAAAATTTTGGAGTTAAGTTGGAAAACTACAGAGGAGAGTTAATGTTACGTCATTAAAAGCAGTAGAGTTAGGGTGATTGGGAGGATGAAGAAGGAGTGGCTTAGGCTGTTCCCCGTGGGTGTGGAACGGTCGATGGCTATATCGGGAGACAGAATTTTTCTTTTGATTTTGGGGGGTTTGCCACAAGTGTGGGAAGGGGAAATTTGTTTGTGTGTAGTTTGTAGGATGAATGTTCAACCACTCATATTTTTGCTTCTCTGTATGAGCATGTTTACACTGCAAGGTAATCCCAAACTCTCTATTGATCATGGACCAAAGTGTTAATCTTAATTAACTTCGATGGAATTGCAGAGGTCTACAAAATTTAAAAAAACTTAAACAAGTTATGATATAAAATAAAGGACATGGGTTCAAGAATTGTGTTTTTACAAGAAACTCATCTGATAGAGGAGGATGTTAAAAGAATTAGGAGTCGATGGCAGGGAAGTGTATTCACCTCTCTTTTTCATCCCGAGCAGGGGAGTATTATGACTTCATACATAAATCAGTTTCCTTTTCAGGTGAAAAAATGTAATTGGAGACAAATTTGAAGATATGTAATCATTCAAGGTTCTTTGCTATTAGAAAATATAAATCTTGTGAACTTATATGGTCCCAATATAGATGATCAGAAGTTCTTTGCTAATTATTTCCTATCTTATCATCACTTACAGGGCAACATATATTAGCAGGGGATTATTAATTGTACATTGAATCCAGCGTGTGGATAGATCAAACATGACTGGATTGTACGCACATTGGATGTAGGATGACTATTAATCATTTTATGAAAGAATTGAGATTGTTAGATATATGGAGAGAAATGAACCACAAGTTAAAGCCTATTCTTGTTATTCCAGTACCTACAAGCCATTCTCACGTATTGATTATTTTTGATTTCCACAGAATTAAGGTCCAAGATTCAAAACTGCTTTTATGATAACATCGTGATCTCTGATCATGCACCCTGTTGTCTAATATATGTAGATAAAAAATTGACTAAGGAATCAGGTAGATGGCAATTTCAGCATAAATGGCGTTCAGGATGAGGAATTTGTCAAGTATATAGAAAAACAGATAGACGAGGTTCTTTGACATCAATACTACACAAACATCAGCATGTGGTAAAGTGGGAGCTTTCAAAGCTTTTAATAGGGGACATATTATTAGTTATACAGGATCAAAATCTAGAAGACTCGAGGAGGAGAAGCTAAATTGGAACATAAAATAAAAATCTTCAGGAAAAAAGTGTATGCAGGAGTGGACCCAAGGTTGGAGAATGAAGTTACTGATTTGAGAGCTGAATACGACAAAAAATCAGCGAATAGAGCTGCCTCGAGTTCTTCTCAAGATTGAAACAATCTTTTTATGAACAAGGTGAAAAATCAGAAAATTATTACGATGGCAGATTAAACAATTGGAAATTAAAACACCAATTACCAGTATTATAAGTAAAGGACGGTAGTTATAGATCCTTTAGAAATTAATAGAGCCTTTAGAGATTACTATGAAAAATTATATGATACCAAAAATGAACCGATTTAACAAAACTAAATGGGTTTTTGAACGAACTATCTATACCGTGTATTCCAAATGAAAACAGGGAGATATTGGAGTCTAAATTTAGTCAAGAAGAAGTTGGCTAGCCATTGATAATATGAAATCAGGAAAAGTGCAGGACCAGATGGTCTTCCAGTTGACCTTTATAAAAAATTTAAGAATAAATTAATAACCTTTTTTGGAAATGGTTTTAGAAGCATTTCAAAATATAATTTACCATCATACATAATAATGCCTTAATATACTGCTGCCAAAACCAGGTAAGCCCTCTAATAAATGTGAAAATATGAGACCAATAAGCATATAAACGCCGACCTTAAGATAATCTGTAAAATTTTAGGCAAGACGAATACAAGAAATTTTAACCACATATTATTAATCGAGATCAGAATGGCATTATAAAGGGTAGACAAGGCTTCCAAAATGTAAGAAGACTATTTTAATATTATTTATTTTAATAAAGAAGCACCGGATACAGCTCTCCTATCATTGGACGCCGAAAAGGCCTTTGATAGAGTTGAAATGGCCTTTCTTTTTGAAGTCCTACAAAGGTTTGGACTTGGAAATAATATTCATAAAATGGGTTCAAATAATATACAATAATGCTACAGCAGAAATCCTAACAAATAACAATATTCAAAAACCAATAAAAATCAATAGAGGATGTCGACAAGGCTGTCCACTTTCACCTTTAGCTGTTTACTATAGGCAATTGAACCTTTAGCGATAGCGATACGTTTACATTCACAAATATTGGAATTAAAGTTGGACCAACAGAAATAAAATCTCCCTGTACGCCGATGACTATATTTTGTTTATTCGATTCTAAAAAAATCAATTCCA
>CM035842.1:431971090-432316142 GCA_020510985.1 Pholidichthys leucotaenia | reverse complement strand
TGGAATGTCTTGTAGGTACTGGAATAACAAGAATAGGCTTTAACTTGTGGTTTCATTTCTCTCCATATATCTAACAATCTCAATTCTTTCATAAAATGATTAATAGTCATCCTACATCCAATGTGCGTACAATCCAGTCCTGTTGATCTATCCACACCTGGATTCAATGTACAATTAAAATCCCCTGCTATTATATGTTGCCCTGTAAGTGATGATAAGATGAGAAATAAATTAGCAAAGAACTTCTGATCATCTATATTGGGACCATATAAGTTCACAAGATTTATATTTTCTAATAGCAAAGAACCTTGAATGATTACATATCTTCCAAATTTGTCTCCAATTACATTTTTCACCTGAAAAGGAACTGATTTATGTATGAGAGTCATAACTCCCCTGGCTCGGGATGAAAATGAAGAGGTGAATACACTTCCCTGCCATCTACTCCTAATTCTTTTAACATCCTCCTCTATCAGATGAGTTTCTTGTAAAAACACAATTCTTGAACCCATGTCCTTTATTTTATTCATAACTTGTTTAAGTTTTTTTAAATTTTGTAGACCTCTGCAATTCCATGAAGTTAAATTAAGATTAACACTTTGGTCCATGATCAATAGAGAGTTTGGGATTACCTTGCAGTGTAAACATGCTCATACAGAGAAGCAAAAACATGAGTGGTTGAACATTCATCCTACAAACTACACACAAACAAATTTCCCCTTCCCACACTTGTGGCAAACCCCCCAAAATCAAAAGAAAAATTCTGTCTCCCGATATAGCCATCGACCGTTCCACACCCACGGGGAACAGCCTAAGCCACTCCTTCTTCATCCTCCCAATCACCCTAACTCTACTGCTTTTAATGACGTAACATTAACTCTCCTCTGTAGTTTTCCAACTTAACTCCAAAATTTTTAACAACTTTGTACATCATAGTTTTTTTGTTTGTTTGTTTGTTTTGTTTTTGTTTTGTTTTTTTAATATATAATACAATCTATATTTTGTAAACTTACTATTTACTTCAAGTCAGTCAGATGCCTGTGCAAATGCTTAATTATTCTACCTTATATTTTGTTCAGCCTTTGAAAGGAGTCAGTTGAGGTGGTATGGGCATCTGATTAGGATGCCTCCTGGACGCCTCCCACTTGAGGTGTTTCAGGCACGTCCCACTGGGAGGAGACCCCGGGGCAGACCCAGGACTCGGTGGAGAGACTATGTCTCCCAGCTAGTCTGGGAACGCCTTGGTATCCCCTCTGAAGAGCTGGAGCAGGTGGCTGGGGAGAGGGAAGTCTGGGCTTCTCTGCTTGAACTGCTGCCTCCGCGACCCGGACCTCCGGAAAAGCGGTAGAAGATGGATGGATGGATGGATGGATATTTTGTTCATGCTTAGCTCCCACCAGTCTCTTCTTCTTCTTTGATCTTCTTGATGAACTCCTGCGCCTCCTCTGGGGTCTTGAAGATGTGGGTTCTGCCCTCATACGTGGTCAGCAGTCTCGCAGGATGGATTACACCATGACGAATCCCAAGGTTGCGCAGCTCCTTACGTACGGGATCAAACTGCTTCCTCAATTGCTGGATTCCTGTGGCCAAATCTGGGTAGAACCGCACCTGCTGGTCCTGGTGTTTAATCTCTCCTTTTTTAGCTCGTGCAGCATTGAAGATCTTCATCCTGTCTCTGTTGCTAAGAAACTTCATAATTAAGGTCCTCAGCGGTCCCTTATCTCTCCGTGGGCCAATACGATGTGCTTTTTCCAGAACCACTGCTGATTGCAACTCCTCGCTGCCCAGCACCTCCGGAATCCACTTTTCCAGAAAGGAGCATACGTCCCGACCTTCTGATTCCTCTGGAAGACCCACCAGCCTCAAATTATTCTGTCTCGACCGAGATTCCAAATCCAAAATATTATCTTCCAGAGATTTATTTTTTTTTTCCAAAGTGCGCACCTTTAATTGAAGACGGGTGACGTCATCTTCAGCACTAGCGAGACGGAGCTCCATCTGCGCCGTTCGTTCTACACAGTCACCCAATTCCTTTCTTATTCCTTCCAACGCTGTCATAATCCCATCAAATCTAGAGGAAAAGTCCGCTCTCATTGAACTCATGGCAGCCATCAGCGCATCTGCGCCATTC
Organism: Pholidichthys leucotaenia; assembly: GCA_020510985.1. NCBI lineage: Eukaryota > Metazoa > Chordata > Actinopteri > Cichliformes > Pholidichthyidae > Pholidichthys > Pholidichthys leucotaenia. The sequence goes on along the minus strand of CM035842.1, from coordinate 432,314,011 downwards.
CCCGCAAACATCGCACCGCCGCCAGCCTCCTCCGCCATATATGGAGTTTTGTCTGCTGCGTCACAGACCTGAAAGTCCGTTAATTTGGACTGTTTCGGCGGCTCGCTTTTTCCTTTTCCTGGTTTTCCAGCCTTAGGCTTCGCCGACATATCCTCGCCCAAATGCTGGGATACGTTCTGTCCCAAATGAGAGAGTTATTTGCCGATTTTTTTTTTCCAGGAGCAGAGCAGAGCGAGACACGTCCGTCCTACGTGGCAGCCATAACCGGAAGCTCTATTCTTAATTTTCTACTTTTTCCTTATAAATTTGAAAGATTTTTTTTCCTCACAATTTCTGTTTCGTGCAATTTTAGTTTTTTTTTCTCGTACATTTGAGACTTTGCACTCATAAATTTGTGAGATTTTCCCTCATAAATTAAAAATCAAAACTAAAATGAGAAAAAAAAATTCTGTTCAATTATAGGCCAGTGGTCACCAACTGGCAGACTCTGATCCAGATCCAGACCCCCACAGCCCTCTTTCTGGACCCTGAAGCCTTTTGATACAATTTGGGAAAAAAGGAGACTGTTTTGCTTTGATAGGACAAAAGCATGAAAAAAGCAGACCTGAACTGCTGTATTGGCGACCGCCCGGCTGTGATGGGATCCACAGTTCACTAAAATGTACTGAGTCACTTCGGTTTGTTCACTAAAAAAAATCTGTTCTAAAGATCCGTACACCGAATCACTCAGTGCTGTACTGGAGCTTTAACTGCCTGCAACTCAATGAACTGAAAAACATGGCTGAACTGAGCGGGGCTCCATCCTTCACTGCTCTTCAGTCCACTCACTGACTAAACTGATGAGAATGTGAGGGAGACAGCTATACGGATCAGCAGCTGTACAAATCAGCCGTTGTGTCGGCCTCTGCTCCACAGTACATGTTCCTTCGTTCACGTACTGACAACGTGCAGGAGGCTGCTGTATGAATCAGCAGCCGGGCAAGGTAGCTTGGATCTGTGCTGTGCGTTTAAACACGGTAAACAGATGTAACAGATTGTCATTATTATTATTATTATTATTATTATTATTATTATTATTATTATTATTATTATTATTATTATTATGGTGGATTATTTTAAGAGTGTATTTAACCCTTTTATTTTAGTACTTGGGGGCAAAATCACTTTTGCTGTTTCATTTTGTCCTGTTGAATCCATCCATTGTTACTTCCTGGTTTCTGCAGGCCATGCAGGAGGAGCCTGTCATGAACGACTCGTCCAATGAAAGCAGCACTTTCTGGAGCTCCAGGTTTGCAAAGCTGTAATAGGCTGTAGCAGGCTAAAAGAGCTACCAATCAATGATGTGTATGTGATTCGGAAGCAGCAAATAAAATGGTCACTATTTCTTAATTGATTCAGTTACGGTAAATGATTCAGTACAGTTCATTCACCCAGAACTAGTACATTCAAATAACTTGTTTAAGAAAATTTCAACTTTACCACCCAGACATACTATGGAAGGAACCCTTGGACACTCTTCTGCTGCAGACTCCCCTCTCTTGTAAGATAAGCCTTTATTAGTCCCACAATGGGGAAATTCCAGGATTGCAACAGCACAGGGATAGCAACACTCAGAGCAATAATCAGAAGGCAAGAAAAAACAACATCTACTAAACATATGTCCATATTACTATAAATATATACTGTATATATACAGTATATATATATATATATATAGACACACAGTGCAGAGCATTATGGTTGGTTGGTGAATGTGCAGCAGAAAGTCTAAGCTCTCTCTCCGCGGATGCAGCGGGCCAGCTGGAAGTCTTTGGGCATGATGGTGACCCCCTTAGCAAAGAAGAGACCACCAGGTGGGCCTCGCTGGTCTCCTGCAGAGCCATGACGGCGAAGCTCAGGAAACGCGGGACGGTCTTGAAGTCCTGAGCGATCTCCCTCACCAGGCGCTGGATGGGCAGCTTACGGATGAGCAGCTCCGTGGATTTCTGGCAGCGACGGATCTCTCTCAGAGCCACGGGCCTGTGACGGCGAGGCCTCTTCACTCTGCCGGTGGCCGGAGCGCCTCTCCGAGCAGCCCTGGTGGCTAGCTGCATCCTGGGGGGCTTCTTCCTCCAGTAGATTTTACGGGCGGTCTGCTTGGTTCTTGCCATCGCTCTTTATTATTCTGTCTTATATTTCTTGCACGCCGCCTAAACTCCAGCCCGGCACCCGCGTCGTTTTCGCTACAGCTCCCGGTATGTCGAGTTTCCCATTAGCACCGGGCGGCGGCCAAGTGCTAGCTAGCACTAGCTCCTCCCCGCTGTAGCGTCTCCCGCTGCAAACTGTGGCTCCGTCCGCCGACCCGGGAGACCCCCGGGGCGATCCGTGCGTCCATGATATATATACAGAGTGAAAGGTGTAGAAAGAAGAAGGAAGATAAAAAAAAAGGCTGTTGCAACAGGCAGCCTACTCGTGTGGCGCCACCGGTCCGGCGGAACCGGATAATTTAAAAACCAGGCATTTGTACTTCCGGCAGCGTGGGCAGGCGCCACGTCCCGCTGGAAAATGAAATCAGCATTCCCACAAAGCTCGTCAGCAAAGTGGGAGAGCTTGCACAACTGGTGGCCGACCAAATACTTCTTTACCCCACTGTATATACATACATATATATACTGTATATACATACAGTATATATATATATATATATATATATATATATATATATATATATATATATATATATATATATATATATATATATATATATATATATATATATACAGTATATATATATATATATATATATATATATATATATATATATATATATATATATATATATATATATATATATATATATATATATATATATATATATATATATATATACACATGTGTGTGTAGTATGTATGTGCATATATATATACACATACATACTACACACACACACACATACATATATACAGTATATAGCTTAATGTGTATACTGACTCAGGAAATCCTGTTACCATATTTGGAGTTGTTGAGCAGTGGAAAAAAACAGATTAAAGGATGCTGATGTAACTGTTAGGTTATCAACTGTGAATACTTGGTTCTATCACACTGACTGCATTCAGCCCTATCAATAATGTCAGCTGGTTTCTTGCATGTCAGCAGATACAATCTGAGTCATGAATGAAATAATCATGAGGCTCAGCAAACTTTTATCAATTGAGTCATGAATGAACTATCAGGAAGTGACCTCACCCTGATGGCCCCTTGGATATATATTAGCCAGAAACACACTGTTAGTTAAGCCAATGCACTGGGGCAGTCTGTGAAAGCTGTACTCTGTATTGTCTTCCGCTGATCAGTGCATATTAAATTTTCTGAAACTTTGATCCTGCCTGATTTCTGATAAGGAATTTTTCCAACAGTTGGTGACCCCTGTTTTATACTGTTCTATTTAATGTATGCTATTTTATTTAATTGTGTGCTTTATATGTTTTTATTTTTCATACTTTTACAGCACAGTAGCCAGGCAGAGCACCCCCAATTCTGTTGTACTTTACAACTGTACAATGACAATAAAGCCTAATCTATTCAATTTGACTGTAAAGGTGCGTCCACACCAAACATGAACAGGCAAATTTTTCATGCGACATGATTACATTATAAATCTATGCTTGACCAGTATCAAACAAATTAAGCAGCATACTGGTGTTTTAATTTCAGCCAAGCATTAGACATTTAGGGAGCTGTTTTTGATTCAGCAATGCCTCTGGAGCATCACTGCAAACAATTAAGTAGGAATTGCTTTTTTCATTTGAGGAACGTATCTAAACTGAAAAACACTGGTGTCTAAGCTGAACTGGAGATGATTTTTCACACACTTATTTCATCATGTTTGGACACAGTAACTGCTCGGCGGTGCAGTGGTGAGTGCTGTTGCCTCACAGCAAGGAAATTCTGGGTTCAAACATAAGCGCCGGCTAGCTGGGACGTGTGTGTGTGTGTGTGTGTGTGTGTGTGCGTGCGTGCGTGCGTGCGCATGTGTCAAGTCCCCATGTCTGTGCGGATTTTCACTGAGTACTGTGGTTTCCTCCCACAAGCACTTTCTTCAAAGACTTGTTGCAAATTCCTGCCCCATTAGCTTTAGATCATTAGATCAAGTCTCATCACACTCATTTTAAGACCAGAGGTGAAGATCCTTTGGAGACTTCGACTGATGAATCATTGCCCACTTACACTAACTTTAATTCTGTTGACTCTTTCAAAGGAAGCTGAAGACGTTCTGTAAGCAGGCTTTTAGTTACTGTAGATAAGAGATTCATTGGTGCCTCTTGGTTGTTCTACAGTCCCTTGAATTTATGCTTAGATTTGTATTCTGTCCTGTATTTTGTTTTGATTTTTCTTCACTGTCTTTCATTGTTTTTTGTAACTGGACTTCATGATTTTTTTCTATGGACGGTGCTAAATAAATAAACTTTACTTACTACACAATAAATAAAATATGTTCACTCTAAGTTCTATCTGGCTGTATGACTGTGTACGTGTGCGGGTGAGAAAAATCAGTTACCTGGTCCATCTTGGTGATGCTGTCCTGATGCGAACCACAGCTGTGGATCCCCAGGTCTAACGGCTCAAGCAGCGTACAGGTCCAGTTGAGGTCCAGGTGGCTGAGGTCCCTGCAGTGGATGTTGTCCAGCAGGTGGCTCAGGAGCTCGCCCCACTTGTGGCAGCGGTCCCCGAGGTCGAAGCTGGCCTTGAGCGTGAGCAGGCTGGCGTGGCGAGAAATCAGGTGGTGGGTATAATGGTGTACCCACGACTTCCACCTCTCGAACTCACGGTTTGAGACAAGCAGCCTCTCCTGACCCAGGTGGAAGACGCCACGGCGGGAGTAGTCTGCCACACGCCACAGCTTCCAGGAGCGCACGAGGCAACTCCAGCTGAGGCAGACCAGGGCACAGCTGCACTTATCCACCTCGTTCAGGAAGGAGAACACGTGCAGCTGGCACTCCACGGGCAGGAGGTTGAAGGGGAAGTAGTCATCCGCTGCCTTCCGTCGACTGCTGACGGGCACCAGGAGTCTTTTTCGAGGCGACATGATGGCAACTGAGGAAAGAATGTCGATGCTCATTGGTGGACGCCAGAATCTCCACTGGGTGGTCTTGTGGTCTGGTTTGCCATAAATATTTTTTTGTGTCCATAGGTGTAATTTATGGGGGGGATGGAGGGGTTGTAGCCCCTCCAAAAATCAAATCCAGCCAATATTAACCCCCCAATAATCATATAATTATAGTTAATAAAAATATCTACAAGTGAGTATGAAGAAATTGTTGTTTTTTTTCATTTGCAAACAAATGAAAAATAGCATTTCTAATAGTCAGAAAATATATCTCCCCCTTCCCTGCAGACTTGGTAGTGCCCAACTGGTCCTTGCACATTCTCTGAGTCAGAGTCAGTTGTGTCCCGGGCAGGTGGGGATGCTCTTCTAGAATGCATTCAGCTCATAAGTGAGAGAAAATGAAAAGAGCTCCACAACAACAACAAACCATTTTAAATTGGTTGTCAAATAAAAGGACAAACACCTCTGTCCAAAACAAAGTAAATATCATATTGTGGTGGACACAATACCCTTGTCTAGCATGCTCTCACACCCAGAGAGGCAGGAGGAAACACGAGGACAATGAACTGTGTGAGGAAGCCCACCAGGAGGTTCAGACTTGGCAGAGTTTAGACACCTCCCAGGGAAGGGAAAATTTACATGGCGCCAACCAAACAAAGATGCACCTTTTGACCCCTGTGGCACCAAGGCCGTGTGAAGAGGCAGGGGGATGAATGTATTGTAATTTAGGTAGCAAGTGTTATGATAATTGCATCACACAATTCCTTTGTACATACACGATGCATAATGCACCAGCCTCAGTTTCTATGTGTAATTAATAAAGCTATAAAAGAACGCAGAACACAGAAAAACTGGAAAGGCTTCTCACCCCCAGTGTTGCTGCTGTGGGGGTCATGACTGTACATGTTTGTTAGAGGGAAATAAAGATTCTTTGTCATCCTATGTTCGTGTCTCGCCTCACATCCTTTTCCTTTCCCTCTACACTGGTGACCTGACGTGAGATGGACCATCTACCCCATTCGCCACGCTGTGGAATCTGGATCTCCAGGGACCACCGGCACCCTTTCCATCCACACTGGACCGTGCTTACTTGTTTCTCTCTCCACACTGGCAACCTGAAGGGCCGGACAGAGTGAGCAGCGCTTGGGCCAAAACTCACCATGATCAGTGAGACAAGCAAACCCACAGAAACAGCTTGGAAGGGGAAGATCAGCGCCATCTGTGTTGTTTCAGTCAAGCTCCCCGACCCTGGCTTCACCTCCCGACAGTGGGGTTTCGGCACACAGAAAGCCCGTGCACACGGCACAGGATTATGAGGAGAGCGCAACTTACAGCTACGTGGCCACTGCACTGGACACTCGCGCCATGCACCGAGAACAAACTGGCTCCAAGAACTTATATATTGTCCTCAGCCGCTGCACATCCCCGGGGACCAGGGCCAATCGCCACCCCTGGATCCTTTAGGCTTGCGCATCACACCTAAAGGAGACGGGCACCCTCATCCACAGGACATATATTTGTTTCTCAGCCGCTGCACATCCATGGGGAATTAGGCCGGTTGCCTCTCCCGGATCCTTTAGGACTGCCCCCGCACCTAAACCTCCCCCTCGGCCTAAACATTGCTTTTCCCACACCTTCGTCCCAAAAAGCCTGCTGATTGCTGGCTTTGTTTCCATCAAGCATGATGCGCACCACATCCCGTGCGTCCACGCACCATGGCCGTTAAAACGTGATGGAAATTGGAGTGGAGCAGAAAGTGTTTCCCCCCCCTCCCCCTTTCTCCCCACAGACTGACATGCCCTCTGATACACTTCACCAGCAGGATAGTGCTACCGGATCAACAAACCCCTGCTGCATTCGCCATGGGCGCCGACTTGAGTCCAAAGGAATGGGGGGTTACAGCCCCTTCTGGGTGCTCTGGGGAGGGAGGACATAATACACTGGTCTAGCATTCTCTCACACCCAGAGAGGCTGGAGGAAACACGAGGACAATGGACTGCGTGAGGAAGCTCACCGGGAGGTTCAGACTGGGCAGAGTTTAGACACCTCCCGGGGAGGGGAAAATTTACATGGAGCCAATCAAACAAAGATGCGCCTTTTGCCCCCTGCTGTACTAAGGCCGTGTGAAGAGCCAGGGGGATGAATGTAATGTAATTTAGGTAACAAGTGTTATGATAATTGCATCACACAATTCCTTTGTACATACACGATGCATAATGTGCCAGCCCCAGTTTCTATGCATGATTAATAAATCTATAAAGGCAGAACGCAGATAAACTGGAAAGGCTTCTCGGCCCCAGTGCTGCTGTGGTGGGGGTCATGGCTGCACATGTTTGTTAGAGGGAAATAAAGATTCTGTGTCGTCCTATGCTCGTGCATTGCCACACATCCTTTTCCTTTCCGTCTACAATATTATTGATTTAGATGGTGAATTGTAATCTGAAGTTAGCTGGTTGCTAGTTTGTTAATATGAGTTAAAGCTATGGAGTACACCACAGAATAAATGTGCTGCCTAATAGGATTTAGCTGAGCTGAGAAATTATTAGCTTTTCTCATGCAGATTTGGGCTTTACGTTGTATTAATCATTCATGAAATGTGATCAGAATGGATTTGTTCATCAACTGTTAGAGTGAAATTTACATGTGTTTCAGCATTCATCAGAATGTTAATAGTTCAGAACATTTGTATAGATAAAAAAAAAAAAGTTGCTGTAAGAGCATTTATAGATTTAAAGAAAGCTTTTGACACCATTGACCACAGAATACTACTAAGGAAACTGGAAAGGTATGGGATAAGAGGGGTAGGACTGAGTTGGGTGGAAAGTTAGTTAAGTAACAGACAACAATTTGTACAAATTGGTGAGCACAAATCACCCTTCATGGACATCACTTGTGGTGTGCCCCAGGGGTCAGTTTTGGGACCCAAACTCTTTATTTTGTATATAAATGACATATGCCAAGTATCAAAAATTCTGAAATTTATTTTGTTTGCGGATGACACAAATATCCTTTGCACTGGTGAGAATTTGCAGCAGGTTTTAGAGGTGATCACAACTGAAATGAAAACGTTAACGCAGTGGTTCAACAAAAATAAATTATCTCTAAATCTAAAAAAACCCAAAGATTATGTTGTTTGGAAATTATAAAATAAATCATGAAATAATGGTAACGATAGATGATACCAGAATAGAAACAGTACAGGAAAATAAGTTTCTGGGGGTGACGCTAGACAATAAAATCTGCTGGAAACCTCACATCAGTCACATCTGAGCCAAGGTGGCAAAATGTATAGGCATACTGGGGAAGACAAGACACATCTTGGACTATAAATCATTGGTCTTACTGTACAATTTACTGTTTCTACCTTATCTTAACTACTGTATAGAAGTCTGGGGAACCACCTACAAGACCTACCTACAGTCAATTTGCACATTACAAAAAAGAGCTATAAGGAAAATAAATAATGTAGGATATAGAGACCATACCAATTCGTTGTTTTTAAAGTCACATGTCATAAAGTTAATTGATTTAGTTAAATTTAAGACAGCACAAGTAATGTACAGGGCAATTAATAATCAACTCCCAACTAATATGCAAAAAAATATTTTAAAAAAGAGACAATGATCATAATTTGAGAGGAGACTTAAACTTTACAAAACCCAAAATACGAACAACCAAGAAAAGTATGTGCATATCTGTCTGTGGGGTGGATTTGTGGAACAGTCTGGAGCCAGAACTGAAACTATGTACAAACAGAAATCAATTCAAAAAGAGGTATAAACATTATTTGCTGAAAGGATATATGTTAGAAGGGTAGTATTCATATGTACGATTCACTATGCTCACTCTGGGACATTATGGGACATTATGGAATGGTAGGTGGGACAGCACTGTGTATATCAGTGTTGTTTGAGGCTGGTTTTGATGTATGGACATCAATGTAAGTTAGGATGGATGGGTGTTAATGTTGATATGTACGAAATACAGTAAATTGTTTACCTGGGGTCTTAAAGGTTGTAATTTATATATAATTCACATGGGTGTATTTATGGAAAAGAGGAGATGGAATTAATAAGTGTTCGCTTCTTCCTTCTCCCTTTCGAACACTGTATACTGTTACTTTATTGCATTTGTCATTTGTTTTGTTTTTGTTTTACTTTTTTGTTTGAAATAAAGTATCTATCTATCTATCTATCTATCTATCTATCTATCTATCTATCTACCTATCCATCTATCTATCAAGTACAAACAAAATCTACTCTGATCAGAGGTCCTTAAATATAAATGCCTTTAAATATTGCTTGTCATCCCGACTTAATTCAAGTTAACCTTAAACTGTTCTGTATTTTGAAAATGTCATGATTTTGATAATTTTTTAGTTTTACCACTTTTGATTATAAACACTCTTACAATCACTTTGAAGGCTAGTCTTAAATACTCTCACTAAAATAAATTGATTATTTTCCCTGCAGATCATTTTCAGATCTTCCATCTTATGTTAAAATACCACGCCTGCACAAAAGAGCATCTAAACAAATATATAATAAATAAACACTAAATAGTTGAATGAAAGAACATTTCTAAACTTTTTTTTAAAACTTTTTTGCATAATGTGTTAAAATGAGTTCAAAAACACTACAATACAGCATCACTGATGTATTGAGTTAAAATCCCGTTTCTAAATTTCCATTCCCATTTTATTTAATCACGAGACAACATTACACAAATTGGGCAGTGATCAATCACTGAGATATTGATGGCTTATTATCACTGTATAGTGATTTAGCTCCTAGTTTAACAAGATTGAGTTTGTTGGTGTATATGGGTCCATTTGCAATAAAGGGACACTAAACAAATAAATAATTTGATAAATGAAAAGTTTGCAATGCTTCTACCAGCACTTCTTGTTCTTGCAGCATTAGTCACCTCCTCCAGCTTGTTTCCTGTACGGTCACTCCAGTACTGAATATACATGTGTGTGTGTATATATTTTATGTAGGCACTGTCACATTCCTAACATCACTTCTTCATGTGTGCAACTTTTTTGACAAAGTTTTAAAGCTTTTCTTGTAAATCAGAGACTTTTTTTTTTCTTGTGCCTTTGCCTACTTTGTGCATAAACAATATTTCTGTCTGAGAAAGACAGACCCACGTGCCAACTGCAGTTTGTGGAATTTAATAATAAAGACACAAAGTTCCAAAAGTGCACAAACACAAAAATTCCAAAACAGAGATAATAAGGTAAATTTACATGCAGGATTGAACTTGGAATAAACTCACCAGAGCAGGGTTAGGGCTCTGGTGGTGAGGAGGAAGAGAATCTTATCATCATCAAGACTGCCGCAAGAATGAAATGAAAAGGAAGTCATTAAATAGGATCAGAACTAATAACATAAGTGAAGAAAGGTGTGGGGTCACATGAGAGGGCAAAAAGGTAGCAATGATAATTGATTGGGATCAGCTGGGGATAACGAGAGGAAATCACACTGGCTGGCAACTGACAGGGCTACGCCCACATGGAGCACCAGCCAGGAGTGCCCTGACAGCTGTCAACTGCAATAATAAGGAATAGAATAAAATATAAACAAGTACAAACTGAGAAATAGTAATCAATAAATACAGGATAAGAATGTAGTAAAACTAAGACATAAACCGGAAAATAAAAAACATAGCAGAGAAAACAAAACCAAGAGGCGCAAAAATACAACAATTATATAAATACAGAGAAAAAGCCACAAGACTGAGCCTGGCATAACCTCCAGAGCTCAGCTTGTGACAATTTCCCCGATGTCATTTTGCCCCTAAATTCAGTTTCTCACAAAAATGTAGCATTTTTCTCAAATTGGTCATGGAAAATAAGCCTTTTTCCTTACATATTTGCAAAATTATTAAAGTTTCTTACTTCCTCCACAAACTGAGAAGAACTAAAGCCTCTGCTCATATCACTTGTACCTTCTACTGAGGCACCATCGAAAGCATCCTGACCAGCTGCATCACTGTGTGGTGCAGCGCCTTCACCGAATACTGCCACAAGACCCTCCAGCGCATGGTGAGAACAGCTGAGAAGATCATTGGTTCCTCTCTCCCCTCCCTTCAGGCATCTACAGCACCTGCCTCACCCACAAAGCCCTCTGCATTGCAAGTGATCACACCCATCCATCACACAGCTTCTTCAGTCTGCTGTCATCGGGGGGAGACTGTGAGTCTCCGGGCCAGAGCCAGCAGACTCAAAGACACTTCATCCACCAGGCTGTCAGGAAGCTCAACTCCCTCCCTTTTCTGCCCCATCGCCCCCTTCTGCCCAGTGTTGCCAGATTGGAAATGTTGAAGTATCATACCAGCAGCTTAAAATTATTGTATTTTGAGGAAAATTATCATACACACATTTTTTCATTCTGATGTGGCTCAGGACCATCTGCTTCAGTAACATATTATCACAGATCATGCATACTATGGCTTTAAGGTATATAACACAGTTTTACTTTCAAATAATCTAACAGATTGGTTGAAAAAAGCTGCCTCTTTGAGACCAGCGCCTCTACCTGTGTGGAGTACAGGATGATCCCCTGGCCTACACTAAACAGCCCAGAACATCAGTCATAATTAACTTTCTATATGTCTTCTCTTGAATCATCATTTATCAATGTCTTGCCTCATAAATATTTTGAGAAGTAATCTGTTTATACATTAGGAATAAACCTCATAATGAAACCGCCTCAACTACTGCTAAAATGCCTCTGATTATTTACGTACAGTGCATCTGGAAAGTCTTCACAGCACTTCACTTTTTCCACATTTTACGTTACAGCCTAATTCCAAAATGGATTAAATTCATTTTTTCCTCAAAATTCTACACACAATACCCTATAATGAGAATGTGAAAAAGTCTTTTTGAAATTTTTGCAAATTTATTAAAAATAAAAATCTAAGGAATCACATGTACATCAGTATTCACAGCCTTTTCTCAGTACTTTGTCGATGAACCTTTGGCAGCAATCACAGCCTCAAGTGTTTTTGCATATGGTGCCACAAGCTTGGCACACCTATCTGTGGCAGTTTCGCTCATTCCTCTTTGCAACACCTCTCATGCTCCATCAGGTTGGATGGGAAGCATCAGTACACAGCCATTTTCAGATCTCTCCAGAGATGTTCAGTTGGATTCAAGTCTGGACTCTGGCTGGGTCACTCAGGGACATTCACAGAGTTGTCCTGAAGCCAATCCTTTGATATCTTGGCTGTGTGTTTAGGGTTGTTGTCCTGGTGAAAGATGAACCATCACCCCAGTCTGAGGTCAAGAGTGCTCTAGAGCAGGTTTTCATTCAGGATGTCTCTGTACAATGCTGCATTCATCTTTCCCTCTATCCTGACTAGTTTCCAAGTTCCTGCTGCTGAAAAACATCCCCACAGCATGATGCTGCTCCCACCATTGGCATGGTTATGAGTGGTGCCCGGTTTCTTCCAGAGATGACGCCTGGCATTCAAGCCAAAGAGTTCAATCTTTGTCTCATCAGACCAGAGAATTTTGTTTCTCATGGTCCGAAACTCCTTCAGGTGCCTTTTGGCAAACTCCAGGTGGGCGGCCATGTGCTTTTTACTAGGTAGTGGCTTTTGACTGACCACTCTACCATACAGGCCTGATTGGTGGATTGCTGCAGAGATGGTTGTCCTTCTGGAAGGTTCTCCTCTCTCTACAGAGCAATGCTGGAGCTCTGACAGAGTGCCCATCAGGTTCTTGGTCACCTCCCTGAATAAGGCCCTCCTCCCCTGATTGCTCAGTTTAGATGGCCAGCCAGCTCTAGGAAGAGTCCTGGTGGTTCTGAACTTCTTTCATTTACGGATGATGGAGGCCACTTTGCTCATTGGGACCTTCAAACCAGCAGAAATTTTTTGGTACCCTTCCCCAGATTTGTGCCTCAAGACAATCCTGTCTTGGAGGTCTACAGACAATTCCTTTGACTTCATGCTTGGTTTGTGCTCTGACATGCACTGTCAACTGTGAGACCTTATATAGACAGCTGTGTGCCTTTCCAAATCATGTCCAATCAACTGAATTTACCACAAGCTGACTTCAATTAAGCTGTAGAAACATCTCAAGGATGATCAGTGGAAACAGGATGCACCTGAGCTCAATTTTGAGCTTCATAGCAAAGGCTGCAAACACTAATGTACATGTGATTTCTTAGTTTATTTTTATTTTTAAGAAATTTGCAAAAATCTCAAAAAACTTCTTTTTTTCAAGGTGTCATTGTAGGGTATTGTGTGTAGAATTTTGATGAAAAAAAATGAATTTAATCCCTTTTAGAATAAGGCTGTAACATAACAAAATGTGGAAAAACTGAAGCGCTAGTAATACTTTCTGGATGCACTGTAAGTAGAAACTGGTTGCTGTTTTTTTTTTTTTTTTTTTTTTTTTTTATTTAGAACCACAATCCAGTGAAATTTTTGCAGACATTTGCATGTTGCAGAAGCAACAGACGACTTTAGTGCTAATGCTAACAACAGGTTTAACCTACCCAGTAAAACGGGATGCTCCTCCATTTGTTTCTCAACCTGCTTGTGATGTTACTTAGGCTACTTGTTGAGTCTGCCATGTCTGCATTAGTGCTGTAATGGACGTGAATCATTCGACTGACTGTAATAGTTTTTATGTGTGAATGACGTATGACTCACTCACCAGAACTGTAGTGGAAGCCAGGAATCGCCAGCTGAATCACCTGTCTGAACAGCAAACGAGCCCCGCCTGCTCGGTTCAGCTGACTCTCTGTTCAGTGAGTGGTAGGTAGTTGGAGCTCCAGTACAGCCCAGAGTGAGTCGGTTAACCATGGATCTTTTTAGGTTGACTCAGTACATTTCAGTGAAATGTAGATCCCATCACTAGCCTCTATCCCAGGCTGCCGCTCTGCTCTGCTTCCGTGACACGTCTCCGCATATGTGAGACGATGCATAACAACAAGAGTACTATGTATGCACAGGATCCATATTCTGATTGTGTTTGCTAATAATATATTAAGTCAGCCACCTAATGAAGGGGTCAAGTTATCGTACATTATGGGATTTTTGGAATTATTGATCATACATTGTATAGAGGGCAAAACTATCATACAAATACTGTAATTATCATACACCTGGCAACGCTTCTTTTGCCTCTCACATATTCAATTCAACTTTATTTATATAGCGCCATTTCACAACAACAGTCATCTCATAGCACTATCAACTGTAGGGGGAACCCCCACAGTTGCAGAAAGACCCCAGCAATCAGGCGATCCCCTGTGAGCAAGCACTTGGCGATGGTGGAGGGGAAAAACTCCCTTTTAACAGGAAGAAACCTCCCGCAGAACCAGGCTCAGGGAGGGGCAGTCATCTGCTGCGACTGGCTCGGGGGTGAGGGGATAGAGAAGAAGAAAAGAACAGACATGTAGAGAGCAAACAGTACAATGGGGACTCAATCTATGGGAGAGAACAAACAAATGTTAATGACCAGCAAAAAAAATATTTCATTGAGAGTGAGAAAAGGAGTGAGGCCCAGTGCATTACTGGAGGTCCCCCGGCTGACTAAACCTATTAACAGCATAACTAAGGGAGGGTTCAGAAACACATGATCCCTCCCTAATTGTAGGCTATATCAAAAAGGTAGGTTTTAGCCCTATTCTTAAAAACAGAGATCGAGTCTCACTCCCGAATCCAGATTGGCAGCTGATTCCACAGGAGGGGAGCTTGATAACTGAAGGCTCTGCCTCCCATTGTACTTTTGGAGATTCTAGGTATTACAAGTAATCCTGCATTTTGGGAGCGTAGTGCTCTGTTAGGATAATACGGTAGTATCAGATCTTTTAAATAAAAAGGAGCCTGATTGTTTAGAGCTTTGTAAGTAAGAAGGATTTTAAACTTAATTCTAAACTCTATGGGAAGCCAATGAAGGGAGGCCAGAACCGGAGAGATATGATCTCTCTTTCTAGTACCTGTTAAAACTCTTGCTGCAGCATTTTGGATCAGCTGAAGACTTTTTAAAGATGTTTTAGGACAGCCTGATAATAAAGAATTACAATAATCTAATCTCGAGCTAACAAAAGCGAGGATCAGTTTCTCAGCATCACTTTGAGACAAGATGCTCCTAATCTTGGCAATATTACGCAAATGAAAGAAGGCAGTCTTAGAAATAAATTTAATATGTGAATTGAAGGACAAATCCTGATCAGAAATAACTCCATGGTTCCTCACAGAGCTATTAAGAGAAAGAGTAACTGCATCCAAACTGAAAGTTTGATTTGGAAAGGAATTTCTAAGGTTTTTTGGACCAACAAGAATAACTTCAGTCTTATCTGAATTTAATAGCAGGAAATTACAAGTCATCCAAGCTTTGATTTCCTTAAGACAGGCTTCTAACTTGGCTAATTGATTACTATCATTCATTCGCTTCATTGACAGGTATAAATGTGTGTCATCAGCATAACAATGAAAATGTATACAGTGCTTTCTAATAATGTTGCCTAACGGAAGCATATATAAACTAAAAAGAGTAGGGACTAGCACAGATCCCTGTGTAACTCCATGACTGAGCTTTGAGTTGAAAGAAAACTCATTATTTACATGAACAAACTGGAACCTATCAGATAAATAAGATCTAAACCACTGCAATGGAGTTCCATTAAATCCAACATAGTGTTCTAATCTATCAAGTAGAATATTATGATCGATAGTATCAAAAGCTGCACTAAGGTCTAAAAGGACAAGTACAGAAACTAGTCCATTATCAGATGCAATGAGGAGGTCGTTAGTGACCTTCGCTAAGGCTGTTTCAGTACTATGATGGATTCTAAACCCAGACTGAAACTCTTCAAGTAAACCACTTCCCTGTAGGTGGCAAATAATTGTGTAGCAACAACTCTTTCTAAGATTTTTGAAATGAAAGGGAGATTAGAGATTGGTCTATAGTTAGCTAAAGCTCCTGGATCTAGCGTTGGCTTTTTGAGTAAGGGTTTAATTACAGCCATTTTAAAAGCCTGCGGTACATGGCCTAAAGTTAATGAAGAATTGATTATATGAAGAATAAAGCTACCAATACGTAGGAAGACTTCTTTAAATAACCTGGTAGGAATAGGGTCTAAAAGACAAGTTGAAGGTTTGGATGAGGAAACTATTTTGTCTAACTCACAAAGGTCGATTGGAGTAAACTCATCAAGACAGACATCAATAGAAGGAGTTGTAGTAGTTACAGTATTTAAGTTAACTGTGAGAAGAATGTGATTGATTTTATCTCTGATGGATGAAATTTTATTATTGAAAAAGTTCATAAAGTCCTGACTTGCAAGCTCTAAGGGAATGCTAGGATTGACAGAGTCCTGACTCTTTGTCAACCTGGCTACAGTACTGAAAAGAAACCTAGGATTATTCTTGTTCTCTTCTATTAATGCAGCGTTATAACTCGTTCTAGCTTTTCTAAGAGATTTTTTTTTTATAAATTAAAAGATGATTTCTCCAAGCTAAATAGATTTCATCTAAATTAGTAGAGCGCCATTTTCTTTCTAATTGATGAGTCTTCTGTTTTAAGCTACGGGTTTCTGTGTTGAACCAAGGAGTTAGAAATCTCTGATTAGACTTTTTCTTTTTTTAAGGGGGGCACCAAGTCTAGAGTCTGATGCAGAGAAGCTGAAACACTATCCACCATGTTATCAATTACAGAAGGAGCAAGCTGTCTATAGCTTATTTCCGTTGTGTTGGCACATGGCATAGAGGAAACAATCTGCATAAATTTGGTAACAGCATCATCTGAGAGGCATCTACTGTAATAATATTTTTCTTTAGGAGCCAAATAGTCAGTAATAGTAAAATCAAAGGTTAACAGACAATGGTCTGACAGTACAGGGTTATGAGGAGACACTACAAGATTTTCTATTTCTATGCCATATGTCAGAACAAGGTCCAGTGTATGGTGGAGGTAATGAGTAGAATTTCCTACTTTCTGAGAAAACCCAATCGAGTCTAATATTGAATTAAATGCCACATTAAGGCAGTCACTATCTACATCCACATGTATATTAAAGTCCCCTAATATTATTATTCTATCAAATTTCAGCACTAAATCAGCTAAGAAATCAGCAAATTCGGATAAAAATTCTGAGTAGGTTGATGGGGGACGATAAACTATGGCAAATAAAATTGGGTTTAACCTAAATTTGCTAAAGTGCCCAATACTGAGGACCAGGCCCTCAAAGGAATTATAACATGTTTTTTGCTTTACATTAACTAGTAATTTGGAATGGTAAATTGTTGCTACTCCTCCTCCACGACCAGAACTTCTGGGATTTTGACAGTTTAAATAATCAGAGGGAGCTGATTCATTTAAACCAACATAATCCTCTTGCCCAAACCAAGTCTCTGTCAGAATCAGAATCAGAATCAGAATCAGATTTATTGCCATTGTTCATGTAGTACACAAACTAGGAATTTGTCTCGGTGCAATGCTGCAACATTAAACATGATAAAATAAAAGAAATAAACTATACATGCAATAAAGTGTAGAATAAGAGTAAGTGATACTGGTCAGCAGTTAAACTATATTAGCGAGCAGCAGATACTGTGGAGAACCATATAGTGCAGTCGGTAATGCAGGAAGAAAACAGTGATGATTGACATGAGTCTGGTTGAGCTGCTGTACATAGTGCACGAGAGTCAATAAGTCACTTAGTGTTCAGCAGTCTGATGGCAGAGGGGAAGAAGCTGTTCATGTGACGGGAGGTTTTAGTCTGGATGGACCGAAGTCTTCTACCTGAGGGGAGGGGGGCAAACAGTACGTGACCAGGGTGTGAGGGATCGGCTATGATCCGGCCAGCACGCCTCCGGGTCCTGGAGATGTACAGATCCTGGAGAGATGGGAGCTTGCAGCCGATCCCCTTCTCAGCAGTGCGCACGACGCGCTGCAGCTTTAGTCTGTCCCTGGCAGTGGCTCCTGCGTACCACACGGTTATGGAGGTGGTGAGGATGGACTCGATGATGGCTGTGTAGAACTGCACTAACATCTTGGTGGGTAGCTTGAGCTTCCTCAGCTGCCGCAGGAAGAACATCCTCTGCTGGGCTTTTTTGATGAGTGAGCTGATGGTCGGCTCCCACTTGAGGTCCCTGGTGATGGTAGTGCCTAGGAAGCGGAAGGAATCAGCAGTGGTGATGGGAGAGCCTGTGAGGGTGAGGGGGGGCAGAGGGGTTATGACTTTCCTGAAGTCCACAATCATCTCCACTGTCTTCAGAGCGTTCAGCTGCAGGTTGTTGTTGTTGCACCAGGACGCCAGCTGGGCCACCTCTCTCCTGTAGGCGGACTCGTCGCCGTTGGAGATGAGCCCGATGAGGGTGGTGTCGTCCGCAAACTTGATCAACTTGACAGACTGGTGGCTGGAGGTGCAGGAGTTGGTATAAAGGGAGAAGAGTAGGGGGGAAAGTACACAGCCCTGGGGTGATCCGGTGCTGATGCTAGTAGAGTCTGAGACAGTCTTTCCCAGCCGCACATGCTGCCTCCGGTCCGTCAGGAAGTCGGTGATCCACCTGCAGAGGGAGTCGGAGAGGAGGGAATCATTAGTCGCAGAGGGAATCATTAGCAGTGAACTGATGCTGGAGTCTCTCAGAATACACAGATTTAGCTCTCCTCAGCTCTCTGTTAAACCAATATTTAACCTCCCTGTAGCAGTCCCTGTCTCCACTTTTCAGCGCTGCTTCCTTCTCCTTCCTGATCTATCTGAGCTTAGCTGTGAACCAGGGCTTGTCATTAGGGTACCTCACCCTGGTGCGTGATGGAAGAATGTCCTCTTCACAAAAGTGGATATATGAGTTCACAGTGTCCGTGTATTCATCCAGATCATGCGTGGCTCCTTTAAACATGCCCCAGTCAGTTATTTCCATGCACGTTTCCAGCTTCTCCTCAGCTTCACTGGTCCGTTTCTTCGTAGTGCTCACGACAGATTTAGTGAGCTTCAATCTCTGTCTGTATGTGGGAATGAGGTGAACCATCACGTGATCAGATAATCCCAGCGCAGCGTGGGGAACAGCGCGATATGCGTCTTTCACTCTGGTGTAACAGTGATCCAGCATGTTTAATCCTCTAGTGGGGCATTTAATAAACTGTTTGTAGCGGGGGAGATCGTGGCTCAGATTGCTCTGATTAAAGTCGCCAACCACAATAACCAGAGAGTCTGGGAAAATCCGCTCCGTGTGTTGGATGTGGTCCGCGAGCACGCGCTGAGCTTCGCGCGTGTCCGCGTCGGGAGGGACGTACACAGCGACGAGGATGAATGAAGCGAACTCCCGCGGGGAATAAAATGGCTTGCAGTTAATAAAAAGAAATTCCAGGGCGGGAGAACAGTGTTTGGAAATCACCGTTACATCAGAGCACCAGCTGCTGTTGATGTAAAAGCAGACTCCGCCTCCTGTGGTCTTGCCGGAGAGCTCTGTGTCACGATCAGCACGAAACAGCTGAAATCCCTTGAGGCGCAGCGCGCTGTCCGGTGTGTTTTCCCTGAGCCAGGTCTCAGTAAAACAGAGGGCAGCCGAGGAGGAGAGGTCCTTAAAACGCATCAGCAGTCTCAGTTCATCTACCTTGTTAGAGAGAGAGTTGGTATTGGACAGAAATATGCCAGGCAACGCCGTGCACGTGCCTCTCCTGCGGAGCCGCACGAGAGTGCCCGCTCGTCTTCCTCTTTTCCGCTGTCTCACTTTTCGAGCCAAGCAATGAACCAGATCGGCGGCAGGAGCTAAAAAAACTGGGATTAGGTCCGTGGGAGTGAAAGTCCTGATGTCCTCTGTAAGGGAAATTAAATCAATCTGATGATCAATTAACAGATCATGAACTAACAGAGACTAACAGAGATACATACATGAATCCTGGACTCTGACCACCCCACCCCAAACTTCAACAACTGAACTCTGCCGTCCCCAGGTACTGTTCACTCCCCCCCCCACACACACACTGATTTACTGATTTCAGGTGATTCAAAAACTGAACTCTGTCATCCAGGTACTGTTCACTCCCACATATGCACACACACTAGTTTCAGGGCTGCCCAGTTACTTTATGCAGCAATGGACTGCTATCCTTGCACTACATGCCACTTTAACCCTCTATGTGCCCTGATATGTGCCTTAAGTCAATACATGCTGTCTTAATTTATTATCATATTTAGTTTTTTCTGGCGGCACCTTGCATGGCAGCACCCCCTTTGATTCTATATGTGATTAACATTGTAGGTAGGAGAAACGTAATTTTGTTCTAATGTACATGATTGGCTCTGTGGACTGAATAACAATAGAGATGGATTATTATTATTATTATATTATTATTATTATTATTATTATTATTATTATTATTATTATTTTGCTCACCCTTAGTATTTTTAGTTAGCTTCTGTCTCCCCTAAATCTCCGTTGGTCCCGGGAGGGAGTAGCTGGACACTGAAGGAGCCATAGGAATTAGAGGAGCCTACCCTTCAGTGAAAAGACCATCCTGCGCCAGAACATCTGAGGAAACAACTCCCCTCATCAGCAGCTGTTGTCCAGATGTCACGTCCGACTACCCCTGCAGTGAAGCCTCTCTGTTAGCCAGCTGTTTTGCCAGCCTGCGCCCTCTTAGCTTCAGTCGCTATGTTCATCGTCGGGACGTCCCGTCCTGCTGCCGAGAGGTCATCCAAGGCAGTCCCAGACACGTGCACTCAAGCGTTATCTGAGCCGGCTCCTCTACTGTCCTCTGAGGGGCCTGGAACAGTCTTTGGTGCAGAGGAGGATGGAAGCTCGCCGATGGCAGCAGACGACATCCAGGCCCAGGAGGTTAGGCAAGTGTTTTTTTTCATTCCACTTCCTATCATCATGATGAAACTTGTCTGTCCCCCGGGAGAGACCCTCAAGTTAAGCAGTCACCTGAGCATTCTCCCCCTGCTGCTCTTGTTATTGACTCACCCATTCCCTCTGTATCTCCATCACCTGCCCCTGAACTCAACCGTCGGATGGTGGGGGAGCTTGTGGCTCTGGAGGACTCCACCCCAGTCCCACTGGGCCTCGATGGACTGATGGAGGGTGCTGAGACCGATCCAAAGCCTATACCAGTGGGGGAGCATCCCCTGGCTTCGGTCTCCTGGGGTCCAGCACTACTTGGGACTGTGCCTCCAGAATCCACGCCAGGAGAGTCACTGGCATGGCAGACCTCACTGGAGGCATTCAGGACTGTTGAGACCTTCATGCCTGCTGTGGAGGTCCCCGCAGCAGAGTCAGCACCGCAGCTGGATGTCCGCCAGACCAGACTAGAGATGTCGCCACCCACTGGATCATCGGAGTCCTGAACAATGGTGGAGCTTGAGCTAAGGCGAGTGCTCTATTTTGTCTTTCTGTTTTCAGTTTTGGAGCAATCTTGCCTGACTCTTGGCGAGGAGAGCCAGAAGCAGCCACCTGCTGCTTCTAAGCTCACCCTGCCGGGCTCTGCCACTGCCGCTGACCGTGACCTCTCTTCCTTCTGTGTCTCCTCTGAGCTTTCTCTCAGGGTTGTCGGTGAGGTATCGGCACCATCTGAAGCCTCCAAGGATCTGGGTCCACCGCCTGAGGTTCCAGCTCCTCCCATCATTGAGGCCCAGCTGGGGTCCACCCCGGGTGCAGTCATGGCCCAGCTGGGGTCCACCAGGGCTGTAGCCATGGCCCAGTTGGGGTCCACCATGGGTGCAACGTTGGCATAGTCGGGGCCCACCGTGGGTGTGGCTGAGCTCCAGTCCAGTTCCACCATTGGTGCTGCTGACTTCCATCCTGGAGCCACTGCGGGTGCAGCTATGTCCCAGACTGGGACCCCTGCGGGTGCAACTAAGCCCCACTCTGGAGCCACTGCAGGTGCAGCTATGTCCCAGATCAGGACCACTGTGGGTGCAGCCATATTTCAAGCCGGGACCACAGAGGGTGTTGCCGGCAAGCTTGAGGATGCTGAGGCCTTCCCGTCACTTCAAGAGGCCTTCGGGGTGCCTCTTCCTCCTCTGCCAGGCGCTGTCGTGGTCCTCCGTCTCCTGCCACCAGTAGCGGTGGGGGTTCCTCTCCTTTGGTCCAGCCACCCACCTTTAAGCCTCCCAGTGGGTAAGCCACTTCCTCACTCTTCCCTCCGGTCCTGGTGGCTCAACAATGCTGGCCGGCCACCCGAAGGACTGAGTCTCCAGGTCGGGTGGCCCAATTGTCCTGGCAGGCCGCCTGACGCTGTTCAGCGGGCCGCCTGCTGGGCTTGGGACTCTGGCTGGCTACCTGATCGATTACACCTCGCCACTATTTGGGACGGGGACTTTGGTCGGCCCCCTGGATTTCTGGACTCCTGGGTCTTGGGGGCATTGTTCTAGGTTTTGGGGTTGGGGGGAAGTTCACTTTGTTTTTGTGTATACTATTATTGTGTTATTTTGCTTGTTGATTCCCTCCTGAGCTGTTTCTACTTCCTCCCACCCTGGTTAGTTGTGGTACTTCTCCGGGGGGGGGGGGGGGGGGGGGGGGTCCCTTTTTTTGTGTGTGTTTTACTTTGATGGTAGAGTGGGTGTCTGATATCCACCCCTTTGGGGGAGGGGCTCTGTCATGGACTAGGTTGGACGTTCTCCAACCCAGCTCCATGGCGTGCGGCTGTATTTTCTCCTGAGCAGTTTGTTTCCTTATGTTTTGTGTTCTGTGTTTATATATTTATATATCTATCCCATCTAGCTAAAATGCTCCGCACTGTGTGTCTATATATATATATATATATATATATATTATATGTACATATGTATACTCGCTGCTCTTGTTTTTTTCTCTTGCCTTCTGATTGTTGCTCTGAGTGTTGCTATCCCTGTGCTGTTGCAATCCTGGAATGTCCCCATTGTGGGACTAATAAAGGCTTATCTTATCTTATCTTTTGTCTCTCATATCTTAAGGAGCCTCTGGGTTCTTGGCTCCCTGCCAGTTGACAGCCACTCCTCCCTCTCTCTGCCAACACCTACCAACTGTTTGTCATTATTGGTTGCACTCTCTCCACACATGCACACACATGTAATTGTACACCTGCATTCATTCAGCACTTCTGCACTCACTCACTCCACACACACACTTCCATTCCTATGCACAGCCACACACCCATACGCTCCCACACTCTCTCTCTCTCTCCCAATTCACACCGGCTATCACTCAGCTCATTAGTTGTTGCATTATTTAACCCGTTGCACTCCGGTCAATTTTCCTAAAAATGCCAAAAAATAATGTGCCCAAAGTAAATCGAAAGCTGTCCTTCAAGCCTTTGCAGCATCTTCATGGGGTTGGTCTCATTTAAAAGAAAACACTTTGAATTTTTTGGCAAAACAGTCATAATCTCTCCAAGTGCTCCGGCCACTGAGTTACAGTCATCTAAACATAGTGAACTTGAAGAAAATAAATTTGGCCTGGGTGTTTTTTTGGATACAAATGCTTGCAAATAACACACAGCTTCAGATCTGGGCTGGAAAATGCAACAGAAATGTAGAACCAAGTGTTATCCAGCTGAGGTCCAGGTTTTGTAACAATACCACAAAAAATGAATATATTACACAGCTTTATACTCAGGTACTTCCCAGGCATTTTGGAACTGTGCCAAATTGTGCCAAATGGCACAGTTTGGAAAAACGTCTGTAACTTTTGAATGATTCAATGTAGATACTTCATTTTGGGCTCTAATGAAAGGTCACACTCAGGGCTGTCTGTGTGTGTGTGTGTGGGGGGGGGGGGGTTGTCCCCCCCACCACTACAGAGGACGGCCATCGGCCATTGCTACATGACGGAATAGACTCATATGGCTATGTGGCGACCGCTGCGCAGTCACCCCGGATTCCCCCCCCCCCCCCGCTACAGAAGAGGAGCGGGGCGGGGGCGTTCAAGGTCTGGACACGGCGAATTAAACGTTTATGGCGGCGCATGCACTTCGTACTTCGTGCGCCGCACAGCTGTAATTTACCTATCGGTCAAAAGTCATTTTGGATTACAATTTTCAGGGATAAATAATTTAGCTTATAACACCTTACCTCTTCACAGCAGCAGAGTCCAGGCAAACTTCTCTTCCTCACTGTCAGACGAACGCGACGCTGGTCTGCTCGTGGTTCTGGTCTCACGACCCAATCAAAACATAATTCCATTATTGCGGTTTTTGGCGAACGATTTTTCAAAACAAATAAAAGTGGTAATTAAAAAAAGACTGGTGAAGGCGTGTGTGTCACTCAGCCTCCGTCGGTCTATGACCATGGAAGAAATCATAACATCTACTCTGCTGGAACCAAAACAAAATAATCACCGCCTGTGGCCAAACATGCCAATCCGCGAATGGCACTCCCTGTCACACAGGTTGCATTTGTGGATGGTCTCCGTGCTGCTGGGTCTGTGGGGTTCTTCCTGCGAGTCCTTTTTTGATCTGCTGCAGCAGCCAGTCTTCACCCAGCCTTAAAAAAAACAGCTCGCGAACTTCTCTGCTTCAATAGGCTCACTGCATTCACAACGTTGGGAGGCGGGTCCTTCTGGCTAGGTTTTCATTCATTGGTTCTTCAAGGTTTCAGAAACCCAATTCAAGGCTCTTATTAGTCGAATGAGAGGTCAATCAGATGAACTAATCTGTTCACGGCTGTGTCTGCAGCTTTTATTTTCAGTGCCCGCTTGGACGCCATACACCACCTACATCACAATCTCCATCAGGATCTCCATCATGCGTCCGAGAGCGCACGAGGGTGCTCTCGTGCGCCCTCGTACGCTCTAGGACACATAGACTTGCCCGTCCGTGGTACAACGGAGCGCAAGAGGTTAACATCTGTGTTCACTGTTTTGCATTGCAAGATTATTGTTCTGCTTTGTGTACTGCGTTGTCTGCTGCTTTGTTTTCTGCACTCTGGATTGTTCGCTTGGACTCACTCGGACTGCTCCAGCCCTGCGAGTACTGTTTGCTTCCCCCCTGCTTACCAGTTACATCTGGAAGCGTTCTGGGCTTTCTTGTTCTTTCCCCCGCATTCAGTTATGGCTGTCTACGCCTTGGGACATTTCCCCCTGTGTAGTACTCACCTGTATTCTGTAGAGCATCCTGAGGAATTACCCTGTGCATCCTGTGTGTTTATGTGGACTGTTTTCACTCTTGTTTGTGCAATAAATACACACAATATACTTCTGCACATGGGTTTTTGTCTTTCCTGCCTCAAATAGGCAGGGAATTCACAACAGACGTGAAGTTCAGCCACCTGCGACAGCTTCACATCTGGCTGAAAAGTACTGCTGCAATAGAGGCATCTCCTTCATGGACAATTTTGCTGCCTTTCTCAATAAGCCAGAACTTTTTAGACCTGATGGCCTCCACCCCTTTCAGAATGGAGCATGTCTTTTACGTATTTACAAACATTGAACTGACTTTGCTATCCTGAAAGTTCTCCTGCCACCTTATATCTCCTCCTGACTCACATGGCACACACAGTATCCCAGTTATAACCATGCCCAGGTCTAATACCCACTAACACATATCCTCTGTACCCACTGTTAACCACAGTAACCTTTTACAAGTACACACACATACTTCTCAATAGCACACCCCTCAAAATGGCACTTTTAAATGTCAAATCACTCTCCAATAAATCTTTTACTATCAATGACTTGATTTTAGAGCATGGTCTTGACTACTTGTCTTTATGTGAGACGTGGCTAGGCACATATGGACCATCAGTTCTTTTAGAAGCGTCCCCTCCTATCTATAACTTTTCATTTTCTAATGGGGGGTGCTATTTTATCACCATCGCTGAATTTTAGAGCCACTACCATTGATTCATATCCCTTTTTTTAACCTTTTGTTCTTATTAAAGACAAAAATAGAAAGATGGTTTTACCTTCTTTACATGTTTCAACTGTTCACTGCAGCCTTCGACACTTCTGACAAGTCACTTTATTTTCAGTATTATTTATCTGTAAGTCTGTTTTTGGTTATTTTTTGTACATGTGTATTGATTTACCTTCCTGTTTCTTGGCAGAGCTCTGCTTTCATTTCCCAGACACCCTCCAGCTGATTGCTGTGCTTCAGGGCCTCTCAGCTGCAATCAGTTGGTAATTAGGTTACCCTGTCACCTGCACCTGCAGCTCATTAGTTCTCCATTATTTATTTGTGTGTTGCACTCTCCATCAGTGTGGCAGCCACAATTAGTGATGGCCAAATGAGGCTTTCTGGAGGACTTGAGGTCTTTCATCAAAATGGTTCACATAGACAAAGCCTCATGTGGGACTTCATTTTGTCTACCAGGCCATCTAGTGGACAAAATGTATACAACATGCTGATTTTTACAAGGGTATTGTTGGTTTAATGTTTTTTTTTTCAATTTCTGTAAATGTGCTGTCTTTTAAGAAATATCAATGATCATAAGGCAAAAAAAAAGAAGAACACTGAGGTAAGATAAGAAAAGATAAGCCTTTATTAGTCCCACAATGGGGAAATTCCAGGATTTCAACAGTACAGGGATAACAACACTCAGAGCAACAATTTAGAAGAAAAGAAAATAAGAGCAGTGAATATACATATGTGCACATAAATATACTGTATAAATATATATACGTACACAGTTCGGAGCATTGTAGCTAGATGCAATAAACAGCATAACAGTCTACTTAGTTATAAGATAAGATAAGATAAGCCTTTATTAGTCCCACAACGGGGAAATTCCAGGATTGCAACAGCACAGGGATAGCAACACTCAGAGCAACAATCAGAAGGCAAGAAAAAAAAAAAAAAAAAAAAAAAAACAAGCAAGCAAGAGCAGCTAATATACATATGTACGTATTACTATAAAATATATATATATACACACACACACAGACACACAGTGCAGAGCATTGTAGCTGGATGGAATAAATATATGAATATATGAACACACAGTGCAGAGCATTGTAGCTAGATGGAATAAATATGTAAATATATAAACACCCACAGTACGGAGCATTGCAGCTAGGTGGAATAAATATGCAAGTATATAAACACACACAGTGCGGAGCAATGTAGCTAGATGGAATAATATGTAGATATATAAATATATAAACACACCCAGTGCTGAGCATTGTAGCTAGATGGAATAAATATGTAAATATATAAACACACACAGTGCAGAGCATTGTTGCTAGATGGAATGAAACAGCATAACCGTCTACTTAGTTATCCTACATGGTATGATTATGTGCCCATACATATTCTCACCCTCCATAGCGACCGGTAAGTTCCTAGTTGTATGCCGGAGGGGACCATTGTGTAAGTCTATTGCATCTTTTGCATTCAAAACACTATTAGTTTGTTACGTCTTTTTGCTATCTCTGCGAGCAGCCCTGCTTAGGTTGTACAGTCTGACAGCCGTTGGTAGGAAGGACCTACGAAACCTCTCGGTTGTGCACCTGGGATGATGTAGTCTGCTGCTAAATGAGCTCCTCAGTGCATTCAGTATGTCCTGCATAGGGTGGAACTCGGACTCCAGCAGAGATGACAGTTTAGCCACCGTCCTTCTCTCTCCTATCTCCTCCATCGGATCAAGGCGCTGCCCCAGGACAGAGCTAGCTTTCTTAATCAGTTTGTTCAGTCTCTTCCTATCGGCTGCAGTAATGCCACTGCCCCAGCAGACCACTCCAAAAGTGATGGCTGATGCCACCACCGTGTCATAGAATGACTTCAGCAGCGCCCCTTGTACACCAAAAGACCTGAGTCTCCTCAGCAGGAACAGCCTGCGCTGTCCCTTCTTGTAGAGTGCATCAGTATTGTGTGACCAGTCTAGTTTATTGTTCAGATGAATACCCAGGTACTTATAGGATGTCACCATCTCGATGTCTGTTCCCTGTATATTTACTGGTACTGTGAGGGGCTGCCCATGCCTGCGGCAGTCCACCACCAGCTCCTTAGTTTTCCTCGCGTTGATCTGGAGGCAGTTCCGATGGCACCAGTCCACGAAGTCCTGGATAAGCCCTCTGTACTCAGCTTCATCTCCATTGGAGATGAGGCCAACGATCGCAGAGTCATCAGAGAACTTCTGTAGATGGCAGTGTGTTGTGTTGTGTGAGAAGTCCGCAGTATAAAGAGTGAACAGGAAGGGAGCCAGCACCGTTCCCTGGGGGGCCCCCGTGCTACCGATGATCGTGTCAGACACACAGTCCTGGGTTCTCACAAACTGAGGCCGGTTCGTGAGGTAGTCCAGGATCCATGATGACAGGTGCTGGTCCACCCCTGGGCGCAGCAGCTTGTCCTTCAGGATCATCGGTTGGATGGTGTTGAAAGCACTGGAGAAGTCAAAGAACATGATCCTCACCATATTCCCGGGCTTCTCCAGGTGGGACAGAGAACGGTGAAGGAGGAAGATCACCGCATCCTCCACCCCAATGCCATGCTGGTAGGCGAACTGGAGTGGATCCATCGCTGGTTCCACCAGGGGGCGGAGGTGAGCAAGGAGCAGTCTCTCCAGGGTCTTCATCAAGTGGGACGTCAAGGCCACCGGTCTGTAGCTGTTCAGGTCTTTGGGGTGGGAAGTTTTTGGTACAGGTACCACACAAGATGTTTTCCACAGCTGTGGTACCCTCCCCAGTTTCAGGCTCATGTTGAAGTCACATCACATCACATCACAATCCCACACAGCTGGTCTGCACAGGACTTGAGGAGCTTTGCGCTGATGCCGTCCGGTCCCGGCGCCTTCCTCGCCTTGATCTTCCTCAGCTCCGTCCTCACCTGGGTCCTGGTCAGGGTCAGGATGGGGGGCTGTGTGTTGGGAGTGGGGGGGTGTTGGTGGAGTGGGGAGTGGGCAGCAGGACTTGATTTCTTTAG
Source organism: Pholidichthys leucotaenia (assembly GCA_020510985.1). Lineage (NCBI taxonomy): Eukaryota > Metazoa > Chordata > Actinopteri > Cichliformes > Pholidichthyidae > Pholidichthys > Pholidichthys leucotaenia. Next base: position 432,285,122 of record CM035842.1, on the reverse strand, counting down.
AGGCAGCAGTGGTTGTTGTGCAGTCAGGGGGGAGGGCGGTTGGTCAAATCTATTGAAAAACAGATTCAGGTTGTTCGCCCACTCCCTGCCCCCTGTGGCCTGGGGGGAGGTATTCTGGAGCCCCGAGATGGTTTTGAGGTTTCTCCAGACCCCGCTGATGTCGCTCTGTTGCAGCTTGTCCTCCATCTTCTTCCTGAAGCTGTCCTTGCCTTCTCTGATCTTTCTCCTCAGCTCCCTCTGTACGGACTTCAGCATCTCCCTGTTCCCTGACCTGAAGATCCTCTTCTTCTCTCTCAGAAGTGTTTTTATCTCAGGGTTGATCCAGGGTTTGTTGTTTGAGTGACGCCGTATGGTCTTGGTGGGAACGGATTTGTCCACACAGAAGCTGAGGTAGCCCGTGAAGGTGTGAATGAGGCCATCGATGTCCTCACCATGTGGATCGCAGAGCTGCTTCCAGGCGGTGGCTTCAAAACAGCCCTTTAGGGTGTCCATTGTCTCCTCAGACCATAACTCCACAGTGTGCATGGCCGGAGGTTGTCTGTGCACTAGGGGTTTGTACACCGGCCGGAGATGAACCAAGTTGTGATCCGATCTCCCGAGTGGGGGGAGTTGTGATGAGGTGTACGCCTCCTTAGTGTTTGCGTAGAATAAATCCAGTGTTTTATTGTCTCTAGTGTGGCATGTGACATACTGGGTGAACGTGGGTAGAATGGGAGACAGTGAAACATGGTTGAAATCGCCTGAGATGAGGAGAAGAGCATCTGGGTGTTCTGTCTGCAGCCTGCTGGTTACTGAATGGATGACGTCACGTGCTGTCCCAGCGTTCGCCGTCGGATTTGCATAAACAACAATGCAGATCACGTGTGAGTGTTCTCTCGGGAGATATGTAGGCCTCATGCTAACAGCTAGCAACTCAATGTCTTTGCTGCAGTGTCGTTGTTTAACAGTGATATGTCCCGGTCTGCACCAGTTGTTGTTAACATACATTATCACTCCACCGCCCCTAGCCTTGCCACTGTCTGGTGTTCGGTCAGCTCGTATCATGTGAAAACCCTCCAGCTCAATGTTAGCATCTGCCCGCTAGTTCAGTTAGCCACGTCTCAGTAAACAAAAGGAGAGAGCACTCCCGGTATGTGCTATCATAACGGGAGATAGCCGCTAGCTCATCTAACTTTCCCAGTATCGACCGTACATTTCCCATGACAACAGATGGAAGGGAGGGTCTGTACCTTATATTTTTTGTCCTCCGCCTTACTCCAGCCCGGCAGCTGCGGCGTTTTCGCCTCAGTTCTCTCGGTATGTCGAGTTTTTCCAATGGGACCGGGTGGCGGTTGAATGCTAGCAGCTGTTCTCTGCTGTATCGTATCCTGCTATAAACAGTGGCTCCGTCCACCGGCTCAGGAGACATTTAGGACGATCTGTGTGTCCGTGATATAAGTGGGGTGAAAAAAAAAGACGGATCAAAAGAGAGAGGAAGGGAAAAAGACTCGGAATCGAGCCGCTGTTGCAAAAGGCAGCCGACTGGTGTGGCGCCGAGAGAAAAAAAAAAAAAAAAAAAAAAAATGTATGTAACTACTATGTAGTTATCCTACATAGTATAAATATGTATCCATACATATTGTCACCCTCCGTAGTGACTGATATTGTCCTAGTTGTATACTGGAGGGGACCATTTGTGTAAGTCTGTCATGTCTTTTGCATTCAATACTATTAGGTCGTCACATTTTTTTCCCCTTTGCTATCTCTGCAAGCAGCCCTGCTTAGGTTATAAAGGTATCTACAGTGAATGTGTTTGAGCTACTTACCCATTTCTTTTAAGAGATAATCACGTCAACAGTCATACTGTCTTTCTCAGTACATTCGTCTCTGTCCTTATTGTCATGCAGTGCACAATAGTGCCTCAGCATAATGCTGTGTTACAGTTGAATTCAAGCTCTTTGAAACACAACAGACACTTCACTGTGCAAACAAAAATAAACTATTACGATGACCCAGCTGGGACTTGAACCCTAGCTTCCCAGTTGCAGAGCAGACATTTTTCCTTTAAGCTATTACTTCATTATGAGTAGGTGAGGCTTTCTTGAACACTTGAGCCTTTCATCAAAATGGTTCACAGATGAGGCCTCATGTGGAACTTCATTTGCTCTACTAGGCCATGTAGTGGACAGTGTAAGTTTCTGTGTTGCCTACCTGTTATTTATTGAACTGTTATGTCTTTTCTGTTAATACATGTCCTCACTGCAGTCATTGTGCTTGAGTTTGTTTTTTTGTTTTTTTTTGTTTTGTTTTTTTTCTCCTAGAGAGGCAATTATGGCATCATTCACAGCAAATAAAATCAAATTATTATTTTAGGTGATTTTAACTTACACACTGATAATGAATCAGACTGTTTTGCAGCTGATTTTTAAATGTTCTTAACTGTATGGATTTCACCCAACATATCTCAGAGCCCACCCATCTTAAAGGTCACTCTCTGGACCTAGTCGTCACCTCAGGCTTGTCAACACACATCACCTCTATTTTAGATTTAGCCATCTCTGATCATATATATATATATATATATATATATATATATATATATATATATACTGTATATATATATATACGGTATATATATATATATATATGTATATATAATTTTTTATATTTATTTTTATTTTTTTTAACAAATTGATTGTTTTAAGCAAAACGATGGTTTTATCCAAGAATGCACTATGAGGAGGTGCCATCTCACTACTGAGGTGGCTGCTAAATTTATTGATTTTTTAAAATGACATTCCTGCTTACTGAGAGATGATGAAACCATCCACAATAAAATCACATCGTCTTGTGATTTTCTACTAATCCAACCCCACGCTTGAGAAGTGAAAGAAATTAAACAACTAAACCAGATATGTCAAGTGGCTGAAAGGAAATGGAGAAAAAATAAAAATTAACATCCAAATTTTAAAAAAGTCAACTTCCAAACTACAGTACAATGGTTGGCATCCTTTTGTCTTGGGAGACAATGGAATCTGCACACATGTTAGTCAGTAGTTGCTTTGAAGCGCCGGCTGTGGCTGTAAAGTCCGATGTGGGATCGGCAGCTTCGTTGACACTTGCTGCAGATGTAGTCGGTAGTGAGGGCAGTGGGGGCAGTGGGGACAATGGGGACAGTGGGGACGGACTGGAGCTTCTGCTGCCGGCAGGTCCTCTTCTCCTCATGTAGAATCTTTCTCTCCTCCTCAGCCCGCTGGACTCCAGCCTTGATAGTGGAATGCCACTGTGTGCGGTTTGAGGCCGCTTGCTCGAGGTTTGCTGGGTTGATGCCACAGGCCTTCAGGTCACATTTGCAGGTGTCCTTGAAGCGCAGAACCAGCCTTCCGGTCGGTCGCTTTCCTGTGGCGAGCTCCCCATATAGGACGTCTTTGGGGATGCGACCATCGTCCATCCTGCACACGTGGCCAATCCATCGCAGGCGTCTCTGAGTTAGGATGGCGAACATACTTGGCACCTCTGCCAGGGAGAGCACGCTTTTGTTTGTGATGCAATCATGCCAGGTGATGCCCAGAAGTCATCTGAGGCAGCACAGGTGAAAGGCATTCAGTATTTGCTCTTGGCGGGGGTAAAGAGTCCAGGCTTTGCTGCCATACAGTAAGGTACTCAGCACACATGCTTGGTTAGATTAGATTAGATTAGATTCAACTTTATTGTCATTACACCTGTATGAATACAAGGTAACAAAACACAGTTTAGCATCCAATCAGAAGTGCAAAGGACAGCAGTGCAGTATATACAGTAATTGACAGTATGTGCAATTTAAGCAAATATATGCAGCAGTGCAGAAAGTTAAGAGTACTGTTATGTGCAAATAATGTACACCTTTATCTTGGTGTTGAGTGTCAGCAAGTTGTTGTCCCACACTCTCTTTGCAATGCGAGCCATGGTGGTTGCTGCTTTTCCTATCCTCGTGTTAAGTTCGGCATCCAAGGAAAGGTTGCTGGAGATGATGGAGCCCAAGTAAGTAAAGTTTTCAACCACCTCCAGATTGTGGTCACCGATGGTGATTGCAGGGATGATGCTGACATCCTGTCCCATGATGTTTGTCTTTTTGAGGCTGATGGTGAGGCCAAACTCATTGCATGCCTCCACGAAGCTGGTGATGAGTCGCTGCAGGACATTCTCAGTGTGAGCGATAAGGGCGGCGTCATCTGCGAAGAGCATCTCCCTGATCAGGACTCTACGCACCTTTTCTTGACTTTGAGGCGGGCAAGGTTAAACAAGTTCCCATCGCTCCGGGTGTGGAGGAAGACACCATCGTCTGACTCGCGGAAGGCATAGAGCAAGAGCATGGAGAAGAAGATGCCAAAGAGTGTTGGGGCCAGGACACAGCCTTGTTTCACACTGTTTTTGATTGTGAAGGGGTCCGAAGATGATCCGTCATGCTGAACTGTGCCAGTCATGTTGTCATGAAAGGAAGTGATCATCCTCAGAAGCTTGGGGGGGAAACCAATCCTGTGTAAGAAGGTGAAGAGGCCCGACCGACTGACCAGGTCAAAGGCCTTGGTCAAGTTGATGAAGGCCAGATACAAGGGCGTCTCTGTTTGTGGCACTTCTCCTGCAGCTGCCTGAGAGAGAACACCATGTCGATCTTTGACTGCTTTGCTCGAAACCCGCATTGGGACTCTGGGTACACACACTCGGCCAATAATTAGAGATGATTGAGGATGATACGAGCAAAAGCTTTCCTCACAATGTTTAGGAGGGAAATTCCGCAATAGTTATTGCAGTCACAACGGTCGCCTTTATTTTTGTAGAGAGTGATGATCTTTGCGTCCCGTATGTCTTGGGGAATGGTGCCCTCTTCCCATCATTGTAGCAGGAGGCCATGGAGGAGACCCAGGGGGGCGCTCTCCTTCCCCACCTTGATGACCTCTGGTGGAATACCATCATTACCTGGTGCTTCTCACAGGCCAGGGTGTCGATGGACTTCCTGAGTTCGCCGATGGTAGGTGGTGTATCGAGCTCCTCCATGATGGGCAGGGGAGTGATGCTCTCAATCGCTATGTTGGTAATGATGTTCCATCTTGCGTACAGCTCTTGATAGTGCTCGGCCCATCTCTCCATCTGCTTGCTGCGATCCGTGATGATATCGCCCGAGGTGGACTTGAGGAGAACGATCTTGATGGCACTAGGACCAAAAGCTTTCATCATACCCTCGTACATGGCACGGATGTTACCACAGTCAGCAGAGATCTGGATGTTGCTGCACAGCTTCAGCCAGTAGTCATTTGCGCACTTACGAGCAATCCGCTTGGCACTGTTTCTGGCTTCTCTGTAGGCGGCCAGTGTCTTCTCAGAAGGCTGCCTCTTGTACTCAAGTAGTGCGGCACGCTTTGCGGTGATGACAGGCTCCATCTCCTCTATCCCGCCCTCAAACCAGTCCTCACTCTTCGTCGCTCTCTTCCCGAAGGTGTCCAATGCAACTTCGTACACAGCGTCACGGATGAAGTCCCAGCGAGCCGGAGCACTGCCTGTAGGGCAATCCTTGAGGGCCTTGTCAATAGCTTCACCAAAGCTATTGACAAGTTCTGGTTTTTACGCACTGGCTGCATTGATCCAGAGACGACCCTTCTGCTTTTCACGATGGATTCGTTTGGGCCGAAGACGTACCTTACAGCTGACCAGAGAGTGGTCAGTGTAACAGTCGGCACTATGGTAAGTGCGAGTGATAAGGATGTTGTTCAGCAAGGTTCTCCTGGCGATGACAAAGTCCAGTAGGTGCCAGTGCTTGGACCTGGGGTGTCTCCAAGACACTCTGTGGTGGAGCTTAGTGGAAAAGAAGGTGTTGGTGATGCACAGGTTGTGAAAGGAGCACATCTCAAGTAGACGCTGACCGTTTTCATTGAGCTTGCCGACTCCAAAGTTCCCCAAGCAATGTGGCCAGGAGTTGTGGTCTGCACCCACCTGGGCATTGAAGTCACCGAGCAGGAGCAGATTTTCATTAGATGGAATCTCTCTGATGCTAGCCACGAGCTCGCTGTAGAATTCGTCTTTGGCCTCTGCTGTGGAGCAGAGCGTGGGGGCATAAATGCTAAAGATGTTTGCTGGTCCCATGGAGGTCATGAGGCAGAGAGAGAGGATGCGCTCTGTCCCTCGGGAAGGAGGCTCTACTGACGAGAGGAGGGAGTTGCGCACTGCGAAGTCAGTCCCATGTAGACAGCGCTCGTCTAGCTCCAGTCCCTGCCAGAAGAAGGTGTACTCCTTTTCCTTTAGCCTGCCGCTGGAGGGAAGACGTGTCTCCTGAAGGGCTGCAATGTCGATGTTGAGCTTAGAAAGCTTGCAATCAATGATGGCGGTTTTCCTGGCATCATCAACTAACTGGAGATCATCAGAGAGGCCAGGACACATTGTTCTGATGTTCCAGGTTGCCAGACGTAGGGCTGGCGGTTTCTTAATACTATGTTAACCTGGTACGAGGTTTGCAGTCTGCTTTTCGGGTTTTGCCCTAAGCCCCAAGCACCCATTGGAGCAGTCAGACTGTGGCGAGTCAACACCTAACTGGCTGGGGGCTGCCCAGCTTAAGGTGGGTGGTAGTTGACTAGTGAGATACGATGATCCCTCCCACTGTCGGAGACAACTCGTAGCACCCAAGCTTAGGCCAATACGCTCTGGGCTTATTACTCGTGACTGCCGTCTCCCGTGTTGGCTTAGCCGCTAGAACAGCGGCGCTGGAGTGACCTCTCCAGGTGCAGGCCTGGGCGGGTGATAAGGAGATCCTGGAGTGCCTAGTTGCCAGGATCCCCCTCTCGGTGTTGCTGACAGAGTCCGACGGAAAGGCAAGCCGATACAGTCGGTGTCAGCGCGACTGCAGGAGTTGCCGGAAGGTGTCGCAAAGCACAACCAACCGCCTGCGGGGCTCAACTTTGGATTTTCTTACTGGGTTTACTCCCTTAGCCTTGGGCTCTCCCAAGCCGTACACAAGGCAGTGTAACTATTTAACCCATAGATGGGGATCTGGTTCGTGAGCAACAGGGTATGTCCACACACCAGTGGGCCTGCATGCTGCATGTCTAGGGGCCAGGTCTCCTCCGAGTCCCTTGTAGTTTTGCTTGGGGCCGCAAGGTACCCAATTACCATGTGTCACCACGAGGAGGTACTACATAGGGCTTACTGGTGGAGAGGCTGAACTGACAGAGAGAGACTTACACACACGACTCTCCTTTTCGCAGAGCCGCAGGCAGCGGAGCTGCAAGCGGTGGTGCTAGTCAGTTGTAGGGGCACAGGGCCACCACACTTCTTGCACATCACACCAGTCATTGAGACACAGTACAATAAAGCAGTAAAATAAGCAAGACAGGTACATTTTTCCAGACTAATCAACAATAATCACAATAACCCAAAAACTCTTTTCTCAATAACTGATCAGTTAATAAACCCACTTTTTAACATGTCTAGCAGGATGTCTACAGACTCCAAATGTGAGGAGTTTGCAGCTCACTTCAGCAGTATAATAAAAAATATAAGGTCAGCTATCAATCTATTACAACTTACTGCTTTTAATACAGTTGAACGTGTGTTTAATGTAGGGAAACACACGACAGTTTTAAATCTGGTTGATGCTAAGGTGCTGGAGAAAGTTATTTCCTGATTAAAACCAGCAACCTGCCTTTTAGATCCAATTCCTACACCATTTTTTAAATCCATTTATAGCTTTTGAGTTGACGATGTTCTTAACATGTTAAATTATTCTCTTCAGACAGGAGTTTTGCCTAGTGCTTTTAAGACAGCCATTGTCAAGCCTGTTCTGAAGAGAAATAAATTAGACACTGAAATACTGAACAATTACAGACCAGTGTCCAACCTGCCATTTTTAAGGAAAATTTTTGAGAAAGTAGTTTTTTTACCAGTTAAATGATTTTATGAAAACTCATGATTTGTACGAAACATTTCAATCTGGTTTTCTTTCAAATTACAGTACTGAGACAGTGCTGATCAAGGATTTAAATGATCTTAGAATTAACATGGACAAGAGCATGTGCTTAGTTCTGGTCTTACTGGATTTAAGTGAAGCATTTGATACAGTAGACCATGATATTCTTTTAAACAGATTGAGCAATATGATCAGCCTCCCAGACACTGTTTTTACCAGGTTTAAATCCTACCTAAATGGCAGAGAATTTTATGTCACCCTGGGTGAACACTCCTGATCAAAGAGATATAATATTGATTGTGGTACTCCCCAGGGTTTGATTTTAGGCAAAATCCTTTTTGATTTGTGCATGCTAGGCAATGTCATCAGGAGAGAGAGAATTAGTTTCCACCGTTATGCTGATGATACCCAGCTTTACATTTCCGTGTTTCCTGATGACCCAGCACCAATTGATGTCCTTTTAAACTGCATTTTAGAGATTAAGTCCTGGATGAAAGAGAATTTCTTACAGCTCAACCAGGACAAAATTGAAGTTTTGGTTACTGGTCATGAAGCTCAAATAGAGAAACTTTTACCAAAATTATAAACATTGTCTTTACTTCCATCTAAACAAGTTAAAAACCCGGGCATTGTTTTTTGACTCTGAGCTTAGTTTTATTCCGCATGTTAATATTCACCCCGGGTGAAAACCTCATGAACTTTGAAACCTATATGTTTTCAGGTATGCATCATACTCTTACCAAATAAATTCGGACAGATCATGGACAAACAATTTATAACGTTGCAGAATATTCAAGCTGAGGCTGGTGTTATACAGCATTATGATTGTGTTTTCTATAGAAGAGCTGTAGCAGCCTCCTGGCCCCTTGCTTTAACCACTGTTAGGATAGAGGGGACCTCTGTGTGTGCTATGGCTCCAGCGTATACAGGGGAACAGGTACAGGGAAAGAATGTGTGAGAGGAGGGATCATATCATTTGTGTGGTGGTGGAGGTTTCATTTTAAAAAGTTTAAACAAAAAACTACTGAATATGTTTTGCATGTTATTTCAACTTGTCAAAGACAAACTGAAATTTTATTATCACAACTTTTCTCACTCCAATTTTTAGGGGTGCTGAGTTTAAATTTAGGGGTGCTACAGCACACCTAAATGGGGATACTGCTTCCCATGTGCAAAACCTTCCTCAGAATCTTGTTTTTTTTTTCTTTTCTAATAAGATTGCAAAGATTGAAACATCTGCCTGATAAATAACATATGTTTCTCTAGTTATCTGTACACTATCATATTATGTTAGTGTAGCATTTTATGAATACAAGAATGAAAGACATCAAAGTCACAAAATATAGTTACTGATGAATTAAATACATTATATGTATTCCTTGGGAGGGGGCACCCAGAGTGCCCTTAAGACCAGTGATGTTTAATCAGGGTGCTGTGACAGATCAGCCAGGGTTCCTGGAGAATTTGTCTGATTTCACTTATTTGGTCAAAAAAAACCCAAAAAAACTGAAAATAATTTGCCATTGTTGTGATGGTGCCTGTAGTCGCTCTTCCATGCCAATGGGTGGCAGTATGAATTCAGTCTTTTCTCTTCTTCTTTGTCTTGTGGAGCCACTCCCACAACTTCTATAGCTGCTCTGCAATCACCATGGAAATCTTCCCCCCCCAAAAATGCCCCCATCCCCAAGCCCACAACACCATCGAGAGGGGTACACCAGCTGAGAAAATGCCACAACCACCTCCAGAAACAACATCTCAAGGCCACAATGCTCTTTCAATATTGAGTTTTGGAAATGAAAACAGAACAACCAGAAATAGCCGTTATATAATTTTGGCATTATCAAAATTGGATTTGACTTTCTTTTTTTTTTTCCACAATATCTTTATTGAACCTTTTTTTTTTTTTTTTAACAAACATGATACAAACAATCAAACACTAACACTAAAGTACTACAAAAAAAAAAAAAAAAAAAAAAAAAACAAACAAAAAAAAATGCCCTAAAAACACCAACAACCACCAACAAAATCAAGTCTTCATCAATGCTCCTCTGTTTAGTCTAGACAATCCAATACATTAGTATACATATTATGTTCACCAGTTTGGAATTTACAAGGTCCACACACATCATTCACCTTCTTCTTCAAGAGTTATGTTTAAATTTTTTGCATAATCAATAAAAGGTCTCCATATATTCTCAAACACAATTTCCTTTGATTTCAGTATATATGTTATTCTTTCTAATGGAAGGTTTGTTAACATCTGTCTTAACCACTGAGTCGCATCTGGTCTATGAGTCTTTTTCCATAATAGTGCAATACATTTTTTGGCATTAAGCAAACTGAGGTCTATGAATGTTCTTTCACTTTTATTGAAATTATGCTTTTCTGGGTACAGACCCAACAAAAACAGTTTAGGATTCAATATGATTTGTTTTGAGATTATTTTTTCAATTGTTACCCTCACCTCCTCCCAAAACATTCTTATTAATCTACATTCCCATAAACAATGAAATAGGGTTCCTTTACTTTCCATGCATTTTGTGCATGTATCTGGTATATTTGTGTTATATCTATTTAACTCCTCCGGTGTAACATACATCCGCATTAACCATTTGAAATGTATCAATTTAAGGCGTGCATTTATTGATTTGGTTTGAGCTTCTGTACAAGCCAATTCCCATTGTTCCTCTGAAATTTCAGTTTGCAGATCTTCTTTCCAGTAGTTTAATCTTTTCAGTGAATTTTCACTTGAAGATAGTGTCAATGAGTTATAAAACTCTGAAATAATACCCTTTCTTTTACTATCTTTCATCATCATTTTTTCCAAGGATGAATAAATAGGTCGAGTGAGAGCTTTATTTTGATTTGATCGAATAAAGTTTCTAAGTTGAAGATATTTAAAAAAATGTGTTCTATTGAGATTAAATTTGATCCTCAGCTCTTCAAAAGACATTATGTTGTCTGCACATGGCAAATATAAATCCTGAATCTTTTGTATCCCTTTTAAATTCCATACTTTAAATACAGCGTCCGCTCTCCCTGGTTTAAAATATTGATTACCCCATATTGGACTAAATTGTGACAATAACTGTGGTTCTTTTAAATAGTTTTTAGCTTCACACCATATTTTGATCATATGCTTTACAAATGGATTTTTAACTTGTTTTTGTAATTTTTTTGCCGAATCTGAGTATATGAATATGGGAAGAGGTAAAGGTAAATTGTATGATTCCATTTCAGTCCAGTGAGGGAGATCATTTGATGAAAAATAATATGTCATAGACCTCAGTTGTGCCGACCAATAATACAACATAAAATTTGGACATTTCAGACCTCCACGATCAAATGGTAAATATAATAAAGACAAACGTAATCTAGCCCTCCTGTTGTTCCATATAAATTCCACTAACTTTTTTTTTTATTCTTGAGAATAGATCTAAAGGTGGTGATAAGGGAATGTATTGAAATAAATAAAGTATTTTAGGTAAAATATTACTTTTAAGTATATTGATTCTCCCGATCATCGACATTGGTAGTGACATCCATCTCTGAGTTAACTCATTGATATCTGACATTAAGGCTTCATAGTTGACACTGGCGACTGATTCTAGCTTAGGCATAATTTGGATTCCTAAATATTTAAACTGATTTACAACATTGAATTGATTTACCTCAGGGGCTGGGTAATTTCTCTGGGTCTCATTTAGCATTAATATTGAAGATTTAGTTTTATTTATTTTATATCCTGATATTTCCCCAAAATTCTTTATTAAATTCAACAAGGTTGGAATTGATTTTTTTAGATTCGACATAAACAAAATTATATCATCGGCGTACAGGGAGATTTTATGTTCTTTTGGTCCAACTTTAATTCCATATATTTGTGAATGTAAACGTATCGCTATCGCTAAAGGTTCAATTGCCATAGTAAACAGTAAAGGTGAAAGTGGAAAGCCTTGTCGACATCCTCTTTTGATTTTTATTGGTTTTGAAATATTGTTATTTGTTAGGATTTCTGCTGTAGCATTATTGTATATTATTTGAACCCATTTTATGAAATTATTTCCAAGTCCAAACCTTTGTAGGACTTCAAAAAGAAAGGGCCATTCAACTCTATCAAAGGCCTTTTCGGCGTCCAATGATAGGAGAGCTGTATCCGGTGCTTCTTTATTAAAATACATAATATTAAATAGTCTTCTTACATTATGGAAGCCTTGTCTACCCTTTATAAAGCCATTCTGATCTCGATTAATAATATTTGGTAAAATTTCTTGTATTCGTCTTGCTAAAATTTTACAGATTATCTTAAGGTCGGCGTTTAATAGGCTTATTGGTCTCATATTTTCACATTTATTAGAGGGCTTACCTGGTTTTGGCAGCAGTATAATTAAGGCATTATTTATGTATGATGGTAAATTATTATTTTGAAATGCTTCTAAAACCATTTCCAAAAAAGGTTTTATTAATTTATTCTTAAATTTTTTATAAAGGTCAACTGGAAGACCATCTGGTCCTGCACTTTTTCCTGATTTCATATTATCAATGGCTAGCCCAACTTCTTCTTGACTAATTTTAGACTCCAATATCTCCCTGTTTTCATTTGGAATACACGGTATAGATAGTTCGTTCAAAAACCCATTTAGTTTTGTTAAATCAGGTTCATTTTTGGTATCATATAATTTTTCATAGTAATCTCTAAAGGCTCTATTAATTTCTAAAGGATCTATAACTACCTGTCCGTTACTTATAATACTGGTAATTGGTGTTTTAATTTCCAATTGTTTAATCTGCCATGCTAATAATTTTCCTGATTTTTCACCTTGTTCATAAAAAGATTGTTTCAATCTTAGAAGACTCAAGGCAGCTCTATTCGCTGATTTTTTGTCGTATTCAGCTCTCAAAATCAGTAATTCATTCTCCAACCTTGGGTCACTTCCTGCATACACTTTTTCCTGAAGACTTTTTATTTTATGTTCCAATTTAGCTCTCTCCTCTCGAGTCTTCTTAGATTTTGATCCTGTATAACTAATAATATGTCCCCTAATACAAGCTTTGAAAGCCTCCCACTTTACACATGCTGATGTTTGTGTAGTATTGATGTCAAAGAACTCGTCTATCTGTTTTTCTATATACTTGACAAATTCCTCATCCTGAAGCCATTTATGCTGAAATTGCCATCTACCTGATTCCTTTGTCAATTTTTTATCTACATATATTAGACAACAGGGTGCATGATCAGAAATCACGATGTTATCATAAAAGCAGTTCTGAATCTTGGACCTTAATTCTGTGGAAATCAAAAAATAATCAATACGTGAGAATGTCTTGTAGGTACTGGAATAACAAGAATAGGCTTTAACTTGTGGTTTCATTTCTCTCCATATATCTAACAATCTCAATTCTTTCATAAAATGATTAATAGTCATCCTACATCCAATGTGCGTACAATCCAGTCCTGTTGATCTATCCACACCTGGATTCAATGTACAATTAAAATCCCCTGCTATTATATGTTGCCCTGTAAGTGATGATAAGATGAGAAATAAATTAGCAAAGAACTTCTGATCATCTATATTGGGACCATATAAGTTCACAAGATTTATATTTTCTAATAGCAAAGAACCTTGAATGATTACATATCTTCCAAATTTGTCTCCAATTACATTTTTCACCTGAAAAGGAACTGATTTATGTATGAGAGTCATAACTCCCCTGGCTCGGGATGAAAATGAAGAGGTGAATACACTTCCCTGCCATCTACTCCTAATTCTTTTAACATCCTCCTCTATCAGATGAGTTTCTTGTAAAAACACAATTCTTGAACCCATGTCCTTTATTTTATTCATAACTTGTTTAAGTTTTTTTAAATTTTGTAGACCTCTGCAATTCCATGAAGTTAAATTAAGATTAACACTTTGGTCCATGATCAATAGAGAGTTTAGGATTACCTTGCAGTGTAAACATGCTCATACAGAGAAGCAAAAACATGAGTGGTTGAACATTCATCCTACAAACTACACACAAACAAATTTCCCCTTCCCACACTTGTGGCAAACCCCCCAAAATCAAAAGAAAAATTCTGTCTCCCGATATAGCCATCGACCGCTCCACACCCACGGGGAACAGCCTAAGCCACTCCTTCTTCATCCTCCCAATCACCCTAACTCTACTGCTTTTAATGACGTAACATTAACTCTCCTCTGTAGTTTTCCAACTTAACTCCAAAATTTTTAACAACTTTGTACATCATAGTTGTTTTTTTTTGTTTGTTTGTTTTGTTTTTGTTTTGTTTTTTTAATATATAATACAATCTATATTTTGTAAACTTACTATTTACTTCAAGTCAGTCAGATGCCTGTGCAAATGCTTAATTATTCTACCTTATATTTTGTTCATGCTTAGCTCCCACCAGTCTCTTCTTCTTCTTTGATCTTCTTGATGAACTCCTGCGCCTCCTCTGGGGTCTTGAAAATGTGGGTTCTGCCCTCATACGTGGTCAGCAGTCTCGCAGGATAGATTACACCATGACGAATCCCAAGGTTGCGCAGCTCCTTACGTATGGGATCAAACTGCTTCCTCAATTGCTGGATTCCTGTGGCCAAATCTGGGTAGAACCGCACCTGCTGGTCCTGGTGTTTAATCTCTCCTTTAGCACGTGCAGCGTTGAAGATCTTCATCCTGTCTCTGTTGCTAAGAAACTTCATAATTAAGGTCCTCGGCGGTCCCTTATCTCTCCGTGGGCCAATACGATGTGCTTTTTCCAGAACCACTGCTGATTGCAACTCCTCGCTGCCCAGCACCTCCGGAATCCACTTTTCCAGAAAGGAACATACGTCCCGACCTTTTGATTCCTCTGGAAGACCCACCAGCCTCAAATTATTCTGTCTCGACCGAGATTCCAAATCCAAAATATTATCTTCCAGAGATTTTTTTTTTTCCAAAGTGCGCACCTTTAATTGAAGACGGGTGACGTCATCTTCAGCACTAGCGAGACGGAGCTCCATCTGCGCCGTTCGTTCTACACAGTCACCCAATTCCTTTCTTATTCCTTCCAACGCTGTCATAATCCCATCAAATCTAGAGGAAAAGTCCGCTCTCATTGAACTCATGGCAGCCATCAGCGCATCTGCGCCATTCCCCGCAGACATCGCACCGCCACCAGCCTCCTCCGCCATATATGGAGTTTTGTTTGCTGCGTCACAGACCTGAAAGTCCGTTAATTTGGACTGTTTCGGCGGCTCGCTTTTTCCTTTTCCTGGTTTTCCAGCCTTAGGCTTCGCCGACATATCCTCGCCCAAATGCTGGGATACGTTCTGTCCCAAATGAGAGAGTTATTTGCCGATTTTTTTCTCCAGGAGCAGAGCAGAGCGAGACACGTCCGTCCTACGTGGCAGCCATAACCGGAAGTCCGGATTTGACTTTCTTAATTGTTTCTTTCATTTTATTGTTTTGGTCACAGCCAGAAGTGCATTAACTTTTTTTTTCTTCCATATTTAGACCTAATTATGCTATTTTGTAAAGAACTAGATTCCTCATATTGACTTTTCAATACATTAACACAATTCATACTGTAAAGGCACCTGTTTTTTTTTCATAACTCCCAGCTCTGACCAAAATAATAATAATAATAATAATAATAATAATAATAATAATAATAATAAAACAGCAAATGAAATCAGAGGCGTTATACCATTTTGACTCTATTCTGATTTGACATGACCAAAATCGTATAACAGCTATTTCATTTCAGAAATGAAATATTGAAAGAATGAAAAGTACACAGAGTCGTCTGTCTCCGGCAAGTTGTGGTCTCAATTTTAAACAAATATCAGAATCAGAATCAGAATCAGAATGAACTTTATTGCCAAGCATGTTCACAAGTAAACATATGAGGAATTTGACTTGACATTGGGCGTGCTAGTATAAGCGCATCCCAATGACACAGCAGCCATGCAAGGCGCCTGTCATACAGTGTGGGGAAATAGGGGAAGGGAGGAGAGAAGGGTAAACACAATGGGCAGAGAGAAAAAAGCATTGTTAATCAAAATAAAGCTCATTTTATGACCAAAATTGTGATTACCTAGAAAAAAACTCTCTAATGCACAATTAGCAGACAATAAAGATCACACAATAACACGCGAGAGAGACCAGTGTATGTAATCAGCATATGATCAGTATGTGATGCAGTGTGGAGGTGTGTCAATTGCTGGTGAACAGCAGAGGGCACCCCCTGGCAACGGATAATCATGTGTTCTACACAGCATGTCCAGAGTTTATCTCTCCTCATGCAGGTGGCAAGTTCTGTAAACACATGATAACGCTGTCCTTGAGGAGCTCGATCTGCAGAACAACAGCCATTGTTTGTCGATGTTTGGGTTAAAAGAGAAGCCAGCCACTTCTTCAAGCCTTATCTTCATCGAGGAGGAATGTAAACAGGGCACCACAACAAGGTCAAATCTACACAGTGCACTCAGAGCATAGAATTTTCCTCTCTCATCCAATTGTGCTTCATAATTTCCATATACAGGCTTAAAAACATTCCTGGCGAGCACAAGCGACTCAAGATGTATTTCCATTCGTCTGAGTCAGTTACCATTCAGTTCACCATGCCGCTATTCGTGCACACCCCAACTGGTCGAATTTGATGAAGGAGCTTTGCCTGGGTCCGCATTTAAACAGCTCTCCCACCTTCCTCAATTTCTGATACATCAGGAAACTCCAAAGACAAAAACAGAAGTCCTGTGATCATAGCCAATAGATGTCTTCTGCATCTCCAGTCGAATCACACAGACACATGAGTTCCAATGTCATGAGTCTTCCGAGGGTTCCCCCCTAACCCGATCTTCTTTTAAAGTGGTGTCAATCACATTTAAGCCGCTTTCCAGATCCATAATTTCCGTTTGGATTAAGATTCAGCCAGAAGGAGAGCCAAAAAACACAGACAAAAACGCAACATTGCAAGCTGGGATCAGAAGGGAGGAGAAGGAGGGAGAGGAGGGAGAAATGTGTCTGCTCTCTCTGAGTGCCGGAAGTAGAAGTAGAATATATGCCTGGTAATGGCAGAATATCAGAATATCTAACTAACTAACTAACTAACTAACCTGCACTTATATAGCGCTTTTCTAGTCACAAAGACCACTCAAAGCGCTTTCATCAATACCAACCCTCCATTCTAAGGGCCTATATGAAACAGATATCTAGGGACAATTTAGAACAGCCAATTAACCTAACATGCATGTTTTTGGCATGTGGGAGGAAACCGGAGAAATCCCGGAGTAAACCCACGCAACACGGGGAGAACATGCAAACTCCACACAGATCACTGTTGGTCGGGGGCTGGGATCGAACCCACGATCCCACGATCCCCACAATCCCCCGGCCAAGGGTAAACTGTGCTGCCGCAGTGCTAACCACTGCACCACCATGCAGCCACAATATCACTGCTGATTAGCTATCAGGAGCAAGTATCAAGTAAACTTTTTGCCTAAGTTGAACAAAATCCAATTTGCACAGATGCAAGTTTGTGTGTATTTACTTTGCTGCCTCACCAGCACACATAAATCATATCAATATTGGACCAATGAAGAACATTTACATTGAGAATACATCTTAGACAATGTCTTGCCAATGAGCAAATGACCTCTATAAGATGTGCTCCTAATGTAAACTTTGCAATGTTAGCCAGATGTATGTGTGCTGTTGGGGAGGGAACAAATGCATAAGTGTCTTTCCATTGACTTTATAAGTGATGGCACCACGTTTCATGCTGAGTATAAACAAATTACAACGCTAAATTGCCATTAGACATGCAGTAAGAGGCTACAATGCATCATTTTTTAACACTTTTGGTTGGTGTGGTGTTGAGGGAGCCAATGGGCTTTCCACACACAGCGAGAATTTAGATATTGTGTTGGTATTTGCTATTAATTTTTTGTTGTTGTTGATAGAGAAAATATTTGCATGAAATTAACTATCAGGGGGAAAATTCTATTTGTGCCTTTCCATGTATCTTGAACAGCACAAATAACATGTCTGGTTGCTCCCATTTCTGTCACGACATGTTGGAAATGAAAAATCCTTCATTACATTGCGGCTAGAACAAAAAGTATAAAAAGAAGCACTGATGACAGGGTAAATAAAAGTTTCAACAGCCGGCCTGTATTGTATCTCCTTCTGTTCACACTTTCTATGTGCCATTATCTAAAATCATCTCCACGTTATGTTGATGTCCCTGCTCCCATGAATGAAGTCTGATGTCATAGTAAATTAAAGAGACACCCCATTTAAAGAGTCACATTTTTGATGCTGTGAGGCAAATCTGAAAAAAAAAAAAGATATTTAATTATGATATGTTAAGTGAAGATGTAGTTGAGCGTGAAAGTTGACATTGTGTCAAAAAACAAAACAATCTAATATAGACAGAACAGGTAACACACACCTACACACACTTCCCAGACCTCTGTGTGTGTGTGTGTGTGTGTGTGTGTGTGTGTGTGTGTGTGTGTGTGTGTGTGTGTGTGTGTGTCTCCATGCTCCAATTAATTCTGAGATGGTAATCAGGCTGCAGGAGCCTGATTAGTATGGTTGTCATGGCAGCACTGCTGGGATCTGACAGGAGTTTCGTGGATGGATTGACAGCATCGTCCTCAGTCTGACTGACAATAACATTAAAATTCTCGATGGAGTGGTGAGTAAAGAGCATCGCCTCCATACATGTACATATTAAAACTTCAGTACATTTTGGGGTATTTGAAATTGTTATTACATGTATGATAAGATTTCACATCCATTTTGACCTCTAGCCCATATTAAGACTGTTTTACAGCCAATTTTTGGTGCTGAAATCTACCGTAGATTTTTCTCCTTAATAAATGTCCCTTGTTGATCTGGTGAAAAAATAAAGTGCAGAGTCAAAGTTGCCTTTTCTGGATATTTTTTCTTGATCAAAAGAAGAGTTATTGTGAACAGACAGACAAATGCCACAAGAAGATTCAAAATCATTTCTTTATTGTCCAAAAAATTGAAAATAATGAATTTGCTGTTGTGCATGGGTACATAGGTTCCTCCAGAACTTCGACCCCATTCTGAGGGAGACTTCAGACATGGAACCTGGATGAGCCATGTTCTCCACTTCCATTGCTCAAGCGGCTGCTCAGAGCTGTGGCCGTGAAGTTGTCAGTGCCTCTCGTGGTGGCAACCCTGAACAAAATGGATGCCAGAGGTGAAGGGTGCCATCAAGCTTAAGGAGTTCTACCAAGCATGGTTGGCTTGTGGGACTCTGAAAGCAGTTGCTGTGGTTTTTATTATTGATTTTTTTATGGGCAGTGCAAGTGGATGAAAATTGATCAATGTAAACTTGCCAGATTGTAGCCAGTGGCAAATGTCCATCTGTCGTCCATGGGTTACAATGTGAGTTGAACTGGCAGGTCAAGTGGAGTGCAGCTCAGGCAGTTGCTGTGGCTAAATTTCGGAGGAGTTCTGTGAGGCCATAAAGCAAGGCTTCGGTCCTCCTTGAAAAGATTCTAGAAAACTGTCCAGCGACTCAGAAGGAAGAAGCAGCTCCCTGTCCACACTGTGTATGGTGCAGATGGAGAGCTGATGACTTCAACTGAGGACGTCTGCTCAATCCCACTGACACGTCATCCACAGTAGAAGCAGAGTCTGATGTCAAGGGGGATGACTGAAGTTGTTAAAAAACTCTTTGGTGGCAGGGCCCCAGGGGTGGATGATATTCACATTGAGTACCTCAATGCTCTGGATGTTCTAGGACTGTCATGGTTGACACGCCTCTGCAACATCATGTGGAAGTTTGGGGCAGTACCTTTGACATGGCAAACTGGGGTGGTGGTCCAACTCTTAAAGAAGGGGGACCACGGGGTGTGTTCCAATTTTAGAGGATCACACTTTTCCACCTCCCAGGGAAGGTCTATGTCAAGGTACAGGAGAGAAGAGTCAAACCATTGGTCAAACCTCAGATTCAGGAGGAACAGTGTGGTTTTCATCCTTGTCATGGCACATCAGACAAAGTCTTTACCCTCTCAAGGATCTTCAAGCGTTCATGGGAGTTTTCCCTTGTGAACTTGGAGAAAGCATTCAACCCTGTTCCTCATAGTTTCTAGTGGGGAGTGCTTCAGGGTTATGGGGTATCAGGCTCATTGTTATGAGCTTTCTGGTCTCCATACACCATTTCCAGTGAGTGTTGGACTCCACTAGGGCTGCTCTTTGTCATTATCCTGTTCATAGTTTTTATGGACAAGATTTCTAGGCACAACCAAGGAAAGGAGGGTTTCATGTTTGGTGACTACAGGATCTCACCTCTTCTGTTTGCACATGATGTTGTCCTGTTGGCTTCCAGGAGCAATGACCTACAGGTCTTACTGGGACGGTTTGCTGCCAAATGTCAAGCAGCTATGATAAGAATTAGTACCTCCAAGTCCGAGTCCATGGTCCTCACACAGAAAAGAGTTCACTGTCCTCACCATGTTGGAGACAAGTTTCATGTTTAAACTAGGTCTAAAACACAGAACCCAGCACAACAACTGGAGACAGAGGACTGAGTCAAAGGAGTGTTCAATTATTTTATTAACCATTTAACTGAGTAAACAACATAAACAACACTGAGCAATTTTCAGCCAAATCCTCACTGCAGGGAGACAACCTAAGAGACGGGAAAAGGGCAGCATGAGTATAAACACTAGACAGAATGATTTAGGTATACTTTTCTCACAGGCAGACTTACTGGGTGGTAGACAGAGGTCAAGTTGGTGAGGGTAGGTCATTGGCAGATGCCAAGAAGTACTGATTATCAATTTCTCAGGGGAAGCAGCAGATTAAGGTGAGATTGATTATTCTTTCCAAAAGCTGTGGTAGGTTAGGAAATATCCATTGATTGAGAGCAGGCTTTGATGAGGTTGGTTTTCAGATGATGAGGTCTGGGTAAGTATGCCGTTTATTCCTTTTGTTTTCAAGGTTTCCAGGTCACTGAAGGAATCCAGGTAAAGGTGGGCATCAGTGGCTGGGTTTTTTTTTAATGTTTTTTTTAGTTCCTTAGAGGCATACATGTCCTTTCCTCTTTTTCAGGAGGGGAGGCAGCATTTGTGGTGAGGTCAGGTCCAGCACAGGTAGGATGAATGGCAGGCGAGTGTGTGTGAGCCCCAGGTGGAGGAGTTCAGGTATCTCAGGGTCTTATTCACGAGTGAGGAGAGAATGTAGTAGGAGATGGACAGATAGATTAGAGCAGAATCTGCAGAAATGCAGATGTTGTACAGGTCTGTTGTGGTGAAGAGGGAGCTGAGCTCTAAAGCAAAGTCAGTTTACAGCTCAATCTATGTTCCTACCCACAACCATGGCAATGAATTTAGGTAATGACTGAAAGAATTAGGTCAGGGATACAAACGACTGAAATGATCTTTCTCCGTAGGATTGCTGGACTCACCCTTAGAGATAGGGTGAGGAGCTCAGTTATATGGGAGAGGCTCAGAGTAGATCCGTTGCTATTCCACATTGAAAGGAGCCAATTGAGATGGCTTGGCCATCGAATAAGGACGCCTCCTTGATGCCTCTAACTTGAGATGTCTTGTGCACATCCCACTGGGAGGAGACTGTCAGGCAGACAAAGGCCAGGCTGGACAGACTATGTCTCCAAGCTGGCCTGGGAATGCCTTGGCATCCTCAGAGAACTGAAGGAGGTGACTGGGAAGAGGGGAGTCTGGGCTTCTCTGCTCAGACTGTGGCCTTGGCGACCCAGGCCCTGGAAAAGCGGCGGATGGATAGATGGATGGATGGATGGATGGATGGATGGATTGATGGATGGATGGATGAATGGATGGTAAACCCCAACTGTGGCATCCTACTGCCTTTGAATTGTCAGTTAGCCAAGTATCCTGACCTTCATTCTAACTGAAAAAAAAAAAAAAGAAATAATGTTTTGGTCAGTGAACTTGACACATTGACTTTAAAATCCCAACCATGGGTCTAAATCAACATAATCTGCTGAAATGTACAGAAAGAGATGGTCATACATTTTAATATAAAACAGAATTACAGCTTCCCCTTCTAAAGGTGAAGTGATAGAGCGGGTCCTAACCTACAAATATTTAGATGTTAAAATGGACAGTAAACTGCCTTTTAATGCAGAAGGACTAAATACAACTAACCCATGATTTACACTGACTCCGGATGCAGTCCGTTGCAGACACAGTGCAGATGTTCCCTTGCGTTCTTCCCTACCATCTCGGTTTGTGTTTTGCAGTGGCCTGGAGAAGAACAAGGTTTGAAATACAAGATCGTGTGAGAATTATACAAAATAACATGATCTCTTGAGAAAGACACGAGATAAACAGATGAACCCATCGCGTTCACGTGATAACGATAAGGAAGGGTGATGCAGTGGCTCTCCACCTGGATTTTTGGGCTCTAAATAAAACATAAGAAGCCTGTTAATTTTAATTCTATGAAGTGTTTGTATGTTAAGTCAAGTTTTTACCTTCTCTGACACTGTGGTGGAAGAGTAGACCTCAGAAAATAAGGGATGATCCTTAAATCATTTTTAATTATTAAATGGCTCTTAAATACAATGGGATACCGCAGTATTTCCTTGTAGATTGGATCCAGCATCTGTCAAAAATAGACTTTTTGTGTTTTGTTAGCAAACCAAATTCGACAAGCCACATTCATTCCACAGCCTGCGGAACATGGCCTAATGTTAATGAAAAAATTGATTATTTGAAGAATAGAGCTACCAATAAATCTGAAGCCTTCTTTAAATAACCTGGTAGGAACAGGGTCTAAAAGACAAGTTGAAGGCTTGGATGAGGAAATTGTTTTATTCAACTCTAAAAGGTCAATTTGACAAAACTCAGCCAAACAGATATTGATTGAAGTAGCTGTAGTAGTTACTGTATTTAAGATAATGGTGGAAATAAGCTGACTGATTTTGATTTTGAAAAAGTTCATAAAGTCCTGACTAGTAAGCTCTAAGGGAATGCTAGGATTTACAGAGTCCTGACTCTTTGTCAGCCTGGCTACAGTGCTGAAAAGAAACCTGGGATTATTCTTGTTCTCTTCTATTAATGCAGAATAATAACTCGTTCTAGCTTTTCTAAGATATTTTTTTTATATAAATTAAAAGATTATTTCTCCAAGCTAAATAGATTTCATCTAAATTAGTGGAGCGCCATTTTCTTTCTAATTGACGAGTCTTCTGTTTTAAGCTACGAGTTTCTGTGTTGAACCAAGGAGTTAGAAATCTCTGATTAGACTTTTTCTTTTTTAAAGGGGCCAGCAAGTCTAGAGTCTGATGCAGAGAAGCTGTAGCACTATCCACCATGTTATCAATTACAGAAGGAGCAAGCTCTCTATAGCTTATTTCCGTTGTGTTGACACATGGCATAGAGGAAACAATCTGCATAAATTTATTAACAGCATCATCTGAGAGGAATCTACTGTAGTAATATTTTTTTCTTTAGGAGCAAAATCGTCAGAAATAGTAAAATCAAAGGTTAACAGACAATGGCCTGACAGTACAGGGTTATGAGGAGACACTACCAGATTTTCTATTTCTATGCCATATGTCAGAACCAGATCCAACGTGTGGTGGCGATAATGGGTAGAATATCCTACTTTGTGAGAAAACCCATCCAGTCTAATATTGAATTAAATGTCATATTAAGGCAATCGCTATCTACATCTACATGTACTGTATATTAAAGGCCTCTACTACAATGATTCGATCTGATTTCAGCACTAAATCAGCTAAGAATTTGACAAATTCAGATAAAAACTCTGAATAGGCTGATGGAGGACGATAAACTATGGCAAATAAAATAGGGATAAGATAAGATAAGATAAGCCTTTATTAGTCCCACAATGGGGAAATTCCAGGATTGCAACAGCACAGGGATAGCAACACTCAGAGCAACAATCAGAAGGCAAGAAAAAACAACATCTAGTAAACATATGTCCATATTACTATAAATGTATATATATAGACACGATTAACCTAAAATTGCTAAAATGCCCAATACTAAGGACCAGGCCCTCAAAGGAATTATAACATATTTTTTGCTTTACATTAACTAATAATTTGGAAAAGTGTATTGTTGCTACCCCTCCTCCATGACCAGAACGTCTGGGATTTTGACAGTTTAAATAACCAGAGGGAGTTGAATCATTTAAACCAACATACTCCTCTTGCCCAAACCAAGTCTGCTGTAAGGGATATTAAATCAATCTGATGATCAATTAACAAATCATGGAGTACCACAGACTTGGGAGACAGAGACCTAATATTTAACAAACAGCATTTAACTATTAAATTAAATCATGGATCGTCACCTTATCTTGGTGAGGGGTTTGCGTGCCCCAGTGATCCCAGGAGCTATGTTGTCCGGGGCAATTTGCCTCTGATAGGGTCACCCAAGACAAACTGGTCCTGGGTGAAGGGCCAGACTAAGAATGATCCAACATACTCTCATGATAAATACTAGATCAAGGATTCAGTGTACCCCGCCAGGTATGGGGTAACTGCCCCCCCCCCGGAGCCAGACCTGGGGAGGGGCTTGATGGCTAGCATCTGGTGGTTCCACCCATGGGACCCAGCCGGGCTTAGCCCGAAGGAGTTACATGGGTCTGCCCTCCAGTGGGCTCACCACCTGCAGGGAGGATCATGGGGATCTGGTGCTATGTGGATTAGGTGGCGGTCAAAGGTGGAGACCTTGGCGGACTGATCCCAAGCTTTCTAAACTGGCTTTTGGTATGTGTAATGTCACCTCTCTGGTGGGAAAGGAGCCTGAGCTGGTGCATGAGGTTGAGAGATACTGGCTAGATATAGTCGGCCTCACCTCAACACACAGCTCTGGTTCCGGAACCAGTCTCTTGGAGAGGGGCTGGAGCTTGGCTTTCTCTGGAGTTGCCTCGGGCCAGAGGCGACGATCGGGGTGGGTGTTCTTGTATCCCCCCACCTTGCTGCCTCTTTATTGGAGTTTTCCCTGGTGGGCGAAAGGGTTGCTTCCCTGCACCTTCAGGTTGGGAAATGGGTCCTGACCATCGTTTGTGCCTATGCACCAAATGATGTTTCAGAGTACCCACCCTTTTTGGAGTCTGTGACTTGGGTGCTGGAGGGTGCTCCTCTTGGAGACTCCATTGTCCTACTGGGGGACTTTAATGCGCATGTGGGCAACAACAGTGAAACCTGGAGGGCGGTGATTGGGAGGAACGGCCTGCCTGATCTGAAACCGAGTGGTGTTCAGTTATTCAACTTCTGTGCTAACCACAGTTTGTCCATAACGAACACCATGTTCAAGCATAAGGGTGTCCACATGTGCACTTGGCACCAGGACACCCTAGGTCTCAGGTCAATGATCGATTTTGTTATTGTGCCATCAGACCTGCGACCGTATGTCTTGGACACTCGGGCAAAGAGAGGTGCAGAGCTGTCAACTGATAACCATCTGGTGGTGAGTTGGATCCGATGGCAAGGGAGGATGCCATTCAGACCTGGTAGACCAAAGCATATAGTGAGGGTGTGCTGGGAACGTCTGGCTGAGGCCCCTGTCCGGGAGGTCTTCAACTCCTATGTCCGGAAGAACTTCAACTACATTCCGAGGGAGTCTGGAGACAGTCTGGAGGGAGTCTGAAAGGGCCATGTTCTCCACCTCTATTGTTGAAGCGGTGGCCCAGAGCTGTGGCAGCAAGGTCGTTGGGGCTTCTCTTGATGGCAACCCCCAAACCAAGTGGTGGATACCAGTGGTGAGGGGGGCCATTAAGCTGAAGAAGGAGTCCTCTCAGGCTTGGTTGGCTTGTGGGACTCCTGAAACAGCTGAGGTGTACCGGTAGGCCAGGTGGAGTGCAGCTCGGGTGGTTGCTGAAGCAAAAACCTGGGTATGGGAGGAGTTCGGTGAGGCCATGGAACAAGACTTTCGGTCAGCCTCGAAGAGATTCTGGCAAACTGTCCAGCGGCTCAGGATGGGGAAGCAGCTCCCTGTCCACACTGTATGGTGCGGATGGGGTGCTGTTGACTTAGACTGAGGATATCGTTGGGCGGTGGAAGGAATACTTTGAGGATCTTCTCATCCCACTGATGATTCCTCTGTGGCTTGGTTGGCTTGTGGGACTCCCGAAACAGCTGAGGTGTACCAGTAGGCCAGGTGGAGTGCAGCTCGGGTGGTTGCTGAAACAAAAACCTGGGTATGGGAGGAGTTCGGTGAGGCCATGGAACAAGACTTTCGGTCAGCCTCGAAGAGATTCTGGCAAACTGTCCAGCGGCTCAGGATGGGGAAGCAGCTCCCTGTCCACACTGTATGGTGCGGATGGGGTGCTGTTGACTTAGACTGAGGATATCGTTGGGCGGTGGAAGGAATACTTTGAGGATCTTCTCATCCCACTGATGATTCCTCTGTGGGCTTCCACAGATGAAGCAGGGCTTGTGGACGAGGGGGACGATTCACCTATCACAGGGGTTGAGGTTGCCAAGGTGGTTTAAAATCTCCTTGGTGGCTGGGCCCCGGGGGTGGATGAGGTTCGCCCTGAGTACCTCAAGGCCCTGGATGTTGTAGGGATGTCATGGTTGACATGCCTCTGCAACAATGCATGGAGGTCGGGGGCAGTGCGTTTGGCATGGCAAACCAAAATGGGGCTGGTGGTTCCTATTTTCAAAAAAGGGGACCAGAGGGTGTGTTCCAACTTTAGAGGGATCACACTCCTCAGCCTCCCTGGGAAGGTCTATGCCAAGGTATTGGAGAGGAGAGACCAGCCCGTTGGTTGAACCTCGGATTCAGGAGGAGCAATGTGGTTTTTGTCCTGGCCGTGGCACATCAGACCAGCTCTTTACCCTCTCAAGAATTCTCGAGGGTTCGTGGGAGTTTGCCCAACCAGTTTACATGTGTTTTGTGGACTTGGAGAAGGCATTCAACAGTGTCCCTCGTGGATTTTTGTGGGGGGTACTTCGGGAGTATGGGGCATCGGGCTTGTTGTTTCGAGCTATTCGGTCTCTGTACGACCGTTGTGAGAGTTTGGTTCGTATTGCCAACACTTGGTTGGACTCATTCCCAGTGAGAGTTGGACTCCATCAGGGCTGCCCTTTGTCACTGATCCTGTTCATAGTTTTTATGGACAGGATTTCTAGGCACAGCCAGGGAATGGAGGATGTCATGCTTGGTGATCACAGGATCTCATCTCTGTTGTTTGCAGAGGATGTTGTCCTGTTGGCTTCATCCAGCAATGACCTACAGTTCTTGCTGGGATGATTTGCCACTGAGTGTGAAGTGGCTGGGATGTGAATAAGCACCTCCAAGTCCGAGTCCATGGTCCTCAGCTGGAAAAAGGTGGATTGTCCTCTCCAGGTTGGGGACAGGCTTCTGCCCCAAGTGGAGGAGTTTAAGTATCTTGGGGTCTTATTCACGAGTGAGTGGAGACTGGAGCGAGAGATTGACAGACAGATTGGAGCAGCATCTGCAGTGATGCGGACGTTGTACCGGTCTGTTGTGGTGAAGAGGGAGCTGAGTTTTAAGGCAAAGCTGTCGATTTACCAGTCAATCTACGTTCCTACTCTCACCTATGGTCACAAGCTTTGGGTAATGACCGAAAGAACGAGATCGCAGATACAAGCGGCTGAAATGAGCTTTCTCCGTAGGATTGCTGGACTCACCTTCAGAGATAGGGTGAGGAGCTCAGTCATCCGAGATGGGCTCAGAGTAGAACCGCTGCTCCTCCACATCGAAAGGAGTCAGTTGAGGTGGTATGGGCATCTGATTATTATGCCTCCTGGACGCCTCCCACTTGAGGTGTTTCAGGCATGTCCCATTGGGAGGAGACCCCGGGGCAGACCCAGGACTCGGTGGAGAGACTATGTCTCCCAGCTGGTCTGGGAACGCCTTGGTATCCTCTCTGAAGAGCTTGAGCAGGTGGCTGGGGAGAGGGAAGTCTGGGCTTCTCTGCTTGAACTGCTGCCTCCGCGACCCGAACCTCCGGAAAAGCGGTAGAAGATGGATGGATGGATGGATGGATGGATGGATGGATTATGCGGAGGATCAGAGGCCAAATCATTAAATTTATAGGCTTCATGTTTAAAATTTGAGTTTTACCAACTTTTTTTTAATCACTTTGGGATGCTTATATATTATATTTTTATTTACTTTGGAGGGAGCAGACAATGATTTTCTGATGGGGAAGACAGGGGCTAATTTGAGGGGTGGCAGATGAAGAGGAGCTGCAGAGAGACGTGTAAGACTGCGATGCTGCTTCCTGGTCACAACTCTGAGTTGTCAAGGTTTTGGAAATTTGGATAAAAATTATGCCAGATTGTTAGAAAAATAAGACGCACCATCCAAAGTGGGATGGACACCGTCTCATCTATTAAGACCAGGTTTTCCCCAAAATGAGTTCCAATTGTCTATGTAGCCCAGATTGTTTGCAGAGTATCACACAGCCAGCGGTTGAAGGATGACAAGCGGCTAAACATGTCATCACTGGTCAGATTGGGGAGGGGCCCAAAGAATACTACAGAGGCAGACATTGTTTTGGCAAAGTCACACATCGATTCCACATTAAGTTTTGTATCTTCCGACTGCCAGAGTCGGCTGTGGTTAATGCCGGCATGGATAACAATTGTGGAGTATTTACAGTTACTTACAGGCAGCATTTTCAAATTTGACTCGATGTCACCTACTCTGGCCACAGGAATACATTTGACTATGGCCGCTGGAGTCTCTAGGTTCACATTTCTGACTACAGAGTCACCGGTGATCAGAGTTTTTTCCTCAGCGGGTGTGTCACTGAACGGGGAAAAGCGATTAGAAACATGAACAGGTTGGTGGTGAACCAGGGGCTTGCAGCAATGCTTCCTTCTCACCGTCACCCATCCAATCTCTCCTGGCTGCTCAGGAGAGGTCGAAGCCGGGGGTCAGCTAGCAGGCCGCCCGATGCTAGGGTGCTCTGCTGCAGCAAAGGGGCGTCAGTCATTATTAACTGGCGCAGACGGTGTTTCAATGCAGTTGAGCCTGGATTCAAAATCACATAACCTCACCTTGAGCACCTCAAAAAGACAATATTTATTACATTTACCATTATCACTAAAAGAGGCAGATGTGTAGCTAAACATCTGACATAGAGAGCACATCAGAGGAGACGGGGAAGGAGAGCAAGTAGCCATAACTAGTGGCTAACCCAAAGCTTACACAAGCACAGATGAAAGGTGAACAGAAGGCTAAAGAGATGACACTGAGTGTGCACACAGGTGGAAGAGGCTTGATAAACAGAAGAGAGAGGTGACAGTCGATGGAAAAAAGGGCTTAAAATAAATTAAAGGCAATAATCCTCAGGAGATTAGGAGAGCTAACCACAGACCAACGACACGACAGCCAGCAACATAGGAAGTGACGATATGTCACTAGGACTAGGATTCTCACTAGGACTAGGATAAGGACTTCAAGACCGTCCTGCGTTTCCTGAGCTTCGCCGTCATGGCTCTGCAGGAGACCAGCGAGGCCCACCTGGTGGGTCTCTTCTTCGCTAAGGGGGTCACCATCATGCCCAAAGACTTCCAGCTGGCCCGCTGCATCCGCGGAGAGAGAACTTAGACTTTCTGCTGCACATTCACCAGCCATAATGCTCTGCACTGTGTGTCTATATATATACATTTATAGTAATATGGACATATGTTTACTAGATGTTGTTTTTTCTTGCCTTCTGATTGTTGCTCTGAGTGTTGCTAACCCTATGCTGTTGCAATCCTGGAATTTCCCCATTGTGGGACTAATAAAGGCTTATCTTATCTTATCTTATGTTACCACAGGAAGTGACGTTCCATGCCCCTATGCCCCTACCGAGACGGCATATTCGTTGTGGCCCTGAAGGTTGGTTGAGGCTGCAGGGTGTAGTGAAGTTAGAAGGCATCAGTGTGCCCATGCTGGTGGCCACCGCAGCTACGCAGTCTACAGTAAACAAGGCCATGGTTTTGTCCTGATGAGGTGGAACTACCGGACGATGGATAGTCCAGTACCAGTAGGAATGTCACATTCGCGGTGCAATACGGCGAAAAGGTGATTCCAGTGTGACCAGGCAGGGCAAAAATTTTATTGGGTAAGATTTTTTCTGAGAGCTGGGTTTTACTTTCATGATCGGCGCGCAGACGGTCAACGGTCCAGGCCCAGTTTACCCAGGCTTTGCGAGCATGGGTGCAGCTTAAAAGCGCAGCTCAGACAGCGAATGTAATGCTGCGAGTGGATACAGCACAGACGGTGAAAACGTCATGGAGGAGGAGCAGTGACCAGACTTGCCTCCGTTCCTCGCTCAGTTGGAGCTGGAGGAGAAGCAGCCCAGGTCTATCGAGATCAACGCCGACGAGGTTATTCAGAACAGCAACAACAATACACTATCCACCCTGTGTGCTTGGGTGGAGAGCTGCCCGGGAGGGGGGCAGTGGCCGGACTTGCCTTCGTTCCTCACTCAGCTGGAGCTGGAGCAGCAGGAGAGAGAGCCCGTGCCTATCAAGAATGACACTGATGAGGTAATTCAGAACCATACAGACAGCACTCCATCTACCCCAAGCATTCAGGAGGAGAGCTGCCCGGGAGAGGGGCAGCAGCCGGACTTGCATCCATTGCTCGCTCAGCTGGAACTGGAGCCGCAAGAGAGGGAGCCCATGCACGCAGAAAACCCCGAGGCACAGCAACAACAACCGGGCACAGAAACTGCTCACAATGCAGCACAACAGAGCACATCAGACAGGAGAGAGGAAGAACCGGACTCCTTCCGTACACACGCTCAACAACAAGCTACGGAGGTTACAACCGAGCCGTCGGGTGAAGAGTCTGCCACATTGAACGACACAGGAGAGACACCGGACACCTTCCATACCCACGACAAGCTTCAGCCTTTGGAAACAATGATGGCGACAACGGGTGAAGGGTCTGCAATGAGCACAGTAACAACAGAACCGTCACAGCAAGACAGAGGTCCCAAACCGGAGCAGCATGCAGCTCCACTGGGGTCACAGTGACACAAAACGGAGTAAGGCGCCACTCCAAGTCATGGACTGGGTTCGGGTTTGCACAGGCGAGAGACCGGGACAGCGGCTGACTGGGCCACAGTCAATGAAACAACGGGGGTGCCCCCCCAGCACCACCGCCGGGTGGTGCCCCCCCAGAAGACTGCAACAGAATTCAACAATTCTGTTGAATTGTGGTTCAACAGAATTATTTTAAAAAACAAACTCATGAAACAGGCCTGGACAAAAATGATGGTACCCCTAGAAAAGATTGAAAATAATGTGACCATAGGGACATGTTCAACCAAGATGTGTCCTCTAATTAACATCACAGGTGTCTACAAACTTGTAAACAGTCAGTCGTCCTATTTTAAGGGTGACAAGTAGTCACTGTGCTGTTTGGTGACATGGTGTGTATCACACTAAACATGGACCAGAGGAAGCCAAGGAGAGAGTTGTCTCAGGAGATTAGAAAGAAAATTAGAGACAAACATGTTATAGGTAAAGGCTATGAGACCATCTCCAAGCAGCTTGATGTTCCTGTGACTACAGTTGCACATATTATTCAGAAATTTAAGATCCACGGGACTGTAGCCACCCTCCCTGGACGTGGCCGCAGGAGGAGATGGATAATAAGAATGGTAACAAAAGAGCACAGAACAACCTCTAAACACATTCATGGTGAACTCCAAGGTCAAAGTACATCAGTGTAAGATTGCACCATCCGTCGTTGTTTGAGCCAAAGTGGACTTCATGGGAGACAACCAAGGAGGACACCACTGTTGAAAACAAATCATAAAAAGGCCAGAGAGGAATTTGCCAAACTGCATGGTTGACAAGCCAAAAAGCTTCTGGGAGAATGTTCTATGGACAGATGAGACAAAACTGCAACTTTTTGGCAAGGTACATCAGCTCTATGTTCACAGACGCAAAAATGAAGCAAACCAAGAAAAGAACACTGTCCCTACTGTGAAACATGGAGGAGGTTCTGTTATGTTCTGGGGCTGCTTTGCTGCATGTGGCACAGGGTGTCTTGATTCTGTGCAGGGTACAATGAAATCTCAAGACTATCAAGGTATTCTAGAGAGAAATGTGCTACCCAGTGTCAGACAGCTTGGTGTCAGTCGCAGGTCATGGGTCTTGCAACCGGATAATGACCCAAAACACACAGCTAAAAACACCCAAGAATGGCTAAGAGTGAAACACTGGACTATTCAAAAGTGGCCTTCTATGAGCCCTGATCTAAATCCTATTGAACATCTGTGGAAGGAGCTGAAACATGCCATCTGGAGAAGGCACCCTTAAAACCTCAAACAACTGGAGCAGTTTGCTGATGAGGAGTGGGCAAAAATACCTGCTGAGAGGTGCAGAAGTCTCATTGATAGTTACAGAAATCATTTGATTGCAGTGATTGCCTCAAAAGGTTGTGCAACAAAATATTAAGTTAAGAGTACTATCATTTTTGTCCAGGCCTGTTTCATGAGTTTGTTTTTTTAAATAATTCTGTTGAACCACAATTGAAAGCTTGGGATCAGTCCGCCAAGGTCTCCACCTTTGACCGCCACCTAATCCACATAGCACCGGACCCCCATGATCCCTCCTGCAGGTCGCGAGCCCACTGGAGGGCGGACCCATGTAACTCCTTCGGGCTGAGCCCAGCCGGGTCCCATGGGTGGAAACCCGGCCACCAGATGCTAGCCTGGCTCCAGGGTGGGGCCCCGGTACCAGTTTGTCAGGACCAGTTTGTCTTGGGTGACCCTATCAGAGGCAAATTGCCCGGGACAACATAGCTCCTGGGATCACTGGGGCACGCAAACCCCCCCACCACGATAAGGTGACGATCCATGAGGGGGTACTTCGAGGATCTCCTCTATCCCACTGATACACCTTCCACAGAGGAAGCAGGGTTTGGGGACGAGGGGGATGACTCGGGGGATGACTCGCCTATCAAAGGGGCTGAGGTCGCCAAGGTGGTTAAAAATCTCCTTGGTGGCTGGGCCCCGGGGTGGACGAAATTCACCCTGAATACCTAACGGCCCTGGATGTTGTTGGGCTGTCATGGTTGACATGCCTCTGCAACAATGCGTGGAGGTCGGGTGCAGTGCCTTTGGCATGGCAAACCGAACCAGGGTGGTGGTTCCTCTCTTCAAAAAAGGGGACTGGAGGATGTGCTCCAACTTTAGAGGGATCACACTCCTCAGCCTCCCTGGGAAGGTCTATGCCAAGGTACTGGCGAGGAGAGTCCGGCCGTTGGTCGAACCTCAGATTCAGAAGGAGCAATGTGGTTTTCGTCCTGGCCATGGCACATCGGACCAGGTCTTTACCCTCTCGAGAATTCTTGAGGGTTCGTGGGAGTTTGCCCAACCAGTTTACATGTGTTTTGTGGACTTGGAGAAGGCATTTGACTGCTTCCCTCGTGTTTTTTTGTGGGGGGTACTTCGGGAGTAGGGAGTATCGGGCTTGTTGTTACGAGCTATTCGGTCTCTGTGCGATCGTTGTGAGAGTTTGGTTCGTATTGCCAACACTCGGTCGTAGTCATTCCCAGTGAGAGTTGGACTCCACCAGGGCTACCCTTTGTCACCGATCCTGTTCATAATTTTTATGGACAGGATTTCTAGGCACAGCCAGGGAATGGAGGATGTCATGCTTGGTGACCACAGGATCTCATCTCTGTTGTTTGCAGATGATGTTGTCCTGTTGGCTTCATCCAGCAATGGCCTACAGTTCTTGCTGGGATGGTTTGCCGCTGAGTGAGAAGCGGCTGGCATGAGAATAAGCACCTCCAAGTCCGAGTCCATGGTCCTCAGCCGGAAAAAAGGTGGATTGTCCTCTCTGGGTTGGGGACAGGCTCCTGCCCCAAGTGGAGGAGTTAACGTATCTTGGGATCTTGTTCACGAGTGAGGGGAAAATGGAGCGAGAGATTGACAGATGGATTTGAGCAACATCTGCAGTGATGCAGACATTGTACCGGTCTGTTGTGGTGAAGAGGGAGCTGAGTTCTAAGGCAAAGCTGTCGATTTACCAGTCAATCTACGTTCCTACTCTCACCTATGGTCACGAGCTTTGGGTAATGACCGAAAGAACAAGATCGCGGATACAAGCGGCTGAAATGAGCTTTCTCCGTAGGATTGCTGGACTCACCCTCAGAGATAGGGTGAGGAGCTCAGTCATCCGGGAGAGGCTCAGAGTAGAACCGTTGCTCCTCCACATTGAAAGGAGTCAGTTGAGGTGATATGGGCATCTGATTAAGATGCCTCCTGGACGCCTCCCACTTGAAGTGTTTCAGGCACGTCCCACTGGGAGGAGACCCCGGGGCAGACCCAGGACTCGGTGGAGAGACTATGTCTCCCAGCTGGTCTGGGAACGCCTGGGTATCCTCTCTGAAGAGCTGGAGCAGGTGGCTGGGGAGAAGGAAGTCTGGGCTTCTCTGCTTGAACTGTTGCCTCCGCAACCCAGACATCTGGAAAAGTGGTAGATGATGGATGGATGGATGGATGGACGGATGAACCACAATTCAAAAGCATTGTCTAATTTTCATTGGTTAATTTTCATAGAATTTTTATTTATTACCACTTTTGTCAGATTCAAGTTATTTCTGTGACCATTGTGGGTTTTTCTTTAATTAAGAGAGGGGTACCAACAATTTTGTCCACGTCTGTATACACACACGGATACACACACGCAAATGTCTCCCCTTTGACAGGTGCAGATACCAGACTTGTGTTGAGACCTCTTATGTGGAAGAAGCAGCCTGTCTTCTGTTTGTTTTAATTATTGGTTTGTTTGCCTTTTTGTTGTCTGTTACTCTCCTTTCCTTTCCTCCTCCCCACACCTCCTTTTCCAATTACCATCCTGCTGGGTCCTTCATGGGTAAAATAATTTAAATAAAGTATTAAAAGTTATTAAAAGACGAGTTTACAACAATATACAGTACATAGATTTGTACTGTATACAGCTCCTTTTGGCAAAGTAAATCTGTTTTGGCACAGTAAGGGAAGCAGATTTCTATTCTGCTCACCTAGCTGCATAACAGGACAAGGGGAAAAAAAAAAAAAGTTCTCCAACATTGGCAACTTTTCCCCAAAAATTTGCAACCCTTTTCTCAAAAAAAGCAACTTTTTTTCCTATAAATTGGCAACTTTTTGTCTTCAATTTGCAATTTTCTTCTTGTAAATTTGCAACTTTATCTCAAAAATGCAAAACTTTTTTTGTTGTATTTGTTTTTACTTTCTTTTCAAAAATGTAATTTTTTCTTGTATTTTTTTTTTTTACCTTTATCTCCAATATTTGCAACTTTTTCTTATAAAAAAATGATACAATAAGCCTTTATTAGTCCCACAGTGATGAAATTCCAGGATTACAGCAGCAAAGGGATAGAAACACTCAGAGCAATAATAAACAAGAAAATAAGAACTGGTTAGTCCAAGCAGTAAGTGAATATACATATATACACAGATATATACACAGTGCAGGACCATTGCAGCTAGATAGAATAAACAGCATTATGGTTTGTTAAATTACCCTGCAGAATATGAATATGTAACCAGAGACTATATTTCACATTTGAATCAACAGTGTTGTTGACACCCTCGGTAATCATTGTTATTGCCCTTGTTGTGTATTGGAGGGGACGATCTCTATTGTGCAAAGTTGTTGTGTTTAGTACATTTAACACGGCCTCTACAAGCAGCCCTGGTTAGGTTATAAATTCTGAGAGCCGAAGGTAGGAAGGCTCTGTAGATCTTCTCTGTCGTGCACCTAGGAAGGCACAGCTTACTGCTAAATGAGCTCCTCAGTGTGTTCAGCATGTCTTGCATGGGGTGGGACTTGGACTCCAGCAGAGATGACAGCTTAGCCACCATCCTCCTCTCTCCTATCTCCTCCACTGGGTTGAGGCGTCGCCCCCGAACAGAGCTAGCTTTTTTGATCAACCTGTTCATGACATATTGCTGGACCCTGAGAACACACACACAGGCTCAAATGAAATTCAATGATCTTTACTGTGCCAACAGAGGGTGTGTGGGTGTGTGTATGCGTGGTGTGTATGTGATAACGGTGGAGATGCTGCAGCCCGGGGTGAGACAGAGCGCCGTTCAGCCTGGCAACCCTAGAACAGAGCCAAAGCACAGATGTTAGTTTCCTCCACAGCAGAGTGAGCAGATTAGTGACTGGCGCTTACTTGTAGGTGGAATGATGGATGCGCAGGTTGGCCCGGAGGGCTCCAGCCAGGAAGACAGCGTCTGCAAGGTTCTCCCGGGGTGAGCAGTGAGGCCTGGACAGGCATGAAGAAGGCGTTCCACTGCCGCGGGGGACAGGTTCCGCTGCCTGAGGAATCCACCTGTCCACAGGGGAGAAGCTGAGAGAAAGGTGAGTAGAGCAAAGCTTACTTTCACGAAGGGAAGTTTTCTAAAGAAAGAGCTGGTGACCTGGATGTAGGCAGTCAGGTGAGAGACGTAGATCATGGAGAAATGACAGACGGCTCCATGCCGAGGCACAGGCAGAGCAGGCTATAAAGCCCGTGGGTGATTTAGGACAGGTGTGAGCACAGCTGAAGCAGATGACGGCCCAGAGTGGGTCATGACAGTACACCCCCCCGCTCCCGAGCGGTGCCTCCCGGCGCTGGCTTACCTGGGTGCATCTGGTGGAAGTTTCTGATGAGGCGCTTGTCCAGCACGAAGAACGGACGCACCCAGGACCTCCACTCGGGGCCATACCCCTCCCAGTCCATCAGGTACTGCAGGCCGCGACCCCGGCGGTGGACGTCCAAGATGGAGTTGACCCTCCATGCTGAGTGACCATCAATCCATACTGGTTGGGGTGGGGCCCTGGGAGGGGGACAGAGAGGGCTGGAAGCGACGGGCTTGACCTGGGAGATTTGGAACGTAGAACAAACACGGAGAGAGGTGGGGAGAGCCAGGCGCACAGCCACAGGATTCACAACACGAACAATAGGGAAGGGCCCAATAAAGCGCTGAGCCAGCTTCCTCTTCTCAGCCTTCAAGGCAATATGCTGGGTTGATAACCATATCTATTGACCCACCTGGTACTGAGGAGCAGGTCTTCTCAGACGGTTCGTTGTCCTCGAGTTGCGCTCGGCCATGCGTTAAAGGACCTGGTGTGTAGCTGTCCAGAGCCGGCGGCAGCGCCTCAGGTGGGCATGGATGGATGGCACGGCCACCTCCCCCTCTTCCTCGGGAAAAAGCAGAGGATCATAACCCAACAAGGCCTTGAAGGGGGACGTGCCAATCGCTGAGGACAAGGTCGAATTGTGGGTATATTCGATCCAGGGAAGATGACTGCTCCAAGACGAGGGACTAGAGGCAATGACGCAGCGCAGATCGGCCTTGAGCTCCTGATTGGTCCGCTCGCACTGCCTGTTGCTCTGCAGGTGATGACCAGAGGAGAGGCTCACAGTCGCCCCCAGTGCGTTGCAGAAACCCCTCCACATGCGGGACACAAATTGGGGGCCCTGATCAGAGACAATGTCACTGGGAATCCCGTGAAGATGCACAACATGTTGCACCAACTGGTCCGCCACCTCTCGTGCCGTAGGGAGCCCATGTAATGGGACGAAGTGGGCGGCCTTAGAAAAGCGGTCCACGATGGTGAGGACGGTGTTGAAATGGTTGGATGACAGGAGGCCGGTCACGAAGTCCAGGGCGATGTGGGACCATGGTCTTCCAGAAACCGGCAACGGATGGAGGAAACCAGCCGGTGGTGATGACAATGTTTTCCCGGTGGCGCACTGGGGACAGGCACGGACATAATTGATAACGTCACTCCAGAGGCCCAGCCACCAGAACGATGTCTGGAGCAGCACCACCGAGCGGGTAACCCCTGGATGGCAGGCGAGCTTAGATGAGTTGGCCCAGTGGATTACCTCACCCCGGACAGATGAAGGAACGAATAGTCTCCCAACAGGCCCCCCGCTTGGATCCGGCTCAGCCTCCTGCGCCCTCAGGACCTTGTCCCTGATGCCCCACAAGAGGGCGCCCACGACACATGAAGCAGGGAGGATGGTGTGCTCATGCCCCTCAGAAGCCTCCGAAGCGAACTGCCTGGACAGAGCATCAGGTTTGGCGTTCTTCGCCCCGGGGCAGTAGGTGATGGTGAACATGAAGCGCCCATAGAACAAGGACCAACGGGCCTGGCGGGCATTCATGCATTTAGCCGTCCTCAGGTACTCCAAGTTCTTATGATCGGTCCACACCACAAAGGGTTGAGCGGCCCCTTCCAGCCAGTGACGCCACTCCTC
This sequence comes from Pholidichthys leucotaenia, assembly GCA_020510985.1. Classification (NCBI taxonomy): domain Eukaryota; kingdom Metazoa; phylum Chordata; class Actinopteri; order Cichliformes; family Pholidichthyidae; genus Pholidichthys; species Pholidichthys leucotaenia. Next base: position 432,246,971 of record CM035842.1, on the reverse strand, counting down.
CAACGTGAGCTTCACCGCCAGGAGCTCCCTGTCACCGACATCATAATTCCTCTCCGTTGGGGACAGCCGCCGGGAGAAGAAGCCACAGGGGCGGATCACCCCGTCCACTGGGAACGCTGTGACAGAACTGCCCCCACCCCCGAGTCGGAGGCATCCACCTCGACCAGACACTGGAGAGTGGGATCCACCTGTGTCAGGACCCGAGAGGATGAGAATTCGGTCTTCGGGGCTGCAAAAGCCACCTCAGCCTCTTCCGTCCACTGGAACGCCACCTTGGGGGAGGTGAGACGGGTCAGGGGAAGAGCGATTGTGCTGTAGTTGGGGACAAACCGGTGGTAAAAATTGGCAAACCCCAGGAACTGCTGCAGCTGCTTCCTCGACGAGGGAGGGGGCCAATCCACCACCGCCTTAACCTTCCCAGGATCTGGGATGACTTGATTGTGTGAGATAATGAATCCAAGAAAAGAGGTTTCATTGGTGTAGAACTCGCACTTCTCCTCTTTAACAAATAACTTGTTCTCCAGGAGCTGTTGGAGGACCTGTCTCAAGTGGACCTGATGCTCCTCCCGTGACTGAGAGAAGATCAAAATATCGTCCAGATAAACGAAGACAAAGGACCCGAGGAAGTCCCGAAAAACATCGTTAATCAGGCGCTGGAAGACGGCCGGAGCATTGGTCAGCCCAAACGGCATCACGAGATACTCAAAATGGCCGCTTGGGTCCGGAATCCCATCTTCCACTCGTTGCCCTCCCGGATCTGCACGAGGTGGTAGGCACTGCGGAGATCCAACTTCGTGAACCCGGAGGCAACCTGGAGGGAGTCAAATGCAGAGTCCATGAGCAGGAGGGTATACTTGTCCTTGATCGTAATGTCGTTCAGAGCCCAGAAATCAATACAAGGATGAAGGGAGCCATCCTTCTTACCCACGAAGAAGAAGCCCGCCCCCACCACCGAGGAAGAAGGCCGAATGATGCCAGAGCTGAGTGACTCCTTGATGTAAGCGTCCATTGCCTCTCGCTCCGGAGCCGATAGGCTGTAGAGGTGGCTTGACGGCAGCGGAGCGCCAGGCCGGAGATTAATGGCACAGTCGTCCGGGCGGGGGGGGGGGGGGGGAGACAGCGCCTGTGACTTGCTGAACACAGCTCCAAGTTCATGAAACTCTGGTGGCACTCTGGACAGGTCAGGAGGAGGATGGGCGGGGGGGGACAGGGGCACAAAGGGTGAACATGCTGCAGACTGTAGGCAAGCGCTAAGGCAGAAGGGGCTCCAAGCGACGATGCTCCATGTACACCAATCAAAGGTTGGATTGTGGAGGCGGAGCAAGGGGTAGCCCAGGATGACGAGGGCGGCCGAGGTGGACAACACAAACAGCCGAAGGTCCTCCCAATGGTTACCCGAGATGATAGCAGAGACTGGGGCAGTCTGACATGTCACTGTCTCCAGAGGAGCCTTTGACAGGGCGACGAGACTCAGGGGGGATGGAAGGGTATGGCAGGGAAGCCCCAGTCGGGTTGCCAGTTCCCCCGAGATGAAGCTCTGCTCAGCCCCTGAGTCCACCAGTGCATGTGTGAGAATCTCTGTGTGTTTGTAGCAAAATCTAATGGGGAGGAGACACTTTGAGAGGGGATTAGGCCGAGATGAGTCCGCGAGTCCCCCTACTGCGACGCGTGGATACCCACTTTTTGGTCAAACAGGGCAGGACTCAAGCTCATGCTGATCATCCCCACAGTACATGCACAGACCTAACTCCCTGCGGCGCTGTCTCTCGGCCAACGGGAGCTTAGTCTGCCCTATTACCATTGCCTCGGGACCGTCTGCGGCCTCAAGCGTGGGCAATGCCAGAAGTGATGATTGAGAGGAGCGCTGAAATTGACTGCCCGAGCGGCCGGAAGCCCTCCCCTCGGCAGCCCGCTCCCTCAGCCTGTTGTCAAGGTTAATGGTTATAGAAATGAGCTCTGTGAGATGCTCAAGCTTCTCTAGGGGAGCCAGCTCATCCCACAGACTAGGGCTCAAACTTCTGATGAAAATGCTGCCTAACGAGGCATCCTCCCACCCCACTTCCGCCGCCACCACCCGGAAGTCGACAGCGTAGTCGGCGACTGACCGGTCACCCTGTCGAAGGTTTAATAACCGAGTGGTGAGCACGCTATCGCGGTCCGAGTGGTCAAAAACCTTGTTGAAATCGTGTACGAATTGGATGTAGGTTAAATTTGCATAGCTGGGTTTTGCCATTACGGCGTATGCCCATGCTAGCGCTCGTCCCTCCAGCAGATTAGCTATGTACCCTATGCGGCTGTGATCGGTGGGGAAATCCCCTGGAACCCGCTGAAACACCGTCTCACACTGGAGGAGAAAGCCCCGAGCCTCCCCAAGCTTTCCGCTAAAGCGAGTGAGCATGGGGACCGGAGTGAGATGGGCCAAGGGTCCCAGACTAGCCTGGCTAGGAGGGGAGCTAACGGGAGTCGGCCTACTGCTGGAAGCCGGGGAACACACACACAGGCTTGAGTGAAATTAAGTGATATTTATTGTGCCAACAGAGGGTGTGTGGGTGCGTGTATGCGTGTGTGTATGTGATAACGGTGGAGATGCTGCAGCCGGGGGTGAGACAGAGCGCCGTTCAGCCTGGAAACCCTAGAACAGAGCCAAAGCACAGTTATTAGTCTCTTCCACAGCAGAGTGAGCAGGTTAATGACTGGGGCTTACTTGCAGGTGGAACGATGGATGCGCAGGTTGGCCCGGAGGGCTCCAGCCAAGAAGACAGTGTCTGCGAGGTTCTTCCAGGGGGAGCAGTGAGGCCTGGAGAGGCAAGAAGAAGGCGTTCCGCCGCCGCGGGGAACAGGCTCCGCCACCTGAGGAATCCACCTGTGCACAGGGGAGAGGCTGAGAGAAAGGTGAGTAGAGCAAAGCTTACTTTCACAAAGGGAAGTTTTCCAAAGAAAGAGTTAGTGACCTGGATGTAGGCAGTCAGGCGAGAGATGTAGATCATGGAGAAATAATAGACGGCTCCGTGCCGAGGCACAGGCAGAGCAGGCTATAAAGCCCGTGGGCGATTGAGGACAGGTGTGCGCACAGATGAAGCAGATGACGGCCCAGAGTGGGTCATGACAGTTCAGTCTCTTTCTTTTGGCTTCCATGATACCACATCCCCAGCAGACCACTCCAAATATGATGGCTGATTTCACCACTGAATCATAGACGGTCTTCAGGAGAGCCCCTTGCACTCCAAAAGACCTGAGTCTCCTCAGGAAGAACAACCTGCGTTACCCCTTCTTGTAGAGCGCGCTGGTGTTGTGTGACCAGTCCAGTTTATTGTTCAGGTGAACACTCAGAAACTTGTAAGATGTCACCATCTCAATATCTGTTCCTTAGATGTTTACCAGTGAATGAATGAATGAATGAATGAATGAATGAATGAATGAATCTTTAACTCAGATAGATTAAAAGTAAAGATTAAAAGAAAGGAACAGAATAATATAACAAAGGGGAACAAAAAAAACCCATCTTACAAGGTGAAATTAAACAATAATTCCTCTGATTATACAGTTCAACATAAGTTATCCGAAATGGGTGATGGCTGAAGCCACAGTTTATATTGCCCACCCATATTCCATCCAAGAATTCAAAAGAAAAACAAGAGCAATTACAATTCAGAACAAAGCTAAGACAAATCGTGACAAGAATCTATGCAACAACACAACACAGACTTAATATGATAATCCTTATGTGATTTTACATGTCATCTTGTATATTTGTTTGGAGTATTTCTTCCTTTAGTTTTTGTTTAAATTGTCCAAGTGTTGTACATGATTTTAATTCAGATCCAAAAGCGTTCCACAATCTAACTCCTTGCACTGAGACACAGCATTGCTTGGTTTTAGTTCTCACTGAAGGTTTTTGAAATATACATGTTCCTCTGAAATGATATTGTTTCTCCCTTATTTGGAAAAACTTTTGGATATTTGTGGGCAGTGATAGATTCTTCACTTTAAACATTATTACGGCAGTTTTAAAGTCAACCAGATCTTTCAGCTTTAGACTTTTAATTTAAGAAAAAGTGGGTTTGTTGGTTCCCTGTAAGCAGCTTTGTTTATTATTCTAATAGCTCTCTTCTGAAGCATAAATATTGGATATATGTTTGTTTTATATGTATTTCCCCATACTTCAGTACAATATGTCATGTAAGGGAGTATTAATGAATGATACAAAGTATATAGTGTGGGTTGACTCAGCAAATATTTCACTCTGTGTAGTATTTGTAGCATCATCTCACTTTGGCTCATCAATAGAATTACTCTTCAGCTTAAAGACATTGTTTCACCCAGGAAAAAGACAGTCAAGGACTGTTCTTTCATCCCCCAGGCCGCAATTGAACTCACATTCCTTTGTTAAAACCAGTCTAAGGAATTCATCCTAATGCACTTCCTCTTGTGACTCTATGGCCCATAAACCGTGGACAAGACACAGGCCCCTGAAGCCCCTCATATTGCCCACAGAGATCCACAGCTCAACATTGCCTCTACTGGCAACTCTGGAAATGCTGGAGCTAACCAGTGAAGCTTTTCATCACATCTGTGTTAACTCAATTCTAAACATTTCTCTTCTTTTCCAGGACGTCGGGAAAGTAAATGGACCCTCTGTTTGATGTGGACAGTCTGTTGGGTTTGAAATATATTAATACTTGATTCAGATATGTGCATGTTAAAATGTAAATCAGTGTTTATTCTTGCATGTTAATTTAGAAGCACTGATTATAAGTTGCATGAACACTGAAATATCTTAGTTTATACATAAGGGTATAGAGGAATATTCCAGTATTAAAATGTGTATTAGATTTGCAAAGCGTATCTCAAATCATGTGACTGCCAGCAGCCAATCTCTGCTTGACAGCAGCTCTTTCTAGGTTCAGACAAAAGACTGTTTGTTCAGTGGACTAAAGTTCATAAACCCTGCCCATGAAGGAAGCCTATTGGCTGGGGGCTCCTGTCAATCACAGAGGCCCGCAAAAATTCTCCACAGATAAAAGGGGACTGCGTCATCACTTCAGCTCTCTTTTAGCTTTTTTACTTCTATTTTCTTCATGTCTGTCCACAGCAGAGAACTTTTTCGGGAGAACAAAAGACTGCCGACACAGAAGCCTTCTACCATGTGTCTTTCTGTTTTTTCTTATATGCCTAGGAATTAATTCTTTTTCTTAAGCTCAGTTCTAATTAGGAGTTAAAAACTCTAATCCTAGACGTTTATTTCTATCACCTTTTCCTGTTAAAATTTCTGTAAAACCACCGTTTTAATTTTAATCTAAGTTTTAATCTTGACTTTTTTTTAATTTTATATTGATCAACTTATACAATAGAAACTGTTTTCATCTCCACCAGTCCAAAAGATCTGTTAATTTTGCTATTGGATCAGATTTTATTATTATTCTTGAATTCCTCATGAGAAGCCGCAGATCCTAGACGTCGCTTGCCATTACGCGCAGCTGAAGAAATCAGCATGCCACGAAGAGTAGACGTCTTGGGCTAGACCACAGCCCAGGTGATCAACACATCAAAATCTCATCTGGTGACAACCAATTATTTGCTGGACAAATATTCTGGGTTTTGGCACTTTTCCACATCAAAAACTTCCAGACGGCGACACGGGAGGATTTTCATTTTCAACCATCAGGCCAAGAATCACATGAGCGATATTCTTGTTCATCTGCTGAATGGAAAGTCTGAGATTTGGGTGTAATTTAATATCTGATCAGATGCAAAATTAAAGAACAAGTAATATAACCTTTCTTTTCATTAAAATTCCCTTTTCATTTTCTTAAAGAGTAATCCAGAACTTTTCATATAATTATTAAAACTTTCTTCATAATTTTGTGTTGTTTCCATAATTTATTAACTTCAAACTGATTGAAATTCATTTCACAGTTAACCCTGGTTCTGCAAATGTTGACATTGTTAATTTAACATGTACAAGTTTAATTTCATGGTTAATGAAATCATTGCAATGTGTTTTAATTATCCTTTCATTTAATAAATATATGAAAATGAGAGAAGTTGTTGAGAATTTATTTCATTCTGAGTCTGGTTTAAGTCCCCAGTATCGAATTCACTAAAATTTTGAGACTGATTATTAATTAATTTATTGAGTGATTAAACAGGTATAACGTGAAATAAAGATTAAAATTCCTTCCAAAAAGGAAGCTGGTGCCCCTACACGAGTGTTATCAATTTTTCCTGTGTGTATGAACCAAGAATTCATCTCGGGTTCCAAGACATTAATATAAATTAAATATTTTTTATACCTGATCATAATTATTAACTCATATATTGATAGATATTGCATTTGATTTGGATATTTTACCTTTAATATAATTAATATGTGACTTCCAACACAGTATATTATCAATTATTACTCCACGAAATTTAGTTTTGGATACCCTTTCAATCTGTACACCATTTACACTGAGTTTAGATACTGAGCTGTTATGATGGTTGTTAAAAAAAATTGTCTTACTTAAACTGAGCTTTAATTTGTTTGAATCAAACCACAGTTTAAGCTTTCCTAATTCCTTTCCGAGTGTATCCAGAAGTTGTTCCAAATTCCTTCCACTTCATAATAAATTAGTGTCATCGGCAAACAGCATCTCCCTGTGCTGCGTGGGTTTACTCCAGGGGCTCCGGTTTCCTCCCACAATCCAAAGACATGCATGTTAGGTTAATTGGCTCTTCTTAATTGTCCCTAGATATATGTTTCCTATAGGCCCTTAGAATAGAGGGTTAGTACTAGTGAAAGCGCTTTGAGTGGTCTTTGTGACTAGAAAAGTGCTATATAAATGTAGGTTAGTTAGTTAGTTAGTTAGTATTAAATCCATTTTTTCCCCGAAACTATACATATATCATTTATATACATATTGCATAACAATGGCCCCAAAACTGAACCCTGTGGGACTCCACAAGTAACCTTCAGTAACTGTGAGTTTTTGCTACCAGCACATACATACTGATATCTGTTCTTTAAGTAACAACAAAATCAGGACAGTGCTACCCCCCTAATACCATAATTTTGCAGTTTCTTTAATAATAAATTATAATCCACTGTATCAAATGCTTTTTTAAGATCCAGGAACACCCCAACTGAATACTCTTTATTTTCAACGGCAGTTGATATTTTTTTCTCTAAATTCCATTAGAGCAAATGCAGTTGTCCTCTTGTGTCTGAACCCATATTGCTGCTCACACAATAAATTATTCTTCATTATGAAAAGGATTAAGCGGAAGAAGATGGATGGATGGATGGATGGATGGATGGGTGGATGGATGGATAAAGTTTTTAATTCTCTCACAGAATATTTTTTCAAGTATCTTGGAAAATTGCGGCAATAGTGAAATTGGTCTATAGTTTTAAAATTCCCCTCTGTCACCCGTCTTGTCTATTGGAATTACTTTAGCTATTTTCATTGCATTGGGAAATATACCTGTTTGGAGAGACAGGTTACAAATATACGTCAGTGGCTTCACTAAGCATTCAATAATAGTTTTGACTAAGAGCATGTCAATACCATCACAATCCGTTGATGTTTTACTTTTAAACAATTTAACAATTTCAATGACCTCTCTCTCGTCTTTGTTCTTTATGAAAATGGAGTCTTTTATAGCAGTGTTTTTGCGTATTGTATCACTTGTAGGTGCCGTAATGGGTATTTCTCAAGCCAAATTAGGACCAATGTTAACAAAAAAGTTATTAAATTCATCTGCAGATGAGACTGCATTCACACTGAGTATTTTTTTTTTTTTTGAAAGATTGGTTGGGTAGCTTGTATTTCTGTTTTTATTTCCAAGAATATTGTTAAGTATTGTCCAGGTATTTTTAATATTGTCACTGTTTTTCTCCAACTCTTTACTATAATAGTCTCTTTTACTACATCTCATTATATATGTTAACTTATTACCCCCCCCCGGGGGGTTGTCCTCACAACCTTTGTCTCAAATATAAGCAACTTTTTGTCATGGGGGCATGATTTGTGACCACGCCCCACACTTTGTGTTGTTCTAATTGTTTTTTTTTTTTCAATATTCCTATTCGAAGTTTCCTATTGAGAGAATTTCTTGTTACCTTCCCAGTTTAGTTTCCCTACTCTGAGGTTGATTGTGAAAGGACTTCCTCTTTTGGTTCTGTTTTGTTTTGGTAGGGTGTCCCTGTTTATCCTTTGTTATCATCTTCTACTTTACTGTTTGTGTTATGTAAGACTACTCAGTGGTCCCCAACCTTTTTTGCACCACGGACCAGTTTAATGTCAGATAGTATTTTCAGGGACTGGCCTTTAAGGTGTGGCAGATAAATACAACAAAAGAACATGATACGACTGGCATAAAAAAACTGGTATTTTCTAAATATAATAATAAACGTGAATCCACTGTGTAGTTGTTTACAACTTTATTAGCAGTGTCCTCTTAACATTGCAACAACAACAACATAACATGAGTAACATCCTCTCTGCCCACAACACTCTCTGGTCGCTATGGTAACATTTAAATATGCCTTCAAAATAAGATACACCACAAACACAAATGCAAAGTGCATGAAAAATACAACTCACCACAATGCTGAATCAGAGGGAGCCCTGAGCTTGTTTCTCTGCAATGAGACGGTCCCATCTAGGGGTAATGGGAGACAATGACACCCAAAGTGTGTTGCTTATGTCCAGTCTACTTCGTAATTTTGTTTTGGTTGCTGTCACTGCAGAAAACCCTGCTTCACACACTTAGGATGTCGGTAACGGCAACAGGGTTTTCAGTGCTCTTGTGGCGATCTCAGGGTATTCAGCCATGACTTCAGAACACTGGCAGAGCTGTTGTCTCAAACATAGTTTTAAGGCCGCCGTCATTTGCAATCTCCAGCAGTTGATCTTCTTCTTGCACAGACATGTTGGATTCACCTGGTTTGTTGAGAAATGGGTCACGGATCCATTCTTTGTCAGTTTGTGTATTTTTTGTCGTTGGGAAGTAGCGTTCGAACTCTTTTTAAAGCAAAGACAGGTGACCGTGCACCAGCTGGGAGAATGAAGGCTCGGTCTCAGTCTCTTCCAAAATCCCTGCTAATGTTTGAAACATGTCAAATATACCTCCATTCACGCGCCATCCCCACAAATCCAATTTGGCTTTAAATGCAGCTACTTTATCTGCCAACTTGAAGACAGTTGTCATTTTACCCCTGAAGTGACAAATTGAGTTCATTGAGCAGGCTGAATATGTCGCACAAGTAAGCGAGTTTTGCGACCCATTCCTCGTCACTGAAATGTGCTGCCAGCGGTGACTTTTTCTGAGAGAAATCTCTGCAGCGGCTCTCGTAATTCAAACCTCTGGCCAGCGATCTCCCTCGGGATAACCAAATATGCTAATAATACAAGTAAATACCTCCTAATTTTGGATATTTGCTTAAAAAATATTTTAAAAAATGCACATATTTATTTATCTTCTATCAGGCGCGTCAGGGAGCCCTTTGGGTCCTTCGCTCCCTGACAACTTGGGCACTCGGCAGCTCGGGTGTTTCACACACATACACATTCACACTTCATTCATTCATTCCCATTAACACGTTTTGGGGTTTTGTTCAAAAAAACGCACAAAACCACTCCTGCACGTGGGTTTTTCATTCACTATTGCAGACATAAATATCTGCCGTCTAGCAACGGCCTTTGATTTTAGCGGTAACGTATCAGGTCACTGAGTCAAGCGTCTTGACATGCATCAAGAGTGAGCCATAGACGGATGTAACAGAGCGAATCTGCTATTTTTTTTAAAATAAAACATCATTTAGACTCAGTTAATAAATAAAATGGACGTAATGTAAGTTATTTATTTTTTCTGTTTGGCCAAGTACCAAATGACCCACGGACCGGTACCGGTCCACGGTCCGGGAGTTAGAGACCACTGGGCCAACTAGTTGATCCTCCACTCCTGTTTCCCCAGCTGTTCCCCTTGTGTAATTATTGGATCAGGTATAAGTTCAGTTTTGTTTTGGCCGCTAATTGTGGCAACAAAGACTCTGAGATGGAATTATTCCCTTGTGCCTGTGTGGATTATTCCTAGTGATGTTAAAACCGAGTCCTCACGAAACAATGAGCAACTTTGAGACTATTGCTTCATGAGCAACACAGTGTTAAGAAATATCTTATAAAGACTGCCATCTGGTGACTGACTTTCAGAAATACATCTGAGTTTACTGAAAAAGGCCAAAACTCTATATCACAGGTTGCACTGCACTTTTTGTTATGTAGTTTTCTCAGACAGGCTTGTAAAAATTCTGTCAGTTATCTATCATTTTAATTGACTTTAATTTGATCACCCTCTGTATAATCTGTCAAATGATAGACAACTTTCATAATTTGTAGTCAATGATGGAAAAATTCTGTGGAAGGACAATTTTCAGCGAACGAAACCTCTGAGAAATCTATATGTATAGTGAGAGAGAGAGAGAGAGAGAGAGAGATTTTGATTTTTCAACACACCTTTATTGTCACAAATTCAACAGAAAAACACAACTAAAACAACTAAAAGAAGCAATGGAAAAGAAAAATGTCTCACTGACAAGAAATCAAAGACACAAGTAACCAAACAAGGAAAACTAAAACAAAAAACTTGCTTCTTACATCAGGATTATACCATAGGTAATTCTCCCCTCCTTAACACAACACAGGATGTGCTTAAAGCACCACATAGCCTCAAAGGTTTCAACATTCTGCATCAGATGATAGTAATTGTAATCAATCACTATTCGAGCCTTAATCATGCCAACCAGTATGTCTTTTACATTACAATCCAGCAGTTGTTCAATTTTTCTTTTCCTACTAATATAAATAGCCATTTTAGCCTGACCCAGGATGAAATTTAAGAGTTCACTCTTTTTCTTAGTCCTCAGTCTATATGGGAAGCCCAAGATAAAAATCTGCTGGGAAAAGACTTCTCCAAACAGATAAAACAGTTTCCCCAAAAAAACAAACAACGATTGCAGTCTGTTACAGTCCAGAAAACAATGGAACACAGTTTCTTTCTGAGGACAAAATGGACAAACCTCAACAACATTTGGGTTTAAAAGAGAGATAAAAGCATTTACAGCCACAGCACCATGTAAAACTCGCCATTGTAGGTCTCCAACCTTCTTAGTTAATGGTGGTTTATAGAGTGCTCTCCAGGCAGGCCTCACCTCTGGACCCAGACCCAAGTGTTTCCTCCATGGTGTATCAGCTCGACCTTTTAACTTATTCACATTTAGAATTTTCCCCAAAAGTCCATACATTTTTTTACCAGGAGAGTCACAAATGTTAATGTGCTCAGAGTTTAAAAACACACCAGTGCCATCTTTAAAATCAGGAGATAAAATACTAAAAGGAAAAGGTTCATCAGCAGTTTGTACAGAGTTTTCGCAGTGTAAAACAATAGCAGAGTGTTCTTCTGCAGACAGGCAGTCTCTCCAATCTTTCAACAAGTTCATTATAACTCTGACTGAAGAGACGCCAAGAGCCGAGCACAGGGCAACAGCATTGTTCAAGTTAGGACCACATAAATTTACCAAGTGTCCCAGCGTTGTGACCTTTGCAAAAATAAACTTTTTTAAAACAGAAGGTCCTAAAACATTGCCCACATCAAAACGGGTCCCGAACACAAGTGGTTCCTTTAAAAGCCAGAAAGGCGGCAAGGAAGCCTGGGGAGAGTTCTTTTTAAAAAGTCCCCAGTTTTTAAAAGCACTTTGGTAAAACTGGGGAAGTTCTGGGAGTTTTTGGCCCCTTAAATCCATTAAAAGCAGCGACTCCTCTAGTCCAAGCCCTCCACAGCGAGCCAGGACAGCCCTGGCAATAGGTCTCCACACAAGGTCAAGGGGGCCACTCAGCAGTCGCTGAATGAACTGCAGGCGAAAGACAGCCCCCCTGCTGGCCAGATGGATGAGCCCTTGACCACCTTCTTCCCTCGGTAAAAACAGGATACTCTGTGGAACCCAGTGAAGACGGTCCCAGAAAAAGTCCACGACTATAGATTGCACTCTGGCCAGCAAATTGGGTGGAGGGTCCAGACAAGACAGTCGATGCCACGACATTGAAGCAATCAAGTTGTTGATAATTAAAACACGACCTCTGAAGGACAAGTTTGGCAAAATCCATTTCCATTTTTTTAGTCTTCCTTCAGTTTTTTCTAAAAAACACTCCCAATTTTTCTCAGTAAAAGTCTGATTTCCTAAAAACACACCAAGATATTTAAAACCACCTTGTGTCCACGAGAGGCCACCAGGTAGGGCAATTTTTTGTGGTCTCCCCCCCACCACAACAGCTTCACTCTTACCCCAATCCACTCTCGCTGAGGAGCACTCACCAAAAAGATTGACAGTTCTTAAAAGGTAGTCTACATCATTTTGATTTCTTGTAAAAACAACAACGTCATCAGCATATGCAGACACTTTAAAAACAGAGTCAGAGTTGGGGACTTTAAAACCAGTGAGGCCTTGCCTTAGTTTACAAAGGAGGAGCTCAATGGCAAGAGAGTACAGCATACCTGAGAGGGGGCAGCCCTGTCGGACACCCCTCTCAACTTTGAAAGGAGCACTCAAACCACCATTAATCGTAAGAATACTCTCAATGTCTCTATACAAAGCCTGGATCATGGCGATGAACCCTGAGCTGAAACCAAAGGCCTCTAATGTCTGCCAAAGGTATGGATGTTCAACTCGGTCAAACGCCTTTTCTTGGTCTATTGAAATAAGACCAAGTTCTTTGACCAATGAGCTGGAGAGGTCCAAAACATCACAAATTAAAAAAATGTTGTCTGTAACCAACCTACCAGGTACACAGTAGGTCTGGTCTACATGTATGACCTGCTCCATCGCCTTCCTCAGTCTGGTAGCCAACACTTTGGAGAGAATTTTGTAGTCAGTACAGAGGAGGGCCACCGGACGCCAGTTCTTAATGTCTTTCAAGTCGCCTTTTTTTGGAAGGAGGGTGAGGACTGCTCTCCTACAACTTAGGGGCAGGTGACCCTTCCGCAGACTGTCAGACAGTACTTCCAGCAAGTCCTCACAGATCTCAGACCAGAACACCTTGTAGAACTCCGCTGGTAGGCCATCTATCCCTGGGGCTTTTCCACACTGAAGAGACTGGACAGCCACTGCCAGTTCTTGCAGAGTGATCCCGCTCTCCAGCTCCGCATTCACGCTAGCCATCACCTTTGGCAAGTCCGTCAAAAAATGACTCAGTGCATGTGGATTCTCAACAAATTCTTTCTTAAAGAGATCCTTGTAGAAAGCAACTGCAAAGCGACGGATCTCCGCAGACTCATGGATCGGCCGCCTGTCCTCGGAGCTGAAAGAGTGGATCATCCTCCTCTGACCATTCTTCCTCTCCAGACCAAAGAAAAAATGAGATGGAGCGTCCATTAGTGCGATGTTCTGGAACCTATTGCGTACCACAGCGCCCCTGGCAGCCACTCCCAGTAGGTCAGTTAAAACAGACTTTTTGCCATTGAGGGCCTCAAAATGTCCTCTTTCTCCTGTGGAGCCTGCCAAAGACTGCAGCTCCACTACTTCTCTCTCCAGGTCCCTGACAGACCTGGCCAAGTCTCCAGAGACATTGCGAGTATACTGTAGGCACAGATTCTTTATTTGGCTCTTCCCTACATCCCACCACTGCTGCAAAGAACTAAAATTTGATTTTGTTAATTTAAAATTACTCCAAAAAAACATAAAAGCAGTTTTAAAACTGTTATCCGATAAAAGTGACGTGTTAAAATGCCAGTATGCACTACTGCACTTTATATTCTTGATAAAAACACAACACTGAACCAGGGAATGATCTGTGAAGCCAACAGGGACTATAAAAGCACTTTTAAAAATGCTAAAATGGTGCTTAAAACTGTAAACCCTATCCAGTCTAGCTAAGGACAAAATATTGTCCTTTCTATGGCTCCACGTGTACTGTCTAGCCTTGCCATGAAAATTCCTCCACACATCACACAGATCATGAGCTTCTATGAGACCTTTTGAAACTCTGTTGGATGCAGCATGTGGCTCTGGGTGATTCCTATCCATAAGAGGATTTTCTGTACAATTAAAATCACCTCCCACAAATAAAAAGTCATCATTACTGCAATTTTTGATCGTGTCATCTAAAATATTTAAAAAGGCCAATCTTTCTGTGCCTACGGTTGGAGCATACACATTTATAAAAACAACTTTCACATTCTCAAAAACAGCTCGAACTTTTAAAATGTGGCCTGCAATTATCTCATCAATGTCATAAGAAAGTGGAATAAAATCTCGAGAAAATAAAATACCCACTCCACCACATTTGCTGCTTCTATGACTAAGAATAATTTCACCCCGAAATTCCCTCCTCCAGTCAGCAGCATTGTCCTCAGAACTATGAGTCTCCTGAACAAACAGAACATTCATTTTCTTGCATTCTGCAAGAGTAAAAACACTCGCTCGCTTGGACATTTCTCTTGCCCCATTGATGTTGAGTATGCCAAAATTAAAACTACACATGTATATAAGAGGGCAAAGCCAATATAAAAACAGAAAAGAAAGAATGAGCGATAAAAGACTAATCATCCTGGGCAATTTGGTTCTTAACTTTTAGCACAAGCTTTTTTAGTCTGTAGATCTCCTGATCAGTGAAACTTTCCTGCTCAAGCTCTCCCCTATTTTTCATGTAGACCCGAGCAGAGTCAACAAAACGTTTTAGATCAGGGAGGAAGCTTTCAACTTTAACCATTCTGACCCCCTTAGTGTCCTGCAAAAACTTCTGTATTTTTGTGAAGGGGTAACCGCCTCCACTGGCCACATCATCACTGCTTTCACCATCACTCTCTATCTCAGACCCAGCATAAGAATCTGGCTGAGATAGAGAAACCTCAGAACTGTCTTTAACAACCCTTTTTACTTTGCTCCTCTGCTGTTTGGTTTCCAAATTCTTCCGCTTGATGGAGGTTTTACATAACTCTTCATCTAATTCGATGTCATCCTCATCCTCCAACACTGACTCAGCCACCCTGGTAGCTGTCTCTTCCTGTCTTTCGCTCACCCTGTGCTGTGCTTTTATATTCATCTTTCTGGTCCCACCATCTACCTGGGCCTCATTCGGCTCCTCTGTCTGACCCTCAGCGTGATCCCTCTCGGTAATATCACCCTTGTCTGCAATGTTGGTCTGTGCAGCAGCCCCGCGATGTGCTTTAACTGTTGTTGCTGTTTCAGTTATGATCGACAGGCCGGCTGCGGAGGGCGGCGAGGCCGCCCCGCCGCCAGACAGCCTCGCGGCCTCGGCCGAAGCGCCGCCACCAGACGGCCCTGCGGCTCCGGCCGAAACGCCCGACGGCGCAGTAGCGCCATCAGCCTCGGAGGGCGGCAAAGCCGCTCCGCCGCCAGACGGCCCCGAGGCCGCACTAGCGCCCCCCCCCCCCCCCCCCCCGAGTGATCACCCCCCACTCCCTGAGGGCATGATCGAATCAAGTGTCCCTCCATTCCGCAGCCGAAACACTTCATATTATCGGAGGTGACGTGGATGGTATAATCAAAGCCGTCAATCCGGTATTTAAACACGAGGTTGAGGCTTTCCTCGCTATTCTTTAAAATCATGAGCACCTGTCGCCTAAAAGACATGACATGCTTTAAACGCGGGGACTTACAACCGAGAGGGATGTGCTTAATCGGGGACAAAAGCTGCCCGTGTCTCGACAGCTCCTTCTCCAACAGCTCGTTCTTTAAAAATGGTGGGACATTTGAGATGGTAATTCTCTTCGCGGGATTTACCAGAGACAGAACAGGAATCAGAATCAGAATCAGAATCAGCTTTATTGCCAAGTATATTTACAAGTAAACACACAAGGAATTTGACTTGACATTAGACGCGCACGTTAGGCGCATCCAATGACGCGTCGCCATACAAGGCGCCTGTCAACAGTGGAGGTAAAGAGGGGAGAGGAGGGGGAGGAAAACACAATAGGAGAGAGAAAAAACATAGTAATCAGAATAAACGCTCATATGTGAGCCAAATTTTGACTACACAGAAAAAAACCCTCATGCATTAGCATACAATAGAATTCACAAGACACAAGAGAGCAGTGTACAGTATCTTTAATCAGTTCATGAATCAATGTGTGTGCGGTGTTGAGCAGTGTTGATGATAATAAGAGAGACCCAAGGACCCTTGGCAGAAGATGTTTTGTCTGTCTGGCGCCCAGTCTTATCTGGCGCTGCAGCTGGCTGTCCAAGGCCTTGTGCTCATGATTTTGAAAAAAACACAGTCTGCAGACAGCCAGGAGGAATTTTCATGGGGAATAATAATGCCAAATAGGACTGATCACAGAGAAGACTTGTATTTCTTCTGTAGATTCAGTACATTAATCCTTCATTGCGCAGCTTTGAATTCGTCGTGGAAAGACCTGAGCGAACCCATGATGTAATCCACCTTACGAGACAGTTCTCCAGTAGTCGCTATCATGGTCTTCTCCAGTTTCTCAATTTGTTGGATGCACCTCGCCTGGCCAGCATTTTGATAGGTTGAATCCATCTTCAGCAATTTGCGGTAAACCAAGACAATTCCCGTCCCAATCAGAATTATCCCAATCACCAAGATTACGAAGATAAACAAATCTTCAATATCTTCGATAGAAAGATTAGAGAGACACAGCATTTTCCAATTACCCGTGTCACATAGATAGCCCACTGGAGCCGTTCCAGCGGGGCAGACAGCTTCCCCCGGAGCACTTTTCCTTGTTGAAAAAATAGTGTCAATTGTGTTCAAAGCCCAGCTTATTAACTCCATAATTTCTTTTCGGCGGTCGCAGTTAGACGCAGGCAGACAACAGCAAGCTGGGATCTAGTAACAGGAGGGGAGGAAAAAATCAGCAGGAGAGAAGAAAAAAGCGTCTGCTCTCTTGGGAGGGCGGAAGTGAAGTCGCACCAGTGTGTCTTTAATCACAACCCCGCTCTCCACTACCCGGTTAACTTTTTCCACACTATCGAGGAAAGTCACCACGGCACTATTCATTCTCGAAGCTGATCTAACACTTTCATAACCGACCAGCTCCCCCACAGCCAGACTACACTCCTCCACCGAGCAGCTGACAGCCGGTGTCAGTTTGACAGCATGGCGGCGTGTCAGCTGCTCAAAACCGGAGCCTCGCTCCAAAACCATGCTGACCAGCAGAGCTGGCAGCAGAAACCCCCCTCCCAAAACGCCTACCCCACCCCAGCTACAGAAGACAACAAAAATTAAGATTATTTAACAAAAAAAACACCTTAAACACCAAAAGATAGAGAAAAGTTTGAAATAATTCACTCACGCTGTCACATGCTCTCAGCTCGCACTCACGACCACACCCACTCAGAGAGAGAGAGAGAGAGAGAGAGAGAAGAGCACAGCAGTTCTCTGATAGTCTTTTTTTTTATTATAGCAATAGAAGCTGTCCAATGATTCTTGCATTTTTTTTTTTTTTTTTTTGGCATCATGAGCAGTGCATCGAGTGCTGTTTCAGCACGCCCACAGTAATATGACCGTAATAATGCAAGGCTTCATTATATCGGTCACATCACGTGACTTGAGGGCTCACGGGAACGTATGCAATGCCCAGCCCTCTCAAATTTTTTTGCCAGATCTCAAATCACTGATGTGACAACGAGGCCTCATTCGTTACGGTCAAGTGACTGTTGGCATATTGACATAGTGATTGACATTCTGCTTGCGACACTTCTGTGTTATATTGCTTGAGTCAGTCTTAAGTGGGCGGTGTCGAGCGTAACAACCCTAATTATTCCTTGTCATCTGGTTCTCTGTGTCGCCTGGTTTTTATGCTTTCTTAGTTTATTCATTTTATTAGTTCAGGTTTGTTGTTTCCAGCTCCTATGCTGCAGTTTATTTCATAGTCTAGGTCACAGGTGTCAAACTCATTCCATGGAGGGCCAAGACCCTGCAGGTTTTACCTCCACCCAGTGTCTTCAACAGGTGATTTTACTGAATTTCTTCCCACTGATTGCTGATCAGTGAAAACACCTGCTGATGACACTGGGTAGAAGCAAAACATGTAGGGTCTTGGCCCTCTATGGAATGAGTTTGACACCCCTGGTCTAGGTTAAGGTGCTCTGTTATTTCCTGGCATCAGCCACAGCTTTTGTTTATCATTAATAATTCTTGTGAACTTGCCAATTGCCTGCATCTTGGGTCCTCTCACCTTGCCCGCCCCAACTCAAGACATTTTTTCCTCTAAATTTGAAACTTTTTTCTCCTCAATTTGCAAATTTTTCTTGTAAATTATTAATCTTTTTCGCAAAAACATGCAACTTTTTTCTTGTACTTTTTAAAAATTTCTTTTAAAATATTTGTAACTTTTTCCTCTAAATTTGCAACTTTTTTCTTCAAAAATTATCAACTTCTGTGTAAATTTGCAACTTTTTCTTGTAGATTTAAAACTTCTTTTAAGCTCTTAGCATGCCAGCGAATTTCCATTAATTTAGCATATGCAAAGAAAATCAAATTCTTTCTTCACAGAGTTGAAGCAGAAAATTTGAAATGTCCTGCCAGCAGAACAACAGAATTTTATATAAAATGTCTTTATGAAGTTTTAATAGTATACAAACAAACAGATCTCCCTAAAAATGGCTGTGCACAACATGCCAGAAGGTGTTGTAGTCAGCACAGATTCACATTATTCAAATTGGGCATCCACAGCACAGGGCCATATAGATTTGGATTTTTTTTTTTTACCCTTAATAATAAACACCTTCATTTAAAAACTGTGTTTTGTGTTTACTTGTATTATCTTTGTCTAATATTTAAATTTGTTTGATGATCTGAAACATGGGCAGCATGGTGGTGGAGTGGTTAGCACTGCAGCAGCACAGCAACTCACCATTGGCCGGGGGATCATGGGTTCGATTCCAGCTCCCAACCAACAGTGATCTGTGTGGAGTTTTCATGTTCTCCCCGTGTCTTTGTGGGTTTACTCCGGGATTTCTCCGGTTTCCTACCACATGCCAAAAACATGCAAGTTAGGTTAACTGGCATCAAACTGGGGATTCTAATTTCTCCTTAGGTATGACTGTGAGAGTGAATGGTTGTCTGTCCCTCTGTGTTGGCCCTGTGATGGACTGGCGATCTGTCCAGGGTGTACCCTGCCTCTCGCCCAAAGCTTCTGGGATAGGCTCCAGCCCCCTCGCGACCCGAAAAGGATTAAGCAGTAGAAGATGGATGGATGGATGGATCTGAAACATTTAAGTGTGACAAACATGTGACAAACTGGACTTATTCTATGCAAATACTAAGGAGGTGTACACCTCATCACCACTCCCCCCACTTGGGAGATCAGATCACAACTTGGTTCATCTCCTGCCGGTGTACAAACCCCTAGTACACAGACAACCTCTGGTCATGCGCACGGTGAAGTTATGGTCTGAGGAGGCAATGGATGCTCTAAAGGACTGTCTTGAAATCACTGCCTGGTAGCAGATCTGTGATCCACATCACCTTCTGCGTGGACAACACCGTACCCAATTGTTTCGTTTTATTACATTAATCTCCCAGTATTTTTAACATTGATATTAAATACCCATATGCCCAAATATGTTAAAAAAAACAACAGGCTTTTACAGGGTGTCCTAATTTTTTTTTTCACTTGACTGTATTATGAGCCGGGGGGAAGGGATGGGTCCACTTTAGAAGGAATAGCTTGCGTGCGAGCAAAGTAGTGAATATAACCATGTAGCCGACTAAAAGTATTTCCATGCACACTCAATATCTGGTCAGGGCTCTTTTTGCATGAATTAATACTGCATCACTGTGGCATCAAGGTGATCAGCCTGTGTTATTGCTGAGGTGTTATGAAGGCCCAGGTTGCTTTGATAGTGACCTTCAGCTCATCTGCATTGTTGGGTCTGGTGTCTCTCACCTCCCTATTGATGATACTTCATAGATTCTGTATGGGGTTTAGGTCAGGAGAGTTTGCTGGCCAGTAAAATATGGTGATACCACGGTCATTTAAACCAGGCTTTGGTACTTTTGGCAGCAGTGTGGGCAGGTGCCAAGTCCTGCTGGAAAATGAAATCAGCATCTCCATAAACCTTGTCAACAGAGGGAAGCAGAAAGTGCTCTAAAATGTCCTGGTAGACAGCTGTGTTGACTTTGGACTTGATAAAACACAATGGACTAACACCAGCAGATGACATGGCTCCCCAAATCAGGTGCCAAGTCCTGTAACTTGGAAATCAAGGTCCCACAGTCTGGAGGAAGAGTGACAAGGCACAGAATCCAAGTTGCTTGAGGTCCGGTGTGAAGTTTGCACAGTCAATAATGATATGTGGAGTCATGCCATCTGCTGGTGTTTTTCCACTGTGTTTAATCAAGTCCAATGTCAGTGTAGCAATCTAACAGGAAATTTTAGAGCGCTTCATGCTTCCCTCTGCTGACAAGCTTTATGGAAAGGCTGATTTCATTTTCCAGCAGGACTTGGCACCTGCCCACACTGCCAAAAGTACAAATATCTGGTTTAATGACCATGGCATCTCTGTGCTTGATTAGCCAGCAAACTCGCCTGACCTAAATCCCATAGAGAATCTATGGTGTATTGTTAAGAGGAAGATGAAATACACCAGACCCAATAATGCAGATGAGCTGAAGACCACTATCAAACAACCTGGGCCTTCATAACACCTCAGCAGTAACACAGGCTGATCGCCTCCATGCCACGCTGCATTGATGCAGTAATTATGCAAAAGGAGCCCTGACCAAGTATTGAGTGTACATGGACATACTTTTCAATCAGCCAACAATTCAATTAAGAATCTTTTTTTTAAGTTAATTTTATATAATATTCTAATTTTGTGAGGAACTGAATTTAGGTTTTTTTAATTTGATGAAAGCCATAACTATCAAAATGAAAAGAAATAAACATGTGAAATATATCACTGTGTGTAATGAATCTATATAATATACAAGTTTCACTTTTTGAATTGAATTATTGAAATAAATCAACTTTTCGATGACATTCTAATTTATTGATATGCACCTGAAAACGGGGTGAAATAAGACAGAAACGACGTGGATGCCGTGCTGGAGTAAGACGGCGGGTGAGAAATATAAGGTTCAGACCCGTCCTTCCATCTGTTATTATGGGGAACGTTCGATCGCAACTCAATCAGACCGATGAGCTAGCGTCCATCTCCTGCTACGAGAGCGTGTTCAGAGAGAGTAGCTTGATGTTGTTTACTGAGACGTGGCTAACAGAACTAGCAACAGATGCTAACATCGAACTGGAGGGTTTCCACGCAATACGGGCAGACCGGGCACCAGACAGTGGGAAGGCAAGGGGCGGAGGAGTGATAATGTAGTTCAATAACAGCTGGTGCAGACCGGGACATATCACGGTTAAACAACATCACTGCAGCAAAGACATTGAGTTGCTAGCTGTTATCATGTGGCCTACCTATCTCCCGAGGGAATACTCACATGTGATCTGCATTGTTATTTATGCAAATCCGACAGCGAACGCAGGAACAGTGAGTGATGCCATTCACTCAGTAACTGGCAGGCTGCTGACAGAACACCCAAACGCTCTTCTACTCATCTCAGGTGATTTCAATCATATTTCACTGTCCCGCATTCTGCCCACGTTCACCCAGTATGTCACATGCCACACTAGAGACAATAAAACACTGGACTTATTCTATGCAAACACTAAGGAGGCGTACACCTCATCACCACTCCCTCCACTCGGGAGATGGGATCACAACTTGGTTCATCTCCTGCAGGTGTACAAACCCCTAGTACACAGAACACCTCCAGTCATGCGCACAGTGAAGATATGATCGGAGAAGGCAATGGACGAGTTAAAGGACTGTCTTGAAACCACTGCCTGGGAGCAGCTCTGCGATCCACATGGTGAGGACATCGATGGCCTCACTCACACCATCACGGACTACATCAACTTCTGTGTGGACAACACCATACCCACCAAGACAATATGGTGTTGCTCAAACAACAAACCCTGGATCAACCCTGAGATAAAATACCACAGTTGTGAAAAACCTCTTGTGTGGTACCTGTACCAAAGACTTCCCACCCCAAAGACCTGAACGGCTACAGACCAGTGGTCCTGATGTCTCACATGATGAAGACCCTGGAGAGACTGCTCCTTGCTCACCTCCGCCCCCTGGTGGGGCCAGCGATGGATCCAGTCCAGTTCGCCTACCAGCATGGCATCGGGGTGGAGTTTGCAGTGATCTTTCTCCTTCACCGTTTCCTGTCCCACCTGGAGAAGCCCAGGAATGCAGTGAGGATCATGTTCTTTGACTTCTCCAGTGCTTTCAACACCATCCAACCGATGATCCTGAAGGACAAGCTGCTGTGCACAGGGGTGGACCAGCACCTGTCATGGATTCTGGACTACTTCACTAACCGGCCTCAGTTTGTGAGAATCCGGGATTGTGTGTCGGACACCTTCATCGGCAGCACGGGGGACCCCCAGGGAACGGTTTTCGCTCCCTTCCTGTTCACCCTTTAAACTGCAGACTTCTCACACAACACAACACACTGCCATCTACAGAAGTTCTCTGACGACTCTGCGATCGTCGGCCTCATCTCCAACGGAGATGAAGCTGAGTACAGAGGACTTATCCAGGACTTCGTGGACTGGTACCATTGGAACTGCCTCCAGATCAACGCGAGGAAAACTAAGGAGCTGGTGGTGGACAACCCCTCACAGCACCAGTGAACATCCAGGGAACAGACATTGAGATAGTGACATCCTACAAGTACCTGGGTGCTCATCTGAACAACAAACTAGACTGGTCACACAATACCGATGCACTCTACAAGAATGGACAGCGCAGGCTGTTCCTACTGAGGAGGCTCAGGTCTTTTGGTGTACAAGGGGTGCCCTTGAAGACATTCTACAACACGGTGGTGGCATCAGCCATCACTTTTGGAGTGGTCTGCCTGGGCAACGGCATTACAGCAGCCGATAGGAAAAGACTGAACAAACTAATCGAGAAAGTCTGTCCTGTCCAAGGCAGCGCCTTGACCCAGTGGAGGAGATATGAGAGAAAAGGATGGTGGCTAAACTGTCATCTCTGCTGGAGTCCGAGTCCCACCCTATGCAGGACATACTGAATGCACTGAGGAGCTCATTTAGCAGCAGACTACATCATCCTAGGTGCACAGCCGAGAGGTTCCGCAGGTCCTTCCTACCTATGGCTGTCAGACTGTATAACGTAAGCAGGGCTGCTCGCAGAGATAGCAAAAAACGTGACGACCTAATAGTATTGAATGCAAAAGATGCAAGACTTACACAAATGGTCCCCTCCAGTATACAACTAGGACAATATCAGTCTCTATGGAGCGTGACAATATGTATGGATACATATTTATACCATGTAGGTTAACTAAATAGACGGTTATGCTATTTATTCCATCTAGCTACAATGCTCCCCACTGTGTACATATATTTATATATTTATGTGTACATATGTATATCCGCTGCTCTTATTTTCTTTTCTTCTACAGTGGGGAAAAAAAAAGTATTTAGTCAGCCACCAACTATGCAAGTTCTCCCACTTAAAAGATGAGAGAGGTCTCCAATTTTCATCATAGGTATACCTCAACTATGAGAGACAAAATAAGAAAAAAAAAATCCAGAAAATCACATTGAAGGATTTTTAATGAATTAATTGGTAAATTCCTCAGTAAAATAAGTATTTGGTCACCTGCAAACAAGCAAAATTTCTGGCTCTCACAGACCTGTAACTTCTTCTTTAAGAGGCTCCTCTGTCCTCCACTCGTTTCCTGTATTAATGGCACCTGTTTGAACTTGTTATCAGTATAAAAGACACCTTTTAAAAGACACCAGTATAAAAGACACCAACTGCGCCACCTATCGCACGGTGGCGCAGTGGTTTACCACTGTGGCAGCACAGTTTTACCCTCAGCCGGGGGACCGCGGAGATCGTGGGTTCGATCCCAGCCCCTGACCAACAGTGAGCTGTGTGGAGTTTGCGTGTTCTCCCCGTGTTGCGCGGGTTTACTCCGGGATTTCTCCGGTTTCCTCCCGCATACCAAAAACATGTAGGTTTAGGGCGCTCGCGCATGCAGCAACCAGCAGCCGGTGGCTTGTCACCAGACTGCAAACCAAATCTACCTACGGGTACAAAGAACTAACAAAAAAAAAAAAAAAAAAAAAAAACCCTGTCCACAACCTCAAACAGTCAGACTCCAAACTCCACTATGGCCAAGACCAAAGAGCTGTCAAAGGACACCAGAAACAAAATTGTAGACCTGCACCAGGCTGGGAAGACTGAATCTGCAATTGGGCTGCACGGTGGCGCAGTGGTTAGCACTGCGGCAGCACAGTTTACCCTTGGCCGGGGGATTGTGGGGATCGTGGGATCGTGGGTTCGATCCCAGCCCCTGACCAACAGTGATCTGTGTGGAGTTTGCATGTTCTCCCCGTGTTGCGTGGGTTTACTCCGGGATTTCTCCGGTTTCCTCCCACATGCCAAAAACATGCATGTTAGGTTAATTGGCTGTTCTAAATTGTCCCTAGATATCTGTTTCCTATAGGCCCTTAGAATAGAGGGTTAGTATTAATGAAAGCGCTTTGAGTGGTCTTTGTGACTAGAAAAGCGCTATATAAGTGCAGGTTAGTTAGTTAGTAGTAATAGGTAAGCAGCTTGGTGTGAAGAAATCAACTGTGGGAGCAATTATTAGAAAATGGAAGACATACAAGACCACTGATAATCTCCCTCGATCTGGGGCTCCACGCAAGTTCTCACCCCTTGAGGCCAAAAGGATCACAAGAACGGTGAGCAAAAATCCCAGAACCACACGGGGGGACCTAGTGAATGACCTGCAGAGAGCTGGGACCAAAGTAACAAAGGCTACCATCAGTAACACACTACGCCGCCAGGGACTCAAATCCTGCAGTGCCAGACGTATCCCCCTGCTTAAGCCAGTACATGTCCAGGCCCGTCTGAAGTTTGCTAGAGAGCATTTGGATGATCCAGAAGAGGATTGGGAGAATGTCATATGGTCAGATGAAACCAAAATAGAACTTTCTGGTAAAAACTCAACTTGTCGTGGTTGGAGGAGAAAGAATACCATACCTACTGTGAAGCATGGGGGCGGAAACATCATGCTTTGGGGCTGTTTTTCTGCAAAGGGACCAGGACGACTGATCCGTGTAAAGGAAAGAATGAATGGGACCATGTATCGTGAGATTTTGAGTGAAAACCTCCTTCCATCAGCAAGGGCATTGAAGATGAAACGTGGCTGGGTCTTTCAGCATGACAATGATCCCAAACACACTGCCTGGGCAACGAAGTAGTGGCTTCGTAAGAAGCATTTCAAGGTCCTGGAGTGACCTAACCAGTCTCCAGATCTCAACCCAATAGAAAATCTTTGGAGGGAGTTGAAAGTCCATGTTGCCCAGCGACAGCCCCAAAACATCATTGCTCTAGAGGAGATCTGCATGGAGGAATGGGCCAAAATACCAACAACAGTGTGTGAAAACCTTGTGAAGACTTACAGAAAGCGTTTGACCTCTGTCACTGACAACAAAGGGTATATAACAAAGTATTGAGATGAACTTTTGTTATTGACCAAATACTTATTTTACCAAGGAATTTACCAAATAATTCATTAAAAATCCTTCAATGTGATTTTCTGGATTTTATTTTTCTCATTTTGTCTCTCATAGTTGAGGTATACCTATGATGAAAATTGGAGACCTCTCTCATCTTTTAAGTGGGAGAACTTGCACAATTGGTGGCTGACTACATACTTTTTTTTCCCCACTGTAAATCATTGCTCTGAGTGTTGCTATCCCTGTGCTGTTACAATCCTGGAATTTCCCCATTGTGGGACTAATAAAGGCTTATCTTATCTTATCTTAAAAGATGACAAATGTACATTCTTTAATATATGGTCCCAGTATTCAGCCGACAGAGATGTCCTGGGGTCTTGGGCCCATGTAGCTCTCAGAGTAGTTAACCGGTTCTCAGGTAGAGTATACTGTACACTACCGTTCAAAAGTTTCGGGTCACCAAGACAATTATTTTGTGTTTTCCATGAAAAGTCACACTTATTTACCACCATGAGTTGTAAAATGAATAGAAAATATAGTCAAGACAATGACAAGGTTAGAAATAAGGATTTGTATTTGAATTAATAATTTTTTCCAGATACTCAACCTGCTCAAAGGAAGGTCAGTTTTATAGCTTCTCTAACCAGCTAAACTGTTTTCAGCTGTGCAAACATGATTGCACAAGAGTTTTCTAATCATCCATTAGCCTTCTGACGCAATGAGCAAACACATTGTACCATTAGAACACTGGAGTGATAGTTGCTGGAAATTGGCCCCTATACACCTATGTAGATATTGCATCAAAAACCAGACATTTGCAGCTAGAATAGTCATTTACCACATTAGCAATGTATATTAGATATTAGAGTGTATTTCTGATTAGTTTAAAGTTATCTTCATTGAAAAAAACAATGCTTTTCTTTCAAAAATAAGGAAATTTCTAAGTGACCCCAAACTTTTGAACGGTAGTGTATATAGTGTTATACTGTATATAGTTGTATTAAGTTTTTCCTGTCTGTAGTTAAGAGATAGGAATCTGTCCATTGTCAACTCCGGTGGATGGTTAGGAAAATGGGGGTATTGGGACTTCACAAAATGTCTAATCTGAAAGAATCAGAGTAAATGCATGTTTGGAAGATTAAACTTACTGGATAGGTCAGTAAAAGATTGGAAAATGTTATTGATAGAAAGGCTATTTATTGTCATTAGACCTTTGTCATACCAAGTCTGGAAAGCCAAATCAGAGCACAAAGGAAGAAATGAATGATTTTGAAATAGCGGATAGAGGCTCGAGGATGCATGCAAACCAAAAACCCTCCTACATTGACCCCAAATTGTCATCACCCGCAGCTCACGGGCTTCCACCTCAGCTGCGCGCACACCTGCTCCTCGTTAGTGCGCAGCTATTTATTCCATCCTGCCCTGAGCTGCAGCCTGGAGCCGTCTGTCTCCCTGCGTACTCAACTCATAGCAGCATCCTTTCCTCCAGGCCTGCTGACTTCTCATGAAGACACGTAAGCTGTCTGTTCTTGCCTTACCTTCTCCTGTCAGCCTTCCCCTGTGCACAGGTGGATCTCTCGGCGGCGGACTCACTCCCCCTCGTCTCGCTGCTCCTCTGCCTTGCCGCTTCATCCCGGACGCACAGCAGGACACTGTCTCCCAGGCTTGGGACCTTGCCAACGCCAGCCACCGCATTACTACAAGTAAGCACAGAACTCTGTCACTCTCCTGTGTGGTTGCCCAGCTAATCCCTGTTCTCCTCTCATTTATAGGGTTGCCTGGCCGCACGGCGTGCTGCTCTGTCCTGCAGTGTGAGTCAGTGTTTCTGCGCGTTTTTGGGGATTTCCCCTCAGACCATAGCCGAATCGGGTACATGGCTAATCTTCTCGAGGGGCGAGCTTTAGCTTGGGCTTACGCAGTAATGACGAAGCCCAGCTACGCAAACCTCTCGTATGACCGGTTCGTGCGAGACTTTTTAGAAGTCTTTGACCATTCCCGTCTCGACAGCGTCCTCGCTGCTCAGCTCCTTAGTCTCCAACAGGGGAGCCGGTCAGAGGCGGAATACGCTGTCGACTTCCGGGTGGCAGCGGAGTAGGTGGGCTCGGGAGAGGCTTCTCTCTGCAATATTTTCCTCCGTAGCCTCAATTCTGGTCTGAGGGTTGAGCTAGCCAGTCGGGATCTCCCAGGGCGACTCTCTGAGTTGATCTCGCTCACTATTAGCCTGGACAACAGGCTACGTGAGCAGGCTGCGGAGTGGAAGTCTGCCAGCCGCTCGCGCGGAGCTTCCCTCCATCCAGCTCAGTCTCGCCCCCTGGCGTTACCGGCCCCGGAGTCCACCGATGAACAAGAGGCCATGGCTATTGGGCGCACTAGGCTCCCTCTAGCGAAGAGACAACGCCGGCGGGAACGGGGTCTCTGCATGTATTGCGGAGATGACCAGCATCCCGTGGAGCTGTGCCCGGTTAAGCCAAACGGGGAGGTCCGCGAGTCACAGTAGGGGGCCTCGCGGACTCTAACCGGCCCAATCCCCTATCGTCATGCACACTGCCCATAAGTTTCTGCCACAACTCCACTGGGCATTCCACTCACGCACTGGTGCATTCTGGGGCAGAGCAGAGTTTTATCTCTAAGAGCCTGGCAACCCGTTTGGGCATACCCTGCCAACTGCTGCCTACCCCTCTAAACTTGGTTACGCTCTCTCGCTCTTCCCTGGGAACAGTTACACACCGCACAAAGCCAGTCCCCATCATCGTCTCCGGCAACCACCAGGAGGATCTGACCCTCTACATCCTGCCCTCCTCGTCGGACCGTGTCATTCTGGGTTACCCCTGGCTGCGGCTGCATAATCCTGTCCTGGATTGGAGAACTGGCAGTGTCCTGTCCTGGAGCACCTTCTGCCTGGGCACCTGCCTCCAGTCGGCGGCTTGTGCTCCATCCTCTCCTCCGCCGGCGCCGGTCTCTGAGCCCCCGGACCTGACTCTAGTGCCGCAGGAGTTCCATGACTTGGGGGCAGCGTTCAGCAAGTCCAGAGCCTTGTCCCTTCCTCCGCATCGACCATATGACTGTGCGATTAACATCCGCCCGGGGGCCACCCTGCCGTCTGGCCGCCTATACAGTCTCTCTGCACCGGAACGCAAGGCGATGGACACCTATATTAAGGAGTCGTTCAGCGCTGGGATCATCCGCCCCTCCTCGTCCCCACTTGGCGCTGGTTTCTTCTTCGTGGGTAAGAAGGATGGGTCCCTACGTCCCTGTATCGACTTCAGAGCGTTAAATGATATCACTATTAAGGACCGCTACACACTACCACTCATGGACACTGCTTTCCACTCCCTCCAGGGGGCGACCTGGTTCACCAAGCTTGACTTCCGCAGCGCTTACCATCTCGTTAGGATCTGGGAGGGAGACGAATGGAAGACGGCCTTTAGGACACTCAGCGGCCACTTTGAATATCTCGTGATGCCGTTCGGGCTCACCAACGCACCTGCCGTCTTCCAGGGTCTCATTAACAACGTTCTGTGGGACTTCCTGGGAGTATTCGTCTTTGTGTATCTCAATGACATACTCATCTTCTCCAAGTCACGGGAGGAGCACCGGGCCCATGTGAGGCGGGTCCTGCAACGTCTGCTGGAGAATCGCTTGTTCATTAAAGCCGAGAAGTGCAAATTCTATGCCCGGACCACCTCCTTCCTGGGGTTCGTCATCTCTCATAATCAGATCCTCCCTGACCCCACTAAGGTTAAAGCGGTGGTCGAGTAGCCCACGCCTACCTCCAGGAAGCAGGTGCAGCAGTTTATTGGATTTGCAAATTTCTACCAGCGCTTTATTCCCAATTTCGGCGCCATCGTCTCCCCCCTGACCCACCTCATGTCATCGAAGGTGCCCTTTCAGTGGTCTGAGGAAGCGGCCACCGCCTTCAAGACTCTCCAGGGGGAGTTCTCGTCCTCCCAGGTCCTGACCAAGTTGATCCCGCGCTTCAGTGTCTGGTGGAGGTCGATGCGTCCGACATGGGGGTGGGGGCGATGCCCTCCCAGCGCTCACCGGTGGATGGTGTCAAGCGGCCCTGCACCTTCTTCTCCCGGAAGCTATCGGCAGCGGAGCGCAATTATGACGTCGGCGACAGGGAGCTCATCGCCGTCAACCTCGCACTACAGGAGTGGCATCACTGGTTAGAAGGGGCAGCCCAGCCCTTTGTGGTCTGGACGGACCATAAAAATCTCGAGTACTTGAGGTCAGCGAGGCGCCTGAATGCCCGCCAGGCGCACTGGTCTCTATTTTTTGCTCGCTTCCATTTCACCATCACGTACCATCCAGGCTCGAAGAATGGGTTGCCCGACACCCTGTCCAGACAGTTTGCCCCTGAGGGTCCGGAGAAGTCCGAACATACCATCTTGCCCAATTCGTGCGTCGTGGGAGCGATTGCCTGGTCCATCAAGGACAAGATTCTGAGAGCTCTGGAGACGGAGACGGATCCTGGTGGGGGGCCGGAGGGGAGGCTCTTTGTTCCTTCGGTGGTTCGTGGTGAAGTGATCCACTGGGCCCATACCTCCAAACTCTCCTGTCACCCTGGCATCACCCGCCTGGTGAGGTGGCTGCAATGCTCGTTTTGGTGGCCGGGTCTCCAGAAGGACATGACCAATTATGTCTGGGCCTGTCCCCAGTGCGCTACTGGTAAGTTCCAGAACTCTCCAACTGCAGGTCTACTCCAGCCCCTGCCGGTCCCGGGCAGGCCCTGGTCACACATCGGCCTAGACTTCGTCACCAGACTCCCTGTCTCTAACACCTATGACACTGTCCTGGCTATTGTGGACAGATTCTCCAAAGCCGCCCATTTTGTGCCTCTTCAGGGTCTCCCTTCGGCACGTGAGACGGTCGATCTTCTGGTCCAGCATGTCGTCAGGCTGCATGGGATCCTGCTGGATGTGGTCTCGGACCGGGGCCCGCAGCTTGTCTCCCAGGTTTGGAGGAGCTTTTGCAGCGCCTTGGGGGCTACGTTAAGTCTCTCCTCTGGTTACCACCCCAAGTCTAATGGGCAGTGCGAGCGCACGAATCAGGAGTTGGAGGACGCCCTGCGCTGCATAACATCCTCAAACCCTTTGTCCTGGAGCTCCTACCTGACCTGGGTGGAATACGCCGATATCTCGGCCCGGTCCTCTGCTACTGGGGTGTCGCCCTTTGAAGCGTCCTTGGGGTATGATCCTCCTGTGTTTCCCGAGCAGGACGGTGAGCTAGCTGTCCCTTCCATCCAGGCACACATTAGGCACTGCCGGAGTGTGTGGACCAAAACCAAGGACGCACTTTTACGCACAGCGGCGCGCAACAGCTCCACCGCCAAACGCCACAGAAGGCCGGCTCCTGTCTACCAGGTGGGTCAGCGGGTTTGGCTTTCATCCCAGGACATTAACCTTAAGGGTGAGAAGAAGAAATTGGCACCGAGGTTTCTCGGCCCCTTCATAATTTCTAGAATCATCAACCCGGTGGCTGTGCGTTTGCCCCCCCCCCCCCCTACGTGTGTATCCCACTTTCCATGTTTCCAAGATCAAGCCTGTCCTTTCCAATTCACTCTGCCCCCCTCCTAGGTCTCCTCCTGTGCCTAGGATGATCGACGGTGACCCGGCGTGGGGTGTTACTGCCATCCTGGACTCCCGGCGCCGGGGTCGTGGGCTGCAATATCTGGTGGATTGGGAAGGTTATGGTCCGGAGTAGAGATCTGGGTGCGCTCTTCGTGGGTGTTGGATCGGGACCTCATCGCGGAGTTTCATCGGACACACCCAGGTAAGCCAGCGTCAGGAGGCGCTGGTGGGGGGGGGGGAGTACTGTCATCACCCGCAACTCACGGGCTTCCACCTCAGCTGCGTGCACACCTGCTCCTCGTTAGTGCGCAGCTATTCATTCCATCCTGCCCTGAGCTGCAGCCTGGAGCCGTCTGTCTCCCTGCGTACTCAACTCACAGCAGCATCCTTTCCTCCAGGCCTGCTGACTGCTCATCAAGACACGTAAGCTGTCTGTTATTGCCTTACCTTCTCCTGTCAGCCTTCCCTTGTGCACAGGTGGATCTCTCAGAGGCGGACTCACTCCTCCTCGTCTCGCCGCTCCTCTGCCTTGCCGCTTCATCCCGGACGCACAGCAGGACACTGTCTCCCAGGCTTGGGACCTTGCCAACGCCAGCCACCGCATTACTACAAGTAAGCACAGAACTCTGTCACTCTCCTGTGTGGTTGCCCAGCTAATCCCTGTTCTCCTCTCATTTATAGGGTTGCCTGGCAGCACGGTGTGCTGCTCTGTCCTGACCTGCATCCTCCACCCACATTACACACTCATCTCTCACACGTGCATTCATACACGTAACACTGTTGTTGAATAAAGCTTTCAAATCTGCCTGAGCCTGTGTGCGTGTTTCCTGGGCCGAACAATATGTCACAAATTGTCAGTGTATTGTAAACTATTGGATTTAAACTGATTTGCCTAGGAGAGAGCGGTAGCTGAGAGCAAATGACTGACCAGAGTGATGGGCATGCAGAGAAGATTTCAAGCTGAACTCATTTAGGGAACTCTTCCTGTTTTTTACAGGTATTCCAAAGAAGGAGGCCAATATTGCAGGCCCAGTAGTAGTAATGGAGATTTGGGAGTCCTCGCCCACTTCTACTTTTTGGTTGCTGGAGAGTTTGTCTGCTGATTCATGTCTGTTTATTACCCACAAAAAATGAGCTTATTATCTGATCTAGTTTGGTAAAGAAGCATTTACAGATTAAGATCGGGATATGTTGAAATAAATAAAGAAATTGTGGAAACATAGTAATTTTTATCAAGTTTATGAGTCCAATCAAAGAGATGGGGAGACGGGACCACCAAGCAAATTCTGATTTACAGCGCTCAAATAGTGGATTGAAGTTTTTATAGAATAATTTGGTAAATGACCTTGTCACCAGTATTCCAAGATATATTAACCCATTTGCTGCCACTTTGAAGGGAAAGGAGTTTTGAGGAAGTGGATCAGTGGTGCGATTAATTGGGATGTTGTAATTCTTTCAATAATTGACTTTGTAGCCACAATATTTTCCAAATTTTTCTAATATCTTCATAATTGTTGGTAAGGTAGTGATAGGATTGGAGATAAACAAGAGCAGGTCATCAGCGTACAATGAAAGCTTATGAGTTATGCCATGGCACACTACTCCCTCGAACTCAGCCCTGCTGTGAAGCCATATAGCCAATGGCTCAATGGCTAGGGCGAATAGTAGAGGAGATAGGGGACAACCCTGACGGGTGCCCCTGTGCAGTGGAAACAAACCAGATTTTAAGCCATTCAGACCATAAGACCATACAGTGTTGCTGAAACAACAAACCCTGGATCAACCCTGAGATAAAAACACTTCTGAGAGAGAAGAAAAGGATCTTCAGGTCGGGAAACAGGGAGATGCTGAAGTCCGTACAGAGGGAGCTGAAGAGGAAGATCAGAGAAGGCAAGGACAGCTTCAGGAAGAAGATGGAGGACAAGCTGCAACAGAGCGACATTGGTGGGGTCTGGAGAAACCTTAAAACCATCTCTGGGCTCCAGAATACCTCCCCCCAGGCCACGGGGGGCAGGGAGTGGGCGAACAATCTGAACCTGTTTTTTAATAGGTTTGAGCAACCGCCCTCCCCCCCGACTGCACAACAACCACTACTGCCTCTAAAGACGTCAAGTCCTGCTGCCCACACCCCACTCCACCAACACCCCCCCACTCCCAACACACAGCCCCCCAACCTGACCCTCACTAAGACCCAGGTGAGGACGGAGCTGAGGAAGATCAAGGCGAGGAAGGTGTCGGGACTGGACGGCATAAGCGCAAAGATCCTCAAGTCCTGTGCAGACCAGCTGTGTGTAATTGTGGAGCACATCTTCAACCTGAGCCTGAAGCTGGGGAGGGTACCACAGTTGTGGAAAACATCTTGTGTGGTACCTGTACCAAAGACTTCCCACCCCAAAGACCTGAAAAGCTACAGACCAGTGGCCCTGACGTCCCACATGATGAAGACCCTGGAGGGACTGCTCCTTGCTCACATCTGCCCCCTGGTGGAACCAGTGATGGATCCACTCCAGTTCGCCTACCAGCATAGCATTGGGGTGGAGAATGCAGTGATCTTCCTCCTTCACCGTTCTCTGTCCCACCTAGAGAAGCC
Source organism: Pholidichthys leucotaenia (assembly GCA_020510985.1). Taxonomy (NCBI): domain Eukaryota; kingdom Metazoa; phylum Chordata; class Actinopteri; order Cichliformes; family Pholidichthyidae; genus Pholidichthys; species Pholidichthys leucotaenia. Next base: position 432,213,209 of record CM035842.1, on the reverse strand, counting down.
CGGGAATGCGGTGAGGATCATGTTCTTTGATTTCTCCAGTGCTTTCAACACCATCCAACCGATGATCCTGAAAGGACAAGCTGCTGTGCGAAGGGGTGGACCAGCACCTGTCATCATGGATCCTGGACTACCTCATTAACCGGCCTCAGTTTGTGAGAACCCGGGACTGTGTGTCCAACATGATCATCAGTAGCACAGGGGGTCCCCCAGGGAACGGTTTTGGCTCCCTTCCTGTTCACCCTTTATACTGCGGACTTCTCACACAACAAAACACAACACACTGCCATCTACAGAAGTTCTCTGACGACTCTGCGATCGTCGGCCTCATCTCCAACGGAGATGAAGCTGAGTACAGAGGACTTACCCAGGACTTCGTGGACTGGTGCCATCGGAACTGCCTCCAGATCAACGTGAGGAAAACTAAGGAGCTGGTGGTGGACTGCTGTAGGCAAGGACAACCCCTCACAGCACCAGTAAACATCCAGGGAACCGACATTGAGATGGTGACATCCTACAAGTACCTGGGTGTTCATCTGAACAATAAACTAGACTGGTCACACAATACCGACGCACTGTACAAGAAGGGACAGGGCAGGCTGTTCCTACTGAGGAGACTCAGGTCTTTTGGTGTACAAGGGGTGCTGCTGAAGACATTCTAAGACACGGTGGTGGCATCAGCCATCACTTTTGGAGGGGTCTGCTTGGGCAACGGCATTACAGCAGCCGATGGGAAGAGACTGAACAAACTAATCGAGAAAGCTAGTTCTGTCCTGGGGTAGCGCCTTGACCCAGTGGAGGAGATAGGAGAGAGAAGGATGGTGGCTAAACGAGTCCGAGTCCCACCCTATGCAGGACATACTGAATGCACTGAGGAGCTCCTTTAGCCATAGACTACATCATCCTAGGTGCGCGACCGAGAGGTTTTTGCAGGTCCTTCCTACCTACGGCTGTCAGACTGCATGACCTAAGCAGGGCTGCTCGCAGAGATAGCAAAAAAACGTGATGACCTAATAGTATTGAATGCAAAAGACGCAATAGACTTACACAATGGTCCCCTCCAGTATACAACTAGGACTATATCGGTCGCTACGGCGGGTGAGAATTATGTATGGGTACATATTCATACTATGTAGGATAACTAAGTAGACGGTTATGCTGTTTATTCCATCGAGCTACAATGCTCCGCATGGTGTGTATATATATTTATATATTTATTCCATCTAGCTACAATGTTTTGCTTTTTTATTTTTGTTTGTTTTGTTTTGTTTTGATTTTCTTTTTTTATAATTTGAATTTTATTGGGTTTTCAATTTAGAAAATAAAGCAAAAAACAAACAAGCCAAAAAAACAAAAAACATAAAACAAACATCCATCCATCCATCCATCCATCTTCTACCGCTTTTCCGGATGTCCGAGTCGCGGAGGCAGCAGTTCAAGCAGAGAAGCCCAGACTTCCTTCTCCCCAGCCACCTGCTCCAGCTCTTCAGAGGGGATACCAAGGCGTTCCCAGACCAGCTGGGAGACATAGTCTCTCCACCGAGTCCTGGGTCTGCCCCGGGGTCTCCTCCCAGTGGGACGTACCCGAAACACTTCAAGTGGGAGGCGTCCAGGAGGCATCCTAATCAGATGCCCATACCACCTCAACTGACTCCTTTCAATGTGGAGGAGCAGCGGTTCTACTCTGAGCCTCTCCCGGATGACTGAGCTCCAACAGACTCTCATGATAAATTGTATATCAAAGATTCAGTGTACCCCGCCCGGTATAGGGGTTACCGGGGCCCCACCCTGCAGCCAGGCCTGGGGAAGGTGCTCGAAGGCTAGCGTCTGGTGGCCGGGTTTCCACCCATGGGACCCGGCCGGGCTCAGCCCGAAGGAGTTACATGGGTCCGCCCTCCAGTGGTTTCACCACCTGCAGGAGGGATCATGGGGGTCCGGTGCTATGTGGATTAGGTGGCGGTCAAAGACGGAGACCTTGGCGGACTGATCCCAAGCTTTCTAAACTGGCTTTTGGTACGTAAAACAAACATCAAAAACAAATATACCCAGTGAGAGGATAAAACATTCCAGTTCCACCCTAGTACTCCTAAGATGACTGGCTTAATCTACAACACCTATAAAGGTGAGATAGGATCCCCACTTATTGTAAAAGCTGTCCATCCTGTCCAAAAGTTTATATGAAAGGCGTTCTAGTGCAGCAAGCTTGCCCAGCTCCCTGAGCCATTGAGCTACGGGTGGGGCAGAGGAAGATTTCCAAAAAGAAGTAATCAACATTCGGCCCACCATCAAAGCAGTCTTAATCCACTCGGCGTCAGAGATTGGGTCCTGAATAGTTGATGGATCCCCAAGGACAAAAAGTCTCTGAGTGAAAGGCACTTCTTGCTTAATAAGTCTATGGATCTCCAACCAAAAGTCCTGTATTACCCGACATCTCCAGATCATATGGATAAATGTCCCCTCCCCCTGTAGACATCTCCAGCAGCTTGATGAATGAATGAGATTTGCTCTAAACATTTTACGAGGTGTCCAGTAGAATCGATTCAAAATTTTAAATTGAACAAGTCTGGTTTTCAATTCCCTAGACACTTTCTTCCTATTCCTTAGAATATTTGCCCATTCAGCATCAGTAAATTGTGAATTCAGATCTTTTTCCCATACGTGTTAAAGGGATGAAAAATCTTTATTTGAGGTCTTAAGGAGCATTGAATAGAAATTTGAGGCCTTACATCTTTTACCACAGGAACTCAATGCCTGGATGAGCCAATCTGCCTCAGGAGGAGGGGTAGTTGTAGAGCCAAAGACTTGACACAGCAAATGTCGAAATTGTAAATATTTCCAAAACTGATTCTGTGGTAGACCATACTGTGCCCGTAGATCATCAAATGATTTGAGAGCTCCCCCTTCATATAGATCTTTTAACATCAAGATGTCCTTTTTCACCCAGATTTTCCCAATAAATGGGGATTTTCCAATGTGGAGACTTGGGTTAAGCCAAATAGAAGCCATAGAATGAAGATGAGAGCTAAACCCTAATATAGAAGCAACCCTCTTCCAAACGTATTGTAAAAAGGATACAATTGGATGCGACTGAAATTCAGAAGGAAGTTTGATTGTGATTAGATGTACTAAGGGAAGAGGGCTGCTCAGGTAACTCTCCAAATAAAACCAAGGGGGAGCTCTCTCAGGGGGGAGAGCCCAATGAATCAAATGTCTAAGACTACAAGCGTAATGATATAAAACTAGATTTGGGACCCCCAAACCTCCTAAATCTGTAGCCTTTTGTAATCTTTTAAACTTTAATCTGGGGCGCTTACCATTCCATAAAAACTTATTGCACAACCTATGAAATTGCCAAAAATAACCAACTGGAATCTTAAGAAGAAGGGATTGTAGAAGGTAATTAAATCGGGGTGCACAAATAATCTGGTGACATCCTATAAGTACCTGGGTGTTCATCTGAACAATAAACTAGACTGGTCACACAATACTGACGCACTCTACAAGAAGGGACAGCGCAGGCTGTTCCTGCTGAGGAGACTCAGGTCTTTTGGTGTACAAGGGGCGCTGCTGAAGTCATTCTATGACACGGTGGTGGCATCAGCCATCACTTTTGGAGTGGTCTGCTGGGGCAGTGGCATTACTGCAGCCGACAGGAAGAGACTGAACAAACTGATTAAGAAAGCTAGCTCTGTCCTGGGGCAGCGCCTTGATCCGATGGAGGAGATAGGAGAGAGAAGGACGGTGGCTAAACTGTCATCTCTGCTGGAGTCCGAGTTCCACCCTATGCAGGACATACTGGATGCACTGAGGAGCTCATTTAGCAGCAGACTACATCATCCCAGGTGCACAACCGAGAGGTTTTGTAGGTCCTTCCTACCAACGGCTGTCAGACTGTACAACCTAAGCAGGGCTGCTCGCAGAGATAGCAAAAAGACGTAACAAACTAATAGTTTTTTGAATGCAAAAGATGCAATAGACTTACACAATGGTCCTCTCCGGCATACAACTAGGAACATACCGGTCGCTATGGAGGGTGAGAATATGTATGGGCACATAATCATACCATGTAGGATAACTAAGTAGTCGGTTATGCTGTTTCATCCCATCTAGCAACAATGCTCTGCACTGTGTGTGTTTATATATTTACATATTTATTCCATCTAGCTACAATGCTCCGCACTGTGTTTTTATATATCTACATATTATTCCATCTAGCTACATTGCTCCGCACTGTGTGTGTTTATATACTTGCATATTTATTCCACCTAGCTGCAATGCTCCGTACTGTGGGTGTTTATATATTTACATATTTATTCCATCTAGCTACAATGCTCTGCACTGTGTGTTCATATATTCATATATTTATTCCATCCAGCTACAATGCTCTGCACTGTGTGTCTGTGTGTGTGTGTGTGTATACTGTATATATCTTATAGTAATATGTACATATGTATATTAGCTGCTCTTGCTTGCTTGTTTTTTTTTCTTGCCTTCTGATTGTTGCTCTGAGTGTTGCTATCCCTGTGCTGTTGCAATCCTGGAATTTCCCCGTTGTGGGACTAATAAAGGCTTATCTTATCTTATCTTATCTTATCTTGATAACATTGACCTTGCCCCAAAGAGACAAAAAAGGAGGTGACCACCTCTTTATGTCTATTTTAAATTTTTCAAGCAAAGGCTCAAAATTAATCTGAATCAGATCCGATAAAGTGTGAGGAAACAGGATGCCAAGATATTTTATTCCTAATTTTGGCCAAGAAAAGTCTATATTTTGACCAAATGTAAACAGTGTTTTAGGGCAATAAGATGTTAGAGGGAGAATTTCTGATTTTATCCAGTTAACTCTATAACCAGACAGACGTGAAAATTGGTTAATAATTTTAAGGAGAGCTGGAATTGATTTTTGAGGTTGTGTAATCAGTACCAATACATCATCAGCATACAACATTATCTTATGGGTAATGCCATGGACCTGAATACCTGGAAAACTGCTGTCTTTGCGGATAGCAACAGCTAATGGTTCTAATGCCAAAGCGAAAAGCAGGGGACTTAAAGGGGAGCCCTGGCACGTACCCCTATAGAGTCTAAAAGGCTATGATGTAACTCGATTTGATATCACTGAAGTTCTAGGTTCATTATATAGTAATTTAATCCAGGAAAGAAACTTTGAACCAAAACCAAAAGTCTCTAGACTAGCAAAAAGATACTGCCACTCAACCCTGTCAAATGCTTTTTCAGCATCCAGGGAGAGGGCTGCTACTGGAGAGAGGTGTGCAAGTGAGGAATCATTTTGAACTAACCATATGATATCAATAAATCGCCTAATATTGTCTACCGCACCCCTGGAACGAATAAAACCCACCTGATCAGGATTTATAAGAGATATCATTACTTTATCTAATCTTAATGCCAAAATTTTGGAAAGAATTTTACAGTTAAAGTTTATAAGACTAATTGGTCTATAATTCTTGCAATCTAACGGGTCTTTATTGCTTTTTAAAATAAGCAAAATTAAAGCCTCTGTTAAAGAAGGGGGGAGATGGCCTTGTTCAAAACATTCTGCAAACATTTCTAAAAGTAAAGGGGAAAGCTCATCAACACAGGCCCTGTAAAATTCTACAGTGAATCCATCAGGGCCCAGTGCTTTTCCAGTCAGAAGGCTCTTAATAACTTTCACAATTTCATCTTTAGTAATTGGAGCGTCAAGCAGGTCTATTTGTTCCTTCGTTAGGGAGGGCAAAGACAGGGATGACAAAAATGCTTAAATCTCTTGAGATCCAGCCTCCATTTCAGAAGAATAAAGCAAAGTGTAAAATTCTCTGAAAGCACCATTAATTTCATTTGAGTTTGACAGCAGAGTACCATCCTGTGCCCTATTAGCAGATATAGTGCACTGAGCTTCTTTCATTTTAATATATCTAGCCAGCATTTTGCCAGCTTTGTCCCCCTCCTCGAATTGTTTATGCCCAAGGCGAAATAGGGAAAATTCAGCTTTTTGTGTTAGGATTGAATTCAGCTCATACTTAAGCTTCACAAGGGGTGACAGATTTATTAAGTTTGTGTCCTGTTTGAATGCAGTCTCTGATATAGCCATTCTTCTCTCCAAATCAATCTGTTTAGCAATGTTAGCTTTCTTTTTAAAAGATGCATATTGAATAATATGTCCCCTGATAAATGCCTTAAAGGCCTCCTAAGCAACCCTGGCAGAGGGAGCAGAATCCCAGTTTGTCTCAAGATATAAGGAGATCTCTGCTTTCAAAGAGGACACAAAATCTGGATTAAAAAGAAAGCTTGAATTAAGCCTCCATCTAGAATTTTTTTTTTTAACTGACAAGGCGGGATCATATGTAAAAAAAAAACAGGGGCATGGTCTGATAGTAGTATGTTACCAATGAAGCTCGAATTTACAGAGAAGACAGAGGATTTTGACATTAGAAAGTAATCAATCCTGGAAAACACATTATGAGCAGTGGAATAAAAAGTGTAATCCCTTGTGGACGGATTAAAAAGCTGCCAAACGTCAACCAAACCAATTGCATTGCACATGTCTTTCAATATAGAGCCAGATTTAAATAAACGCTGTGAGGGGGTGCTCCGATCTAAAATGTTGTCCATGACCTGATTAAAATCCCCACCTACTAAAATGGGATAATTACCCATTTTGCTTAGTTTGTGTTCCAGTTGTGCAAAAAATGCACAATCAACTATATTTGGTGAATAAACATTAGCGAGTATCATCCTATGGCTCTGAATTTCTATAAGAATTATGAGGAGTCGTCCATGATCATCACTAACCTCTTTTAGACACTTAAACTGCAAATGTTTATGAAAAAGGATTGCCACTCCCCTGCTCTGGCTATTACCGCAAGACGCAAACCCGTGACCCACCCAATCCCGACAGAGTTTTTTAGATTCTGTATTAGTGAGGTGGGTCTCGTGAAGCAATGCTACATCCACTTTTTTTGATTTAATAAACGCCAATTTTTTTTCCCTCTTAATTGGGTGGTTAAGACCTTTAACATTCCAAGTAATGAGGTTAAGAAAGCTCTGACAATTAGCCGACATCATAAACGGTACATATTACCATCCAAAATATCCAGCAATTCTCTACCAAAAACTTCCTCACTGGGCAAAAGACAAACACAATAAAAATTAAAAATACAAAAAAAAAAGAAAGAAACGAAAACCACTTAATCATAAAGTAACATAAACGGTGACCAAAAAACCAATGTCACCCATCGGTGCACAAGAACAGCACCAGCAAAAAAAAAAACGAAAATAAAAAACTCTAGGACCGTGACTGTGAACAGTGCAACAAACTTAGGGAGAGCCGCAACATCGCAGCAGCCTCATGCATACAGATAATAAAGCATGGACAGTAAAAGAAAAAATGAAACCTTACATTAATACTGCATCAAATCCTCCGTCAAAAATATATAACAAATAAACATATAGCATGTATTCATACCATTGTTCATCAATGTCTCACGGTAGTGAAAGAATCAGGTTCAGTGCTTTCTTAGGATCAGTGAACTCCTGTTTACTACTTGCCATCTTCACAACGAGAACTGCAAGATACCTGACAGAAAATGCAATTTTCTTCTGATGCAGCAGGTGTTTACATTGCTTGAACGCCGCCCTCATCTCGGATACTCGTCTGGAATAATCCGGAAAAATCATGATGTGATGACCATTCCAATCCAGCTTTCCCATCCCGTGCGTTGCCTCCACAATACGCTCCCTATCCTGGAAGCGCAGAAGTCGAATCAGGATAGCCCTGGGTGGCTGGCCATCTGGTTTGCGTCTGGCGAGACTCCGATGCGCACGGTCAATTTCCAACCCTCCAGGAAACTCAATTTTCAGCAGATCTGGGATAGCTTTGCGCATGAAGGTGAGGGTATCTGACTTTTCACAGTTTTCTGGAAAGCCGACAAAATGTAGATTGTTTCGGCGTGATCTATTTTCCAAGTCATCCAGCTTCAGAAGTAGATCTTCCACCTGCGTCTGGGTTGCGGGAGGATTAGCATCCAGAGCTACATTAGCATCTTCAAGAAAGGCAATGAGAGATTCCACATCTCCCAGCCGGGTGGCTAACTCCGTTAACTTAGTATTCACCGCCCTCATTGACGCCTCTATAGACTTAAGCTTAGCGTCTTGCCTCTCCGATATGTCTTTCAGCAGTGCATAAATCTTAGAAATGTCCTCCGCCATTTGGTCTTTAGAAACAACTGCATCTGTTGAAGGTGGCGAAGAGGAAGGAGGGCTTGTTGCAGTATCGCTAGCTTTAGCCAGAATTTCCTTGCTAGCACCGGCTTTGGAGCGGATATTAAGTTTCTGTTGCTGCGTTGGCATTTTAATCCTGTTCTTCAAAAATGCAGTCTCAATGCAAAGTGTAGAGTAGTTTCAGCCGAGGAAACAAGAGAAAAGCGCCCTTGTAGAAGTAAAAAGGCTGTCTGCAATGCGGAGCTCCTCACCTAAGCAGCCATCTTCACTGCCCGCGTCTCCGAGACCTTGTCACCAGTATTCCAAGATATATTAACCCATTTGCTGCCACTTTGAAGGGAAAGGAGTTTTGAGGAAGTGGATCAGTGGTGCGGTTAATTGGGATGTTGTAATTCTTTCCATAATTGATTTTGTAGCCACAATATTTTCCAAATTTTTCTAATATCTTCATAATTGTTGGTAAGGTAGTGATAGGACTGGAGATAAACAAGAGCAGGTCATCAGCGTACAATGAAAGCTTATAAGTTATGCCATGGCACACTACTCCCTCGAACTCAGCCCTGCTGTGAAGCCATATAGCCAATGGCTCAATGGCTAGGGAGAATAGTAGAGGAGATAGGGGACAACCCTGATGGGTGCCCCTGTGCAGTGGAAACAAACCAGATTTTAAACCATTGGTGTTAATTGAATCTACTGGAGAAAAATAGAGAAGTTTAATCCAGGTTACAAAGTCGGGGGGGGGGAATTTGGGAAGTAAATAGAAAAGATATTTCCATTAAATCCGATCAAAGGCCTTTTCTGCATCTAAAGATAGCACAATTTCAGGTGAATCAGAGGGGGCTGAAAAGAGAATATTAAGTAGTCTTCTGGTGTTTGAGAAAGAGGGCCTACCCAAAATGAAGCCGGTTTGGTCTGGGTTAATCAGTGTAGGTATTATTTTCTGGAGGCAACCACCTAAAACTTTGGCCAAGATCTTAAAATCAGTGCTTAAGAGAGAAATGTGCCTGTAGCAGGAGCAAATCCTTGTCTTTTTGAAGTAGCAAGGTGATTGAAGCCTCCAATAAGGTGGGTTGTAGGTAGCCTTTGTTAAAGATATCATTAAATATTCTTGCCATGATTGACGCGGGGGTTGCAGAGTAAGTTTTGTAAAACTCTACTCTAAAACTGTTGGGCCCACAGGATTTGTTTACTCTGCAAGGATGATATTGCTGCCTAGATTTCAGTATTTGTTATTGGTGCGCCTATGCTGGGAGAGACCGCATCATAAACTTTAGGGAACATTAGTGAGTCGAAGGGGTTGTGGCCCTCCCATTCATGTGGTTCAGTCTCAGAGGTATATAAATTATTATAATAGTTGAAGAAGTAATAACTAATTTCAGTGGGGTTAGTTATAATGACACCAGAATCCAATCTGAGTTTAGGTATAAGCCTAGATATTGCTGCTGCAGAGGCCTGATAGGCCAGCATTTTTCTTGTTTTGTTTTTCTTTTGAATTCTTAGATGGAATATGGGTGGGCAATATAAGCTGTGGCTCCAGCCATCACCCATTTCGGATAACTTATGTTGTACTGTATAATCAGAGGAGTTACTGTCTAATTTGACCTTGTTGGATTTTCTCTCCCCCTTTGTTATATTATTCTGTTTCTTTTTTATTGTCTACTTTTAATCTTTCCGAAATAAAGATTCATTCATTCATATATGAATGAATATATGAGTTATAATATATAAACTCCAGCCGGGCTGGAGTTTAGGCGGCGTGAAAGAAATATAAGACAGAATAATAAAGAGCGATGGCAAGAACCAAGCAGACTGCCCGTAAAATCTACTGGAGGAAGAAGCCCCCCAGGAGACAGCTAGCCACCAGGGCTGCTCGGAGAGGTGCTCTGGCCACCGGCAGAGTGAAGAGGCCTCGCTGTAACAGGCCCGTGGCTCTGAGAGAGATCCGTCGCTACCAGAAATCCACGGCGCTGCTCATCCGTAAGCTGCCCGTCCAGCGCCTGGTGAGGGAGATCGCTCAGGACTTCAAGACCGTCCTGCGTTTCCTGAGCTTCGCCGTCATGGCTCTGCAGGAGACCAGCGAGGCCCACCTGGTGGGTCTCTTCTTCGCTAAGGGGGTCACCATCATGCCCAAAGACTTCCAGCTGGCCCGCTGCATCCGCGGAGAGAGAGCTTAGACTTTCTGCTGCACATTCACCAACCAACCATAATGCTCTGCACTGTGTGTCTATATATATACATTTATAGTAATATGGACATATGTTTACTAGATGTTGTTTTTTCTTGCCTTCTGATTGTTGCTCTGAGTGTTGCTATCCCTATGCTGTTGCAATCCTGGAATTTCCCCATTGTGGGACTAATAAAGGCTTATCTTATCTTATCTTATCTTATTTATATATTTATATGTACATATGTATAGTCGCTGCTCTTGTTTTTCTTGTCTTCTTGATTGTTGCTCTGAGTGTTGCTATCCCTGTGCTGTTGCAATTCTGGAATTTCCCCATTGTGGGACTAATAAAGGCTTATCTCATCTTATCTTATCTTATCTTATCTTATTTTTTATATAGCAGAGCAGAAGGGTTAGAAAAGTGCTTAATATTGAGTTTTGAAATCTCATCTGATATCTCTTTTAATTTGTTACATTCTTTTTTTTTAAAGTTGAAGAAATAATTTGACCGCAAAGGTAAACTTTCTGTCATTAACATTAAGGAAGAACTGGATTTGCGTCGCCAAAAATTCTCTAAACTTTGAGTCAGAGAGTAAGTGTAAATTAAGTCTCCAACATCTGGTAGGAGGTTTGATGTGAGGAAAGTTATTATTTAAAGATGTGGGTGTATGATCAGAGATGACCAAGCTGTGATATTCACAGGACGTTGTAGAGTGTAAGAGTTTATTATCAATAAGAAAGAAGTCAATTTATGTATATATGTGATGGACATGCAAGAAGAAAGAAAAAGCTTTACCTGAAGGGAATTTAACTCTCCAGGGATCTGATAAGCCCATTTGGTCTGCTTGCACCCTCAAAACTGTGGCTGACTTTGACAGAGTGGATTGCTTTGAAGAGGATCTGTTGAGGTTTACATCTTGCACTAAATTGAAGTTGCCTCCGATAATTATATGATGATTAATAAGACTTGGGATATGAGAGAAAAAATTAAAAATAAACTTATTGTCGTTCCAGTTGGGCACGTATACTGAGGCCAAGACCACGGGAGTATTCTGTAGGCTGCCTGCTACAGTGACAGACCATCCAACCGGGTCTGCAACCATCCTGGAGGGTTCAAAGGCAATGTCTTTGTGTATAATTATGGCAGTCCCTCTGGCCCTCCCAGGAAACCTTGAATGGAAAACATGACCCATCCACGGTCTGTTGATACGGGAAATTTCTGAGATATGAAGATGTGTCTCCTGCAGAAAGAAAAGGTCCCCTCTGAGCTCTTTTAAATGTGTGATTACCGTATTTGCTTTGATGACGTTATTCAGTCCCTTGACATTCCAAGAAATGAAGCAAACATCTCTACTGCTCAATGGCATGGACCGGATCTAAAGGAATCTTCATCCTGTTTGATACACATGCACAAAAGAAAAAAAAAACTGGGGTGGGGGGAGGGAAAGGTATACACACGCACTCAGTCACATGCACACAGATTCCCTGTGGAGAAACACAAAAAAACCCCAAAACTCCTGTATCACCCTGGATACTAAACCTCATCTTAAAGTCTCAGTTCCCTTAGAAGAAGCCCAATCTCCATATAGTGAAAGACAGAAGTAGATGAAACCAAAAACATTACATCAAAATGATAATTATGTAAGAGTAAAATACAGTCGTGAAAAAATTAGGACACTCCATTAAATATTCAGTTCTTTATTAATAACTGTTCACAATCTAAATGTCTAAACTTGTTTTTGTTTTATTTGCATTTTTTTTAACATTTATTTTATCCATTTTAAGTGGGAATGGATGTGGGAGTATCCTGAAAAAGATGGGGGGGATGTCTTAATTTATTGCACACTATTTGTTTAGAATTAAATTTTACAGAAAATTTGAAAAAAAGTTTTTAATTCATTTTTCATTGTTTAGTTGTATTACATGAATCTCCCACTATTTTTAACATTGATATTAAATATCCATATGTCCAAATATGTAAAAAAAAACACAGACTTATACAGGGTGTCCATTTTTTTTCACACCACTGTAGAGAGGCCCTAATATAAAGAAGAACATAAGGTTTATCCCAATGTGGAGTGATGGTGTCCTTGGCAGTTGAGGAGGCACCCCTGCGGAAAGGACAAACTGATAGTCTTGTTGCGTGCAATATCCCCACATTGAATGAAAAGTACTTTTAAATAAGGTGGAAAAAGGGGGGTGGGGGCTTCAAGGGGTTTGGTCCACACCAATCCAAGGCACAGTCAAGGACCATACTTCGTGATAGTGCATGTTCAAGAGAATTAAAAAAAAAAAATCAAATAAAACGACTCGGGATCCATCTCATTTGTATTGTATAGAGAGGGGAAGACATTCAACGGTGTTAACTGGTTGAACAGTGTGAACAGTAGTATCAAACCATTAATAACTTTTAAATTAATTAATTAATTAATTTAATTAATAAAATTAATAAATTAAATTAAATTATTATTATTATTAAAGTAATAACTTTTAAAGCTTAGAGCACCAAGCTAGAAAAAAAAATTCTGTCCCCAGCATTGTGCAAAGTTAATGTTATCTCAGTTATCATGGTCGCTGGCAGGCCTTTGCAGGGTCAGTGGGACGACAAACTCTGGAGGAGAAGGGAAAAAAAGCAGTCTAATCGTTACCTGCGGGGTTGTTGTCATACTGTCTTCATTCGCATTTAAGTGTCTTGGGGGGGGGGGTTCAGCAATGGGGTCGGCTTGATCTAGTGGTCTGGTGGGTCGTCTCCATTGCAGTCAGCCAATAGGTGCTCTTTAGCTTTTTCGACTGATGGAAGGTGCACTTTCTCTCCGTTGTCCACTGTAATGAATAGCCTCGCTGGATAACGAAGAGATGGTCTCAGCCTGCGTTTGTAAAGGAGTGACATGACTTCCCTAAAAGCAGCAGGTTCTTCTGCTACCTCCAGTGTGAACTCTTTCAAAATAGTTATTGGTTTGCCTTGGTATTGCAGAGCAGTCCTCTTTATATGGCTCTTGTGGAGAACTTTTTCCTTTGTCTGGTAGTTAGGAAACCATATTGTTATGGGTTGCAGCCGCTCGCTTTCTAGGGGTTTAGGGGCCAAGGAGCAGTGGGTCCGGTCAAGCACTGGGGGAGAAGGCAGGATTTGCTCACCCAGGAGTTGAGTTAGAAACGTTGAAAAAAAAGACTGGTGGTTGAAGGCCCTCAATCGACTCAGGGAGGCCGACGATCCTGAGGTTGTTGCGGCAGCTCCAGGCCTCTAGGTCTGTTGCTTTAGCCTTTAACTTCTCATTGCTAGCTGTTAGCTTCAAGCATGTAGCTTTGAGACAAAGCAAACATTCATTCATCGAGTCTGCATGAGACTCCAGAAAAACAATTCGCTGGCCATGGCTGCTCACTGTCGCCTGCACCAGGTCTATCTTATTTTTGAGGGTGGCAAAAGTTGTTTTAAATTCCGTGGCCAGTTCCCACTTGTGAGTCTCAAGCAGCTCAGTTAGTGCAGCCATGCTGATATCGCTGGTTGATGGATCCTGAGGTGGTGTGGGGTCCTTTTTCTGTTGTCTCGCGGATCTGTTTGCCATTTTTATGTGTCGAACAAATGTTAGTCTTTTTGAAAATAAATCATAAATAAATTCTTAAAGAGTCATTGGGTTTTAGCAGCAAAGTATGGGAACACGAGAGAGAAACACATCTACTCCTCAGCTGCAATCTCCACTCCTTTTCCATAATCCAGAACACCGGAATTTTAATTAAGCGATTAAAAGCCAAGAAGTTGGTGTGAAATATAACCAGTGGGTTGTATAAAGGTATTGATTTCTTCATGCTCTGCTCTTTGTCACCTGCAGTAGTACTTGATATAAGTTGGACAATAAAACAGAAACTTCTTCCATCCCAATTATAGCTTCACCACTGGATGAATCATACTTAAAGTAATATGAGTGGCCAGCAATATTCTGGTTAGCTAGGAGAATGCTTCTTAGGGCCGAAGGGTAATAAAGATATATTAAATCTAAAGTGGTAGAAGCTCTCTTCCCCAGAGGAAGCTTTCCATCCAGAGTAGAGCTAGAACCAGTACATCCTTCAGTAAGAGAGTAAGAATGTGATAATTGGCTCATTCAGTCCAGAGAAGTTTCCTCATTTCTTTGATAACTCCCACATTCCCACCAATCACTTTTTTTGTGTCCATGCAGCATTAACTAACTAACTAACCTGCACTTATATAGCGCTTTTCTAGTCACAAAGACCACTCAAAGCGCTTTCATTAATACTAACCCTCTATTCTAAGGGCCTATAGGAAACAGATATCTAGGGACAATTTAGAACAGCCAATTAACCTAACATGCATGTTTTTGGCATGTGGGAGGAAACCGGAGAAATCCCGGAGTAAACCCACGCAACACGGGGAGAACATGCAAACTCCACACAGATCACTGTTGGTCGGGGGCTGGGATCGAACCCACGATCCCACGATCCCCACAATCCCCCGGCCAAGGGTAAACTGTGCTGCCGCAGTGCTAACCACTGCGCCACCGTGCAGCGAGTGGTTAGCACTGAGGTCTGTCAGATCCTTAAGGCCCATACATACTCCACAGGAACAGAGATTTTTTTTTTCTTTTTTCTTGAGGTGGCAAGAACAAGAACAAAGTTTTTTTGTTGTTGTTGTTTTTTTCTTTTTTTCTGGATGGGACATTTCATACTTCACAAGAAACTCAAGCGCAGAACTCCTGGGAAATTCACATTTCTGACCAGTGATTTAATAGTTGTTGGACACCATGCAAGAAAAAAAGTTCTGCCACAAAGATTTCAAGAACAAGCTGCAAGAACTCCCAAACCAAGTCTGCAAGAACAAAATAAATCCTTTTGTTCTTGCAGCCTTGGGAGAGAGAACAAATTTCTCTGTTCTTGTTGAGTGTATATATATATATATATATATATATTGATTTTGATTTTGTGTACTTTATTGATCCCCAGAAGGGAAATTGAGGGCATCCACCTGGATGGATGAAGCAGCCACGGTACGGCGCTATCCCTTTACCATTCGCACACACATTCACACCTAGGGCCACTTTTAGAGTCTCCAGTTAACCTAATTTGCATGTTTTTGGCCTGTGGGAGGAAACCAGAGAACTCCCGGAGTAAACCCACGCAGACACGTGGAGAACATGCAAACCCCACACAGATTACTCTTTGTCAGGGGCTGGGATCGAACCAGGGATCCCATGACCAAGGGTGAGTTGCTGTGCTGCCACAGAGCTAACCACTCCACCACCATGCTGCCCAAATGAATCCGACGAGGATAGACCTTTAGAATTTAGTTTATTGTGTCTTTTAAGAAATATTCATATTTTAATATTCATATTTTTACTATGCAATATCACTGCCGTTATCCACCTATTAGTCAGTCCTTCCAGGATTTTGAAATTTTATGATATGACGAAATCTTGTAAATTCAACAAGTCTGTACAAATTTTTACACAACCTCATAGATTTGTCCAATTATCGCAACTTTTGTACAAATTTTGCAATCTTTGTCATTTTCTGTTAATGCCACCAATCAAATTTGTCCCAGAGTAGCGCTCAAGCACGTATCTCACCAATCTAACCCAGGGGTCGGCAACCTGTACTCCACAAAGAGCCACTGTAAGTGATTTTTGTATTAAAAAAGTCTGCTTGGAGCCACAAAAATAGTTGAGCCTAAACTCTATGGTATAAAAGCAGAATTACAACTTCAATCTGGCCTGACAACATCAGGATAAAGAGTTTTTCTAATAAATTTGCAGCTTTCCTGTTGTAAATTTGTTACCTTTTTCTAATAAAATATAAGATAAGATAAGATAAGCCTTTACTAGTCCCACAATGGGGAAATTCTAGGATTGCAACATTACAGTGATAGCAACACTCAGAGCAATAATTTAGAAGGTAAGAAAATAAGAGCAGTGAATATAGATATGTACACATAAATATATAAATATATATACACAGTGCGGAGCATTGTAGCTAGATGGTATAAACAGCATAACCGTCTATTTAGTTACCCTACATAGTATGAATATGTACCCATACATATTGTCACCCTCCATAGCGACTGATATTGTCCTAGTTGTATACTGGCGGGTGACATATTAACGGGCCCAGGGAACACGCACTCAGGTTCCGGTGAGATTCAAAGGCCTCATTCAACAACAAGAGATGCATGGGTGCATGTATGCGGAATGTGAATGGTCTGTGGGTGAACGAGGAGCGCCGGGGGCAGAATGACACACCGTGCAGCCAGGCAACCCTATGGACAGAGCCGAGACAGGAATATGAGTTAACCTTCACCATGCGGGGTTAATGTACTGAATATTGCATACTTACAGATGTTACGGTGACTGGCGTTGGCAAAGGAACTCTTGCCTGGGAGACAGCGCCCTGCTGCGCGCTTGACGATGAGTGGATGAGGAGGAAGAGGAGGTGGCGAGGACGGGAGGAATCTGCAGCCAGGGAATCCACCTGTGCATAGGGGAGAGACTGGAAGACAGGTGAGAGAAAATACAGCTTACTTGCTGGTAGGAGATGCTGCAGGTCGGGAAGGGACGATCCTGCAGAGGGATTGAGAGCGTTGATTAAACAGACGGCTCCAGACCGATGTTCTGGGCCGAGTGGATTAAATAGTCTGTGATTGACGAGGTGCAGGTGTGCGCGCAGCTGAGGCAGATGACTGGGGAAGGCGAGTTGTGACAGTACTCCCCCCCCGAGCAGCGCCTCCTGGCGCTGGTTTATCCGGGTGCGCCCGGTGAACTCCGTGATAAGACCCTTATCCAGCACAAAGGAAGAGCGCACCCAGGATCTCCACTCCGGGCCATACCCCTCCCAATCCACCAGGTACTGCAGCCCACGACCTCGGCGTCGGGAGTCCAGGATGGAGGCGACCCCCCATGCCGGTTGGCCGTCGATCATCACGGGAGGGGGAGGTGCCCTAGGAGGAGGACAGAGTGGGTCAGAGATCACGGGTTTGACCTTGGAAATGTGAAAAGTGGGGAAAACACGGATGGGGGGGGGGCAAATGCACAGCCACCGGGTTGATTACCTTAGAGATGGTGAAGGGACCGATAAAGCGTGGCGCCAGCTTCCTCTTCTCGGCCTTGAGATTGACATCCCGGGCCAATAGCCAGACCTGTTGGCCCACCTGGTAACCGGGAGAAGGCTTCCTGTGGTGATTAGCCATAGTGCTGTTGCGCGCCGCCGTGCGTAAAAGCGCCTTGCGCGTCCTGGTCAACAGGCTCCAGCAGCGCCTCAGGTGTGCCTGGATGGATGGAACTGCTAACTCGCTCTCCTGCTCGGGAAACAATGGGGAATCATAGCCCATTGACGCCCGGAAGGGGGACATCCCGATAGCCGAAGACAGAGTCGAATTGTGGGCATATTCCACCCAGGCCAGGTGAGAGCTCCAGGAGGATGGGTTGGAGGAGGTGACGCAGTGCAGGGCAGCTTCCAGCTCCTGGTTAGCGTGCTCACACTGCCCGTTGGATTGGGGGTGGTGACTGGAGGAGAGGCTCACCGTTGTCCTCAGGGCGTTGCAAAAACACCTCCATACTTGGGACACAAACTGGGGCCCCCGATCCGATACGACGTCCATTGGGATCCCGTGCAGTCTGACCACATGTTGGACTAGGATATCGGCTGTCTCTCATGCCGTGGGGAGACCATGGAGGAGCACAAAGTGAGCGGCCTTGGAGAATCGGTCCACAATAGTAAGGACGGTGTTGTATGAATTAGAAACGGGGAGGCCAGTAACGAAGTCCAGGGCTATACGTGACCAGGGTCTGCCCGGGACCGGCAGGGGATAGAGCAGCCCTGCAGGGGTTGAGTTTGGACTCTTGCTCGTAGCCCACTGGGGCAAGCATGGATGTAATTGTCGACCTCCTTCTGAAGTCCGGGCCACCAGAAAGAGCGCTGAAGGAGGTCCACCAGCCGGGAGATGCCAGAATGACAAGCGAGCTTGGACGTGTGGGCCCAATGGATGACATCTCCCCGAACTGCCGATGGCACGAAGAGCGTCCCTACCGGGCCGCCACCAGGGTCCGGTTCAGTCTCCTGCACCTTCCGGATCTTGTCCCTGATGGACGAGGAAACCGCCCCCACAACACACGAGTCGGGCAAGATGGTGTGGTTCTGCTCCTCAGGGGTCTCGGGGCAAACTATCTGGACAGCGCTTCAGGTTTCCCATTCTTGGAGCCTGGACGGTAGGTGATTGTGAACCTGAAGCGTGCGAAAAACAGAGACCAGTGCGCCTGGCGGGCATTCAGGCAATTGGCCAACATCAAGTACTCCAGGTTCTTGTGGTCCGTCCAGACCACAAAAGGCTGCGCTGCCCCCTCTAGCCAGTGATGCCACTCCTGCAGTGCGAGCTTTACTGCCAGAAGCTCCCTGTCGCCGACGTCATAATTGCACTCAGCCACAGACAGGCGCCGGGAGAAGAAGGCACAGGGGCGCATCACCCCATCCACCGGAGAACGTTGGGACAAAACTGCCCCCACCCCCGTGTCGGACGCGTCCACTTCAACCAAGCACTGCAGCGCGGGGTCAACCTGGGTCAGGACCCGGGAGGAGGAGAACTCCGACTTCAAGGTCTCAAATGCTGCTGCTGCCTCCTCGGTCCACTGGAAGGGCAACTTGGGAGAGGTGAGGTGGGTCAGGGGGGTGACGATGGAGCTGTAGTTAGGCACAAAACGGCGGTAGAAATTAGCAAAACCAATGAACTGTGCACCTGTTTCCTGGAAGAAGGGGTGGGCCACTCGACCACTGCTTTGACCTTGGCAGGGTCGGGGAGGATCTGATCGTGGAAGATGATAAAACCCAGGAAAGAGGTTGTCTTGGCGAAGAAATCGCATTTCTCTGCCTTAACGTACAGTCTGTTTTCCAAAAGCCTCTGCAGAACCTGCCTCATGTGGGCTTGGTGCTCCTCCCGAGACCTGGAGAAGATCAGGATGTCATCTAAATATACGAATATGAAGACCCCCAGGAAGTCTTGCAGGACGTTGTTGATGAGCCGTTGGAAGATGGCAGGGGCATTGATGAGCCCAAACGGCATGACCAGGTATTCGAAGTGGCCGCTGGGCGTCCGAAATGCTGTCTTCCACTCATCGCCCTCCCGGATCTGAACGAGATGGTATGCACTGCATAGGTCCAGCTTGGTGAACCAGGTGGCCCTCTGGAGGGAGTGGAAGGCAGAGTCCATGAGCGGAAGGGTGTATCTGTCCTTCACTGTGATGTCATTAAGGGCCCGGAAGTCAATGCACAACCGCAGAGATCCATCCTTTTTGGAGATGAAGAAAAACCCAGCTCCGAGTGGAGACGAGGAGGGGTGGATGATGCCGGCGCTGAGCGACTCCCTGATGTATGTGTCCATGGCCTCCCACTCCAGGGCAGAGAGGCGACCAGATGGTAATGGCGCCCCCGGGCGGAGGTTTATGGTGCAGTCATAAGAGCGGTATCGCTTTGGACTTGCTAAAGACGAGCCCCAGATCATGGAACTCCGGAGGCACCAGGGTGAGGTCCGGGGGAGATGAGTCAGGAGCAGGAGGAGGAGAGGATGGGGCACAAGCCACGGAGTGGAGGCAGGTGCCCATGCAAAACGAGCTCCACGAGAGGACGCTGCCGGACTGCCAATCGAGCACGGGGTTGTGGAGGTGCAGCCACGGGTAGCCCAGGATGACAGGAGAAGCCGAGGTGGACAGGACAAACAGGCTGAGGTCCTCTCGATGGTTGCCAGAGATAATGACTGACACCGGCTTGGTGCGATGCGTCACTACTCCCAGGGGAGAACGAGAGAGAGTGACGAGGTTGAGGGGAGCTGGTAATTCTTGAAAA
The DNA here is from genome assembly GCA_020510985.1 of Pholidichthys leucotaenia. Taxonomy (NCBI): domain Eukaryota; kingdom Metazoa; phylum Chordata; class Actinopteri; order Cichliformes; family Pholidichthyidae; genus Pholidichthys; species Pholidichthys leucotaenia. The sequence continues at coordinate 432,192,991 of CM035842.1, read as the reverse complement.
GGGATGCCCAAGCGGGTTGCCAGGCTCTTGGAAATAAAGTTTTGTTCTGTCCCCGAGTCCACCAGTGCGTGAGTGAGGTGCCCGGTTGAATTGTGAAAGAACCTAATGGGCAGTGAACAAAGTGAACAGAGGGGATTTGGCTGGTTGGTGTCCGCGAGGCCCCCTACAGTGACTCGTTGACCCCCCCGTTTTGCTTGATCTGGCAATGCTCCACGGAGTGCTGGTCGCCCCTGCAATACATGCAGAGGCCCAGCTCCCGGCGGTGCTGTTTCTCTGCTAGGGAGAGCTTGGTTCGCCCGACCAACATTGCCTCAGGCTCATCGGTGGACTCTGGAGCAGGTAACGCCAGGGGGCGAGACTGGGAGGCGCGGATAGGAGTTCCGCGCGAGCGGCTGTAGGACTTCCGCTCGGCAGCATGTTATCTAAACTGATAGGGAGATTAATTCAGATAACCGTCCCGGTAGATCCCGGCTAGCCAACTCATCCTGCAGACTAGAACAGAGGCTGAGGAGGAAGATGCTGCAGAGAGATGCCTCGCCCCAGCCAACCTCTTCTGCTGCCACCCGGAAGTCAACAGCGTAATCGGCCGACGACCGGCTACCCTGGTGAAGGTTAAGGAGCTGATCGGCTAAAACGCTGTCCCGATCCGAGTGGTCAAAAACCTCAAAGAAATCTCGCACGAATTGGGCATAGGAAAGATTCGCGAAGCTGGGCTTCGCCATGACGGTGTAAGCCCAAGCTAACGCTCGCCCCTCAAAGAGGTTAGCAACGTACCCAATCCGGCTATGGTCTGAGGGAAAGTCCCCGGGAACGCGCTGAAACACTGACTCACACTGCAGGATGAACCCACGCACTTCACCGAGTCTCCCGTTAAAACGTGTGGGTGTGGGGATTGGATTGAGCTGGGTTGGCACTCCCGAGCTAGGCTGGCTAGCCGAGGGAGCGGTGGAAGCTGACCTGCCAAGATGAGCCGGGGGGAATGCCTGCTGGGGGTTGAGGAGATCCAGCCGCTGAGTGATTGTAGTTAATTGATTGAGAATAACTTGTTGTTGATGAGCGATCAAATCCACCCGAACCTCGAGGGTGGAAAGTCGGCGTGCGAGCCCACTGTCCACTGGGCCGCCCTGCTGTAGCCGTACTTACATATTAACGGGCCCAGGGAACACGCACACAGGCTCAAGTGAGATTCAAAGGCTTTATTCAACAACAAGAGATGTATGGATGCGTGTATGCGGAATGTGAATGGTCTGTGGGTGAACAAGGAGCGCCAGGGGCAGAATGACACACCGTGCAGCCAGGCAACCCTATGGACAGAGCAGAGAAAGGAATATGAGTTACCCTTCACCATGCGGGGTTAATGTACCGAATGTTGCTTACTTGCAGATGTTACGGTGGCTGGCGTTGGCAAAGGAACTCTTGCCTGGGAGAAAGCGCCCTGCTGCGCGCTCAACGAGGAGTGGATGAGGAGGAAGAGGAGGTGGCGAGGATGGGAGGAATCCGCTGCCAGGGAATCCACCTGTGCACAGGGGAGAGACTGGAAGACAGGTGAGAGAAAATACAGCTTACTTGCTGGTACAGTGGGGAAAGAAAAGTATTTAGTCAGCCACAAACTATGAAAGTTCTCCCACTTAAAAGATGAGAGAGGTCTCCAATTTTCATCATAAGTATACCTCAACTATGAGAGACAAAATGAGAAAAAAAAAATCCAGAAAATCACATTAAAGGATTTTTAATGAATTAATTTGTAAATTCCTTGGTAAAATAAGTATTTGGTCACCTACAAACAAGCAAGATTTCTGGCTCTCACAGACCTGTAACTTCTTCTTTAAGAGGCTCCTCTGTCCTCCACTCGTTACCTGTATTAATGGCACCTGTTTGAACTCATTATCAGTATAAAAGACACCTGTCCACGACCGAGACCAAAGAGCTGTCAAAGGACACCAGAAACAAAATTGTAGACCTGCACCAGGCTGGGAAGACAGAATCTGCAATAGGTAAGCAGCTTGGTGTGAAGAAATCAACTGTGGGAGCAATTATTAGAAAATGGAAGACATACAAGACCACTGATAATCTCCCTCGATCTGGAGCTCCACGCAATATCTCACCCCGTGAGGTCAAAAGGATCACAAGAACGGTGAGCAAAAATCCCAGAACCACAAGGGGGGACTTAGTGAATGACCTGCAGAGAGCTGGGACTAAAGTAACAAAGGCTACATCAGTAACACACTACGCCGCCAGGGACTCAAATCCTGCAGTGCCAGACGTGTCCCCCTGCTTAAGCCAGTACATGTCCAGGCCCATCTAAAGTTTGCTAGAGAGCATTTGGGTGATCCAGAAGAGGATTGGGAGAATGTCATATGGTCAGATGAAACCAAAATAGAACTTTTTGGTAAAAACTCAACTTGTCGTGTTTGGAGGAGAAAGAACACCATACCTACTGTGAAGCATGGGGGTGGAAACATCATACTTTGGGGCTGTTTTTCTTCAAAGGGACCAGGACGACTGATCCGTGTAAAGGAAAGAATGAATGGGACCATGTATCGTGAGATTTTGAGTGAAAACCTCCTTCCATCAGCAAGGGCATTGAAGATGAAACATGGCTGGGTCTTTCAGCATGACAATGATCCAAAAGACACTGCCCGGGCAACGAAGGAGTGGCTTCGTAAGAAGCATTTCAAGGTCCTGGAGTGGCCTAGCCAGTCTCCAGATCTCAAACCAATTGAAAATCTTTGGAGGGAGTTGAAAGTCCATGTTGCCCAGCGACAGCCCCAAAACATCATTGCTCTAGAGGAGATCTGCATGGAGGAATGGCCCAAAATACCAGTAACAGTGTGTGAAAACCTCGTGAAGACTTACAGAAGATATTTGACCTCTGTCACTACCAACAAAGGGTATATAACAAAGTATGGAGATGAACTTTTGTTAATGACCAAATACTTATTTTACCGAGGAATTTACCAATTAATTCATTAAAATCCTTCAATGTGATTTTCCTGGATTTTTTTTCTCATTTTGTCTCTCATAGTTGAGGTATACCTATGATGAAAATTGGAGACCTCTCTCAACTTTTAAGTGGGAGAACTTGCACAATTGGTGGCTGACTAAACACTTTTTTCCCCACTGTAGGAAATGCTGCAGGTTGGGAAGGGACGATCATGCAGAGGGTTTGAGAGTATTGATTAACAGACGGCTCGAGACCGATGTTCTGGGCCCAGTGGGTTAAATAGTCTTTGATTGATGAGGCGCAGGTGTGCGCGCAGCTGAGGCAGATGACTGGGGAAGGCGAGTGATGACAGAGGGTACCATTTGTGTAAGTCTGTTGCGTCCGGAAGTCAACAGCGTAATCGGCCGACGACCGGCTACCCTGGTGAAGGTTAAGGAGCCGATCGGCTAAAACGCTGTCACGATCCGAGTGGTCAAAAACCTCAAAGAAATCTCGCACGAATTGGGCATAGGAAAGATTCTTTTTAGCACTGTGCTGCCACAGTGCTAAACCACTGCGCCACCGTGAAGCCCAGTTAGTTATCCTACATGGTATGATTATGTGCCCATACATATTCTCACCCTCCATAGCTACCGGTATTTTCCTAGTTGTATGCCGGAGGGCACCATTGTGTAAGTCTATTGCATCTTTTGCATTCAAAAAACTATTAGGTTGTTACGTCTTTTTGCTATCTCTGCAAGCAGCCCTGCTTAGGTTATACAGTCTGACAGCCGTAGGTAGGAAGGACCTGCGAAACCTCTCGGTCGTGCACCTAGGATGATTTAGTCTACTGCTAAATGAGCTCCTCAGTGCGTTCAGTATGTCCTGCATAGGGTCGGACTCGCACTCCAGTAGAGATGACAGTTTAGCCAACATCCTTCTCTCTCTTATCTCCTCCACTAGGTCAAGGCGTTGCCCCAGGACAGAGCTAGCTTTCTTGGTTAGTTTGTTCAATCTCTTCCTATCGGCTGCTGTAATGCCGTTGCCCCAGCAGACCACTCCAGAAGTGATGGCTGATGCCACCACCGTGTCGTAGAATGTCTTCAAGAGCACCCCTTGTACACCAAAAGACCTGAGCCTCCTCAGTAGGAACAGTCTGCGCTGTCCCTTCTTGTAGAGTGTGTCAGTATTGTGCGACCAGTCTAGTTTATTTTTCAGATGAACACGCAGGTACTTGAAGGACGTCACCATCTCAATGTCTGTTTACTGGTGCTGTGAGGGGTTGTCCTTGCCTGCGGCAGTCCACCACCAGCTCCTTAGTTTTCCTCGCGTTGATCTGAAGGCAGTTCCGATGGCACCAGTCCACGAAGTCCTGGATAAGTCCTCTGTACTCAGCTTCATCTCCGTTGGAGATGAGGCCGACGATCGCAGAGTCATCAGAGAACTTCTGTAGATACCAGTGTGTTGTGTTGTGTGAGAAGTTCGCAGTATAAAGGGTGAACAGGAAGGGAGCAAAAAAAACGTTCCCTGGGGGGGCCCTGTGCTACCGATGATCGTGTCGGACACACAATCCCAGGTTCTCACAAACTGCGCCCGGTTAGTGAGGTAGTTCATGATCCACAATGACAGGTGCTGGTCCACCCCTGCGCACAGCAGCTTGTCCTTCAGAATCATCGGTTGGATGGTGTTGAAAGCACTGGAGAAGTCAAAGAACATGATCCTCACCGCGTTCCCAGGCTTTTCCAGGTGGGACAGGGAACGGTGAAGGAGGAAGATCACTGCATCCTCTACCCCAATGCCATGCTGGTAGGCGAACTGGAGTGGATCCATCACTGGTCCCACCAGGGGGCGGATGTGAGCAAGGAGCAGTCTCTCCAGGGTCTTCATCATGTGAGACGTCAGGGCCACTGGCCTGTGTCTGTTCGGGTCTCTGGGGTGGGAATTCTTTGCTACAGGTACCACACAAGATGTTTTCCACAACTGTGGTACCCTCCCCAGCTTCAGGCTCAGGTTGAAGATGTGCTCCACAATTACACACAGCTGGTCTGCACCGGACTTGAGGAGCTTTGCGCTTATGCTGTCCGGTCCTGAGGCCTTCCTCGCCTTGATCTTCCTCAGCTCCGTCCTCACCTGGGTCTTAGTGAGGGTCAGGTTGGGGGGCTGTGTGCTGGGAGTGAGGAGGGAGTGTTGGTGGAGTGGGGTGTGGACAGCAGGTCTCAATGACTTTAGAGGCAGCAGTGGTTGTTGTGCAGTCAGGGGGGAGGGTGGTTGCTCAAAACTATTTTTCCGGTTCCGGTTCCGCCGGACCGGCGGCGCCACACGAGTCGGCTGCCTGTTGCAACAGCCTTTTCTTTTTATCTTCCTTCTTCTTTCTACACCTTTCACTCTGTATATATATCACGGACGCACGGATCGCCCCGGGGGTCTCTCGGATCGGCGGACGGAGCCACGGTTTGCAGCGGGAGACGTTACAGCGGGGAGGAGCTAGTGCTAGCTAGCACTTGGCCGCCGCCCGGTGCTAATGGGAAACTCGACATACCGGGAGCTGTAGCGAAAACGATGCGGGTGCCGGGCTGGAGTTTAGGCGGCGTGAAAGAAATATAAGACAGAATAATAAAGAGCGATGGCAAGAATCAAGCAGACCACCCGTAAAATCTACTGGAGGAAGAAGCCCCCCCCCCCTCCCCAGGAGACAGCTAGCCACCAGGGCTGCTCGGAGAGGCGCTCTGGCCACCGGCAGAGTGAAGAGGCCTCGCCGTCACAGGCCCGTGGCTCTGAGAGAGGTCCGTCGCTGCCAGAAATCCACAGAGCTGCTCATCCGTAAGCTGCCCGTCCAGCGCCTGGTGAGGGAGATCGCTCAGGACTTCAAGACCGTCCTGCGTTTCCTGAGCTTCGCCGTCATGGCTCTGCAGGAGACCTGCGAGGCCCACCTGGTGGGTCTCTTCTTCGCTAAGGGGGTCACCATCATGCCCAAAGACTTCCAGCTGGCCCGCTGCATCCGCGGAGAGAGAGCTTAGACTTTCTGCTGCACATTCACCAACCAACCATAATGCTCTGCACTGTGTGTCTATATATATACATTTATAGTAATATGGACATATGTTTACTAGATGTTGTTTTTTTCTTGCCTTCTGATTGTTGCTCTGAGTGTTGCTATCCCTATGCTGTTGCAATCCTGGAATTTCCCCATTGTGGGACTAATAAAGGCTTATCTTATCTTATCTTATCTTATTAAAAAACAGGTTCAGATTGTTTGCCCACTCCCTGCCCCCCGTGGCCTGGGAGTTGTTCTGGAGCCCAGAGATGGTTTTGAGGTTTCTCCAGACCCCGCTGATGTCGCTCTGTTGCAGCTTAAAATAGTTCCTTTTTCACAGAAAGGTTGTCTTTATGTCGTGCAACATTGTGTGGGTGTTTTCCTCATTAAACTGCGATTTTTTTTCAAAATGTTTACATTTTTTGCATAAATGTTTTGAGTTTTTTCCCCATAAATCTGTCATATATTTTTTTAAATTTAAAATCATTGAGTAAAATTGAAGACTTTTTCGATGTAAATTTGCTACATTTTTCCAATAAAGTTATGACCTTTGTTTCCATAAATGTTCATATTTTTGGCATAGTCTTCTGCTTTTTCTGATAAGATTGTTTTATCTGACTGTTTCCTATTTCAAACAAAAATAGCTCCTTTTTCATATAAATTTGGAACCATTTTCTAATAAAACTAGCTTTTTCATGTAAATTTGTGGCTTTTTTCTTGCAAATTGGTGTTTTTCCCCTTCATAATAATGCAACATTTTCCTTAAATTTTGAAATTTTTTTCCATACATTTTCAGCTATTCTCACAAATGTATTAGATATTTTTTTGCACATTTATTTGCTTTCATGTGGAAAACTGCATAAGCCATAGGTCTGAGTGGTCTTTGTGACTAGAAAAGCGCTATATAAGTGCAGGTTAGTTAGTTAGTTAGTTAGGTCCTTCCTACCGACAGCTGTCAGACTTTAAAACCTAACCAAGGCTGCTCGTAGAGGTCGTATTAAATGTATTAAATGTAACAACTTTGCACAATAGAGATCGTCCCCTCCAATACACAGCATCATCATCATTACTGGAGTGGTGGCTCAGTTGGTAAAGCATCCGCCCCACACCCAGGAGGCAGGGGTTCAAATCCCGGCCGGGTCATGCCGAAGACCATATAAAAGTTGAACTTCCTGCCGTCCAGCTTGGTCCTCAGCAATAATGGAATGGAGGAGGGAAATCTGTGGCTGTGCCTTGCATGGCAGCGGCCCTCTGATTCTGATTCTACACTTGGGGTGTGTGTGATTAACACAGTAGATAGGTAAAACACAATCTCGTTCTACTGTACATGATTGGTTGTACAGTTGAATGACAATAAAGGGTGATTTAATTTAATCATCATCATAGCAGTCTGTCGTGGGCGACAATGACTGTTTCATTTAGGTCTGATCAGATTCCTCCACACAGCTCTGTCCTTAGCCTTCCACTGCCAGGAACTCCTGTCTATGTCCAACTTCTTCAAGTTTCTTTTTACAGTGTTTTTAAATCTGAGCCTTGGTCTACCCTGATTGCATTTGCCCTCGCATAACTGTGAGTAGAATAACTGCCGAGGGAGACGCTGGTGGTCCATCATCTCAACATGTCCGAGCCATCTCATGTTCATCTGTATTAGCATGTCCTCCATTGATGGTAGACCAGCTCGTTTCAACACATCTATGTTGGTTATCTTGTCTTTCCATGAGATTTTCATTATGGCTCGAAGGTACGCTTGGAGTTTCTTCACCTGCACTCTGAAGACAGTCCAAGTTTCAGCACCGTACAATAGAGTAGCCAGTACTGTTGCTCTGTACACTTTGCATTTCACACGGATAGACACATGTCGATTGTTCCACAGTCTCTCCCTCAAGTTTCCAAACACAGCACTTGCTCTTCCCATTCTGAGAGAAAGTTCATCCTCCATGCTAGTATTCTCTGAAACAGTACTCCCTAGATACTTGAAAGTCTTGCACTTGACTAGTGGCTCTGTACCAGTGCTGATCTCTTCTGGTAGTGATGTTGATAACTGGAACTTTGGTGGTTGATAAAGGCACTCTGTCTTCTTGATGTTGATTTGGAGGCTGAATTGGCTAGCTGCTCTTGCAAATTTCTCCACTAAAGATTGCATATCTTCCACGCTGTGTGCAACTAGAGCACTGTCGTCGGCAAAGAGCATTTCTCTTACTACCTTTATTGATGTCTTACTCTTGGCTTTAAACTGTGCCACATTGAACAAGACTGCTTCTTCCCTTGTTTGAATGTATACTCCTTCTGAAGTGTCTCTTAAGGCCACCTCAAGCATGGTGCCAGATATAGCGAGAAGAGTGTAGGTGCCAGCACACACCCTTGTTTCACCCCGTTGCTTACTGAAAAGTCTTTAGATACTGAACCACTCATTGCCATGTTTGCTTGCATACCTGTATGGAGTGCCTTGATCAGGCTGACAAACTTCTTTGTACAACCATATTTCTTGAGTACCTGCCAAAGTCCTTGTCGCGAAACAGTATCGAAGGCTTTACTGGGGTCTATGAAGACTACATAAAGTGGAATGTTCTGTTTGATACACTTTTCTTGAACCTGTTTCAAGCAGAAAATCATGTCCATTGTGCTTCTTCCACTTCTAAAGCTGCACTGGGTTTCCGGTAGTACACTCTGCGAGATGTGTTCGTCGAGTCTGTTCAGTAGTCGTCGTCAGCCTCCGTCGGTCTATGATGACCATGGAAGAGAATCCTAAACATCTACTCTGCTGGAACAGCACCACCTGTGGCTGAACAGGCCGATGCGCGAATGGCAGTCCCTGTCACACAGGTCGCACTTGTGGGTGGTCTCCGTGCTGCTGGGTCTGTGACGGTTCTTCCTGCGGGTCCTTTTTTCATCTGCTGCAGCAGTCAGTCTCTCTTCACCCGCCCTGAGCTGTCTGGTCAGGGTGCCTCTCCATTTGGAGCGGTCCGTTGCAAGGTCCTCCCAGCGCTCTGTGTTGATCTCCAGGGCCTTCATGTCTCTCTTGCAGACGTCTCTAAAGCGCAGCTGTGGGAGGCCAATGTCTCTCCTGCCAGTCGCCAGTTCTCCGTAGAGGACGTCTTTGGGGATTCTGCCATCTTCCATATGGTGAACGGGGCCTAGCCAGCGGAGCCTGCACTGCCTGAGTAGAGTGAACATGGAGGGAAGGCCGGCGCGGGACAGAACTTCTGTGTTGGGCACTTTGTCCTGCCAGGATATGTTCAAGATGTGGCGAATGAAGCGCAAGTGGAAGGAGTTCAGTCTCTTTTCCTGCCGGGCGTATGTTGTCCACGTCTCACTCCCATAGAGCAGTGTGCTGATGATGCAGGCATTGTAAACTGCCATCTTCGTCTTGACAGATAGTTTGGGATTCTCCCACACCTGTGTGGTGAGGCGAGCAAGTGTGAAAGCTGATTTTCCAATCCTCTTGTTGATCTCTGTATCAAGGGAGAGGTTGTTGCTGATCGTGGACTCCAGGTACGTGAACTGATTCACGACCTCCAGCTCGTAGTCGTCGATGGTGATGGTTGGTGGTGCTTCCGTGCCTTGCGCCAAGACGTTAGTCTTCTTCAGGCTGATGGTAATCCCGAAGTCCTTGCATGCCTGGGAGAAGCGGTCCATCAGGGTCTGAAGCTCCTGCTGTGTGTGGGTTGCGAATGCAGCATCATCTGCGAACAGCATGTCTCTGATTAGAGCCTCGCGTACTTTGGTTCTGGCTTTAAGGTGGGCGAGATTGAAAAGCCTGCCGTCAGATCTTGTGTGCAGGTAGATTCCCTCTGTTGCTGTGCTGAAGGCATGCCTCAGGAGCATAGCAAAGAAAATCCCAAAGAGGGTTGGCGCAAGTACACAGCCCTGTTTCACTCCGCTCCGTAGTATTCTCTGGGCCCCTCCCCAATCTGACCAGTGATGACATGTTTAGCCGCTCGTCATCCTTCAACCGCTGGCTGTCTGTGTGGTGTCCTAAAAATGACGTGGGCTACATTGACAATTGGAGCTCTTTTTGGGGAAAACCTGGTCTTATGAGACGAGACAGCATTCATCCCACTTTGGATGGTGCTTCTCATTTATCTAACAATCTGGCATCTTTTTTATCCAGATTTCCAAAACCCTGACTGCTCAGAGTTGGGACCAGGAAGCAGAGTCGAAGTCTTACACGCCTCTCTGCAGCTCCTCTTCATCCGCCACCCCTCAGCTTAGCCCCTGTCTTCCCCATAAGAGAATAGTTGTCTGCTCCCTCCAAAGTAAATACAAATATAATGCATAAGCATCCCAAAGTGATAAAGCAAAATATTGGTAAAACTCAAATTAAACATAAAGCCTCTAAATTGAATGAATTGGCTTCTGTTCCTCCTCATAATTTAAAAATTAAATGTGGTTTATTAAATATTAGGTCTCTAACTCCCAAGTCTCTGTTAGTCCATGATCTGTTAATTGATCATCAGATTGATTTAATTTCCGTTACAGAGACTTGGTTAGGGCAAGAGGATTATGTTGGTTTAAATGAATCAACTCCCTCTGGTTATTTAAACTGTCAAAATCCCAGAAGTTCTAGTCGTGGAGGAGGAGTAGCAACAATTTACCATTCCAAATTATGAGTTAATGTAAAGCAAAAAACATGTTATAATTCCTTTGAGGGCCTGGTCCTCAGTATTGGGCACTTTAGCAATTTTAGGTTAAACGCAATTTTATTTGCCATAGTTTATCGTCCCCCATCAACCTACTCAGAATTTTAATCCAAATTTGCTGATTTCTTAGCTGATTTAATGCTGAAATCTGACAGAATAATTATAGTAGGGGACTTTAATATACATGTGGATGTAGATAGTGACTGCCTTAATGTGGAATTTAATTCAATATTAGACTTGATTGGGTTTTCTCAGAAAGTAGGAAATTCTACTCATTACCTCCACCATACATTGGACCTTGTTCTGACATATGGCATAGAAATACAAAATCTTGTAGTGTCTCCTCATAACCCTGTACTGTCAGACCATTGTCTGTTAACCTTTGATTTTACTATTTCTGACTATTTGGCTCCTAAAGAAAAATATTATTACAGTAGATGCCTCTCAGATGATGCTGTTACCAAATTTATGCAGATTGTTTCCTCAATGCCATGTGTCAACACAACGGAAATAAGCTATAGACAGCTTGCTCCTTCTGTAATTGATAACATGATGGATAGTGTTTCAGCTTCTCTGCATCAGACTCTAGACTTGGTGGCCCCCTTAAAAAAGAAAAAGTCTAATCAGAGATTTCTAACTCCTTGGTTCAACACAGAAACTCGTAGCTTAAAACAGAAGACTCGTCAATTAGAAAGAAAATGGCGCTCCACTAATTTAGATGAAATCCATTTAGCTTGGAGAAATCATCTTTTAATTTATAAAAAATCTCTTAGAAAAGCTAGAACGAGTTATTACTCTGTATTAATAGAAGAGAATACGAATAATCCCAGGTTTCTTTTCAGTACTGTAGCCAGTTTGACAAAGAGTCAGGACTCTGTCAATCCTAGCATTCCCTTAGAGCTTACTAGTCAGGACTTTATGAACTTTTTCAATAATAAAATTTCATCCATCAGAGATAAAATCAATCACATTCTTCCCACAGTTAACTTAAATACTGTAACTACTACAACTCCTTCTATTGATGTCTGTCTTGATGAGTTTACTCCAATCGACCTTTGTGAGTCAGACAAAATAGTTTCCTCATCCAAACCTTCAACTTATCTTTTAGACCCTATTCCTACCAGGTTATTTAAAGAAGTCTTCCCACTTATTGGTAGCTTTATTCTTCATATAATCAATTCTTCATTAACTTTAGGCCATGTACCGCAGGCTTTTAAAATGGCTGTAATTAAACCCTTACTCAAAAAGCCAACGCTAGATCCAGGAGCTTTAGCTAACTATAGACCAATCTCTAATCTCCCTTTCATTTCAAAAATCTTAGAAAGAGTTGTTGCTACGCAATTATTTGACCACCTGCAGGGAAATGGTTTACTTGAAGAGCTTCAGTCTGGGTTTAGAATCCATCATAGTACTGAAACAGGCTTAGCGAAGGTCACTAACGACCTCCTCATTGCATCTGATAATGGACTAGTTTCTGTACTTGTCCTTTTAGACCTTAGTGCAACTTTTGATACAATCAATCATAATATTCTACTTAATTGATTAGAACACTATGTTGGACTTAATGGAACTTCGTTGCAGTGGTTTAGATCTTATTTATCTGATAGGTTCCAGTTTGTTCATGTAAATAATGAGTTTTCTTTCAACTCAAAGCTCAGTCATGGAGTTCCACAGGGATCTGTGCTAGGCCCTACTCTTTTTAGTTTATATATGCTTCCGTTAGGCAACGTTATTAGAAAGCACTGTGTACATTTTCATTGTTATGCTGATGACACACAATTATACCTGTCAATGAAGCCAGATGATAGTAATAAATTAGCCAAGTTAGAAGCATGTCTTAAGGAAATCAAAGCTTGGATGACTTATAATTTCCTGCTATTAAATTCAGATAAGACTGAAGTCATTCTTGTTGGTCCAAAAAACCTTAGAAATTCCTTTCCAAATCAAACTTTCAGTTTGGATGAGGCTACTCTTTCTCTTAATAGCTCTGTGAAGAACCTTGGAGTTATTTTTGATCAGGATTTGTCCTTCAATTCACATATTAAATTTGTTTCTAAGCCTGCCTTCTATCATTTGCGTAACATTGCCAAGATTAGGAGCATCTTGTCTCAGAGTGATGCTGAGAAACTGATCCACGCTTTTGTTAGCTCGAGATTAGATTATTGTAATTCTTTATTATCAGGCTGTACTAAAACACCTTTAAAAAGTCTTCAGCTGATCCAAAATGCTGCAGCAAGAGTTTTAACAGGTACTAGAAAGAGAGATCATATCTCTCCGGTTCTGGCCTCCCTTCATTGGCTTCCCATAGAGTTTAGAATTAAGTTTAAAATCCTTCTTCTTACTTACAAAGCTCTAAACAATCAGGCTCCTTTTTATTTAAAAGATCTGATACTACCGTATTATCCTAACAGAGTACTACGCTCCCAAAATGCAGGACTACCTGTAATACCTAGAATCTCCAAAAGTACAATGGGAGGCAGAGCCTTCAGTTATCAAGCTCCTCTCCTGTGGAATCAGCTGCCAATCTGGATTCGGGAGTCAGACTCGATCTCTGTTTTTAAGAATAGGGCTAAAACCTACCTTTTTGATATAGCCTACAATTAGGGAGGGATCATGTGTTTCTGAACCCTCCCTTAGTTATGCTGCTAATAGGTTTAGTAAGCCGGGGGACCTCCAGTAATGCACTGGGCCTCACTCCTTTTCTCACTCTCAATGAAATATTTTTTTTGCTGGTCATTAACATTTGTTTGTTCTCTCCCATAGATTGAGTCCCCATCATGCTGTTTGCTCTCTGCATGTCTGTTCTTTTCTTCTTCTCTATCCCCTCACCCCCCAGCCAGTGGCAGCAGATGACTGCCCCTCCCTGAGCCTGGTTCTGCTGGAGGTTTCTTCCTGTTAAAAGGGAGTTTTTCATCTCCACCATTGCCAAGTGCTTGCTCACAGGGGATCACCTTATTGCTGGGGTCTTTCTGCAACTGTGGGGGTTCCCCCTACAGTTGATAGTGCTATGAGATGACTGTTGTTGTGAAATAGTGCTATATAAATAAAGTTCAATTGAATTGAATTGAATGTTGAATGGCTCTGAGACGTTGCCGTCGTGTTGCACTATCCCCTGCATGTTGGTGTGAAACGATTTGATGAGGCTTTGCAACTTTTGTGGGCATCCTATCTTTGGCAGGATCTTGAAAAGGCCCTCTCTGCAGACCAGATCGAACGCTTTGGTGAGGTCGATGAAGGCGACGTACAGGGGCATGTTCTGTTCTCTGCATTTCTCCTGGAGTTGGCGGATGCAGAATATCATGTCTACCATAGATCGCTAAGCACGGAAGCCACACTGAGAATTGGGGTAGACACGTTCGGCAAGCTTCTGTAGATGAACGAGAACAACTCGTGCATAGACTTTGCCAACAATGCTGAGGAGGGAGATGCCCCTGTAGTTGTTGCAGTCACTTCACTCCCCTTTGTTTTTGTAGAGGGTGATGATCTTGGCGTCCCTCATGTCCTGTGGTACGGCACCTTCCTTCCAGCACTGGCAGAGGACGTCATGCAATGGCAGCAGTAGGGCGGTCTTGCAGTGCTTGATCAGGTTGGGGGGTATGTCGTCGTTGGCTGGTGCCTTGCCAGCGGCCAAGCTATCAATGGCCTTGCTGAGTTCATCGATGGTTGGCTCTGCATCAAGTTCGTCCATGGATGGCAGGCAGTCAATGGCATCAAGGGCTGACGGTGTACCGGTGTTCTGTCTAGAGTAGAGGTCGGAGTAGTGTTCCACCCATCTCTCCATCTGCTTGTTCTTTTCTGTGATCATCTCCCCAGTGGAGGATTTGAGGGGGGCCGTCTTGCTCTGAGCCGGACCAAGTGCTTTCTTGATGCCATCGTACATACCACGGATGTTCCCTGTTATGGCAGCGGTTTGAATGTCTTGGCTGAGCTGAGTCCAGTACTCGTTGGCACAGCGCCGAGCAGTCTGCTGAACTTTGCTTCTCGCAGCCCTGAGAATCTGGAGATTCTTCTCGTTTGGGTACTTCTTGTACTCAGCAAATGCCGAGCGCTTGGCTTCAATGACGGGGGTCATCTCGGTCAACTTGGCATCAAACCAGTCCTGTGACTTTGAGGTCTTCCTCAAAAAAGGTAGCCAAGGCTGTGCAGTGGATGTTGTTTCGCAGCTCTTCCCACTTCTGCTTTGCAGATACTCCTTCTTGTGGTACACCAAGTTCCTTCTCAAAGGTGGAGGCAAACTGCTCAACAAGTTCTGGTTGGGACATCTTGCTGGTGTCAATCCGTGCCTTTCCAGGCTGTCTAGCACGATGGAATTTCTTCAGCTGCAGCTTGACCTTTCAACACATCAATGAATGGTCTGTGTCGCAATCTGCACTCTGGAACGAACGGGTGATTAGCACGTTCTTCAGTGAGGTGCGCCTGGTCAGGATCCAGTCCAGCTGGTGCCAGTGCTTTGAGTGCGGATGTCGCCAGGAAACCTTGTGTTGGGGCTTGGTCTTTAAGAACGAGTTTGTGATGCACAGATCGTGATATGTGCAGAACTCGAGCAACCGCTGTCCATTGTCATTCATTCTGCCCACGCCAAATGGTCCAAGACAGGAGGGCCAGGAGTCATGGTCAGCACCCACTCTGGCATTGAAGTTTCCAAAGAGAATGAGCTGTTCAGAGTAGGGGATGATCCTGACAGTTGTTGCGAGATTCTCGTAGAACTCGTCTTTTGCCTCTGGTGTGGCTGTCAGTGTTGGGGCATACACACTGACGAGGGTGACTGGGCCTTGAGTGGTGTTGAGGCGAAGGGTGAGGAGTCGTGCAGAGCCATTGCTGCCCGGTTCCACCATCTTCAGCAAGGTGTTCTTCAATGCGAAGCCCACTCCGTGTTCCCTATGTTCGTCACTGCCCTTTCCTTGCCAGTAGAGCGTGAAGTCCTTCTCTCTCAGTGTGCCTGCATCAGCCAACCGTGTTTCCTGGAGAGTGGCGATATCCACTTCCAGTCTCTTCAGCTCATTATTGATGATGGCAGTCTTCCTGGTGTCGATGTCCTTGAGGTTAGCAGCAAGTCCTGTCATCATAGTGCGGACGTTCCAAGTTCCCAGTTTTAGAGTTGGTCTCTTTTGTTTTTTTGTCTTGCCTGGTGCGAAGGTTCTCAGCCTGCTGTTCGGACTTCTCCTCATCCCCATGCACCCAATGAGGAAAGCAAGCTGTGGCGGGACAACACCTTATTGGCTGGGGGCTGCCCAGCTTGAGGCGGGCAGTAGCTGTCCAGTGAGATCCGATGATCCCTTCCACCATCGGGAACAACCCCTGGCACCGCGCTCTACACCAATTGAGCGGTGGCTTATAACCAGTAACTGTCATTCCCCGTGTTTTGTGTACGCCAAAGGCGAAGCTGGAGTGTCCTCTCCAGTGATCCGGTGTTCTACCTTCCAGCGTTGGGCGTTGGTAGGATTCAAGCCTGGGCAGGAAGATATGGGGGACAAGATGTCGCCCATGCAGCATGTCCCCCCTCTCCACATCACTGATGAATCCAAAGGAACAGCAGGGCTGCTACAGTTTGGCACCAGCGCCATTGCAGGAGCTGCCAGAATGATGTTGAGCACAACAGAGAACTGCCTTAGGGGCTCCAACTCCGGATTTTTCCTCAGGGTTGACTCCCGAAGCCTTTCCCGTGACCGGGTGTGCCGCAAGGCAGCGGAGGTTTGAAATCAGGGTTTACCTTCCCCTAGATGGGCTACCTTCCCAGATTGACGAGCCACCATCTACCCGAAGCATCTGGTTTTAAGGCGCCAGAGATCCGCCCTAGCCCCTTCTCCTATTAGTAAAAGCAGTTCCGCCGGGCTTAGAGACTAAACCACACAGGCAGGCTAGGAGTTGGACTTAGTTGTCAATGGCTTTTCAAGACACACGCCATAAGGAGCATTTTATGAGCACTGGGAGCTTAACCCCAGTGCCGCTCCTGGCTATGACAACCTTGGAACCTGTTCAGTAGTACACGTGAGAGAATCTTACCAACAGTGGCTAGTAGTGATATACCTCGGTAATTTCCACAATCTTTCCTGTCAGCTTTCTTGAACAAAGGCACAATACTTGCATCCTTCCAGTCTTGAGGTACTTTCTGGGCATCCCATATCTCTTGGATGAGCTTGTGCAGGAAGTTGGTCAGCTGAACACCACCAAATTTCCACACTTCTGCTTTAATTCCATCCCTTCCTGGAGCTTTACCATCCTGTATTGTCCTGATAGCTGCCATTAGTTCATAAAAATTTGGTGGTTCATCCAGACTTGATACAGCTGGTCGCTGCACTAGAGCTTCTTTAGCCTCTTCAGTGAGATCTCCAGGGTTGTTTAGTAGTTGGTCAAAGTGGTCTGCAAATCTGTCCAGTATCTTGTCTTTCTCCTGCAAAACCGTTTCACCATCCATAGCCTTTAGTTCGATCAATCCTCTTGGTTTAGGGCCATAGATTTCTCTCAAACCTGTGACGAACGTTTTCATTTCCTCTGTCTGCTACAGTTTGAAGTTTCTCCTCTTTTTCATCCCACCAGTTGGACTTCATCTCTCTGGTGTACTTCTGTCGCTCACTCTGAGCCTTTGAGTATTTTTTTATTCTTTGACCTTGTGTTACACTGTAGGTTTTCCTGCCTAGCTTTATTCCTCGCTTCTAGTAGTTTCTTCAGGTGTTCATCAGGCTCATCAAACCAATCTTGATGTTTCCTCTCAGGGTAGACTAATACATCACTCGCGGTCTGATACACCATATCCTTCAGTGTTGCCCATTTCTCTTCTATGTCATTCTCTGAGTTGTCGCTGTCCCAGTCTTTCAAGTTTTCATCCATTTCCTGTGAAAGTTCTTCCTGCTTCTTTGGCCTTTCAGTGCACTAGTGTTTAGCTTCTGTGGTGGCTTCACACCCGTCCTGCAGTGCTGTTTTTGTCTCCAAATCCTTAATCTAGATCTCAGCATAACATGATCAGTACCACAGTCCATGCCTCTCATTGCTCTGGTGTCCAATACATCCCTTATGTCTCTCTGCCTGACTATGATGTAGTCTATTAAGTGCCAGTGCTTGGATCTTGGGTGCATCCATGTCTTCTTATGTGTCCTTGTGCTTAAATAGAGTGTTGGTTATCACAAGGTTGTACTCTGAACATAGTGCAAGTAGAAGTTCTCCATTAGCATTGCACTTGCCTACTCTATGACTGCCTAGCACTCCTTTCCATTTCTCGGTGTCCGAACCAACTCTGGCATTAAAATCTCCAACAAGTATCAGCCTGTCATCAGTCGGTACACGCCTGACAGTCTCACATAAATCACTGTAGAACTCTTTCTTCACCTCCTTTGTGTTGATCATTGTTGGAGCATATACACTGATGAGTGTGGCATACATCTTCCGCTGTAGTGGGAGTCTCATAGTCATTATCCTGTCGTTGATTGGCACCGGTTCCTCATCAAGCATTGTTGCTATCTCCTTTCTAACTGCAAAGTCCACTCCTGCTTCTCTCCTTTCTTGAGTTGATCTCCCACTGCAAAAGAAGATGTACCCATGGTCTTCCAAGCTGTCATTACCAGGCAATCTTGTTTCACTAAGTGCAGCTATGTCTACATTGTATCTGTTCATTTCCAGGGCCACAAGCACGGTCTGTCTTTCTGGGCGCTGTGATGTTGTTCTGTCCAACAGAGTGCGTACATTCCATTCTGCTACACACAAGGCTGCTTTTTTCCTCTTCTTGTGTCTTCCTGCTCCTAGCTTTCTTTTTGCTTCCTGTCGGAGTGTTAGAGCGATGCTGTGGACCCCGGGAGTGAACAGCACCAGCCGTGTGCCACAGAGGTCAGGCAGTCTCTAAGTGCCGGAGATCCATGCGCCTTGGACGAGGGCGCTGCGTGGTACGGCGAGGTGCCCGAGGCAGCAAGCGGTGCCGAGGAGCGGACTTCAGTTTTCCCTGGATTGCGCAGAGCGAGTAAGAGGGTTGGTGGTTCGAATTATATTTTTCTTCAGTTTGAGTCTCTTCATTTGTAAAGGACATTTCAAGGTAGGACAGCTATGTTTTATATTAAACTATTTTCATTCTTGCAATACTCTTAACTTTAGTGTTGTGTGTTTTAAACTTGCTCATTTGCAATAACTCATTGCCATCCGTTTCAAAGTGAAATGCCGGTTCCACGTTATCAAATCCATGCAGGGCTTAAATGACATTAACAGCCGGTTTAACCTCTGGATTATCTTAGCAGCTTTGCGCCTTTTGTGGTATACTGACATTGCCGTTTTATACAAAGGTGGACTCTTCAACACTTGAGACTTTTAACTGGAACAGCAACCCCTTAAAGACGAAGCCAAAGTAAAATTTTTAACATTTTGTATGGAATCTGGTCCATCCCATGAGTGGTACTTGGAATGTTTGAGTGCAGGTGATCTGCAGGCAGAACTTCAATAAGGAATCCAATGATTTTTATTCTTAAACACTCCCAGTTGTATTCAGATTGATTGTTTTTGTTCAAGTCTTAAGTTGGTTACAAATACTCTGCTTGTTTGAATTAAGAGCTAAATGCGATCAAATGAAATTGTATGTTAAATGGCATATTGTGTGATATAGTGTACTTAATATAGTGTACTTAGGTTCCAAGGTTGTCATAACCAGAAGCGGCACTGGGGTTAAGCTCCCAGAGCTCATAAAATGCTCCGTATGGCAGGCGTCTCGAAAAGCCTCTGACAACTAAGTCCAACTCCTAGCCTGCCCATGTGGTTTAGTCTCTAAGCCCGGCGGAACTGCTTTTACTAATAGGAGAAGGGGTGAGGGAGGATCTCTGGTGCTTTAAAACCAGATACTTCGGGTAGATGGTGGCTCGTCAATCTGGGAAGGTAGCCCATCTAGGGGAAGGTAAACCCTTATTTCAAACATCTGCTGCCTTGCGGCACACCCGGTCACGGGAAAGGCTTAGGGATTCAACACTGAGGAAAAATCCGGAGTTGGAGCACCTAACACAGTTCTCTGTTGTGCTCAACATCATTTGGCAGCTCCTACAATGGCGCTGGTGCCAAACTGTAGCAGCCCTGCTGTTCCTTTGGATTCATCAGTGACGTGGAGAGGGGGGACATGCTGCATGGGCAACATTTTGTCCTCCATATCTTCCTGCCCAGACTTGAATCCTATCAACACCCAACGCTGGAAGGTAGAACACCGGATCACTGGAGAGGACACTCCAGCTTAACCTTTGGAGTAGACAAAACATGGGGAATGACA
Source organism: Pholidichthys leucotaenia (assembly GCA_020510985.1). Classification (NCBI taxonomy): domain Eukaryota; kingdom Metazoa; phylum Chordata; class Actinopteri; order Cichliformes; family Pholidichthyidae; genus Pholidichthys; species Pholidichthys leucotaenia. The sequence goes on along the minus strand of CM035842.1, from coordinate 432,173,165 downwards.
GTTACCAGTTATAAGCCACTGCTCAATTGGCGTAGAGCGTGGCGCCAGGGGTTGTTCCCGATGGTGGAAGGGATCATCGGATCTCACTGGACAGCTACCGCCCGCCTCAAGCTGGGCAGCCCCCAGCCAATAAGGTGTTGTCCCGCCACAGCTTGCTTTCCTCATTGGGTGCATGGGGATGAGGAGAAGTCCGAACAGCAGGCTGAGAACCTTCGCACCAGGCAAGACAAAAAAACAAAAGAGACCAACTCTAAAACTGGGAACTTGGAACGTCCGCACTATGATGACAGGACTTGCTGCTAACCTCAAGGACATCAACGACACCAGGAAGACTGCCATCATCAATAATGAGCTGAAGAGACTGGGAGTGGATATCGCCACTCTCCAGGAAACATGGTTGGCTGACGCAGGCACACTGAGTGAGAAGGACTACACGTTCTACTGGCAGGGAAAGGGCAGTGACGAACACAGGGAACACGGAGTGGACTTCGCAGTAAAGAACACCTTGCTGAAGATGGTGGAACCGGGCAGCAATGGATCTGCATGACTCCTCACCCTCCGCCTCAACACCACTCAAGGCCCAGTCACCCTCGTCAGTGTGTATGCCCCAACACTGACAGGCACACCAGAGGCAAAAGACGAGTTCTATGAGAATCTCACAACAACTGTCAGGATCATCCCCTACTCTGAATAACTCATTCTCCTTGGAAACTTCAATGCCAGAGTGGGTGCTGACCATGACTCCTGGCCCTCCTGTCTTGGACCATTTGGCGTGGGCAGAATGAACGACAACAGACAGCGGTTGCTCTAGTTCTGCACATATCACGATCTGTGCATCACAAACTCGTTCTTCAAGACCAAGCCCCAACACAAGGTTTCTTGGCGACATCCGCGCTCAAAGCACTGGTACAAGCTGGACTTGATCCTGACCAGGCGCACCTCACTGAAAAACGTGCTAATCACCCATTCGTTCCAGAGTGCAGATTGCGACACAGACCATTCATTGGTGTGTTGCAAGGTCAAGCTGCAGCTGAAGAAATTCCATCGTGCTTGACAGCCTGGAAAGGCACGGATTGACACCAGCAAGATGTCCCAACCAGAACTTGTTGAGCAGTTTGCCTCCACCTTTGAGAAGGAACTTGATGTGCCACAAGAAGGACAATCTTCAAAGCAGAAGTGGGAAGAGCTGCGAAACACAATCCACCGCACAGCATTGGCTACCTTTGGGAGGAAGACCTCAAAGTCACAGGACTGGTTTGATGCCAAGTTGACCGAGATGACCCCCGTCATTGAAGCCAAGCGCTCAGCACTTGCTGAGTACAATCAACGGCCAGTTCTTTCACCGCACATTCCTTCTTGATCAGTCCAAAACCCTTAAAGTCCATGGCAGCAAATCCCCTCTACACTTCAGACAAAAGAAACAAAAACAAAGGCAAATCCACAGCTGCTGGAGCCTACACTGGCAGCGCCCTTCTGTCAAAAATACCTTTCAGGGCAGAATAATGGCTCCATTCGCCTGCTGTGAGTTTGCAAGGTTTGATAACAAAAATGTACAAAAGAATTAAAACAGGACCCAACCAAAAAATATTAAACATAGGCACAGTTACAGCAGGATAGCTAAAGCTAAGGCGAGAGGATTCACCAGCCAACTTGGGGAAAACTATGAGTGGAGCGCACACTAGAGTAATATAGAAAGAGAAATTCACGTTCGGAGAATGATGGAAGTTGATAGTAGGGCACTGTGCCACACAATGGCGCAGAGCCCCTTAAATAGGAATAAGGACCAAATAGCATAACAACCAACAGGTGTGGGTACCTGTGCGGGAAGGAGAAAATGAGGATACCTGATGTGGATCGGCTGAGTGGTGAGAGGGAAGCGAACTGAAAACTGGCAACTGACGGGGCACACCCACATGAAACTAAAATGCCCCTGACAGCTGTCAACAGTCAGAGGAAAAAATAACATCACTTAAATATAAATAAATACAACATAAAAACATAGCACTAGCACAAACTGGGAAAATGGCACGCAGAGCAAGAATACATAACCCCAAAATGCAACAAATGAATGAATAAGCAGGGAAAGCCATGAAGCCGAGTCTGACAGAAACACTCCAGCCCTCAGCTCATAACAAACATCTGATGAAATTTGTACCAAGGAAGACCTACTAATTTTCATGCCTCTGGGTAACTTATTTTCTTGGTGCCTTTGATTGTTTGGATTTCTTTTTCCTTGATCCAACATGGATATTCCTCTGATGATGCAACATGACTGCCTAAACAATTACTTCATCTGAATTGCTTTGTTAAAGAAGACTTATTCATTCCTGCATCCTGCAGAACGATGACCAAACTTTTGGCAGTTAAACCACCTCAATAGATTTGGAATGAAGATATCACCAGGTACACTCAGGTATCCTATTTGATTTCCTTCTGGAAGTTGATGCCAATTGAATATGAGATATCAGTGCCAGTTTTGATTGTTCGATCATGTTATTTACTGGTTATTCTCTTCAGGTTTGTTACTCCTTGTTGTTGCTGTTCTGAAGCTATTTCATCCTTTCCCATATCGTGACTTTCTCTGGTATGAATTACTTCTTAACAGCTTTTTAAAGAAGGGTGAGGAACCACAGCCAGCTTGTCACGCTGTAACAGATTTTCAGTGTGGGACTTTTTGGAGCATTCCACCAAAATCTGACCAAACCTCAGTTTTTTAACATCGTTAACTGACCCCACTATTCCTAAAATTCCTTTCTGTATAGCAAAAGGGGACAGCTTAGAGAGAGGCACATCTGATAACAGTGACTCTAAAATTAGAGTCAGTTATAACTGTTTCAGTGAGCCATCCAGTTAACTCCTGCTCCTGGATCATCCAGATCTTTTTTTTTTTTTTTGGTTACTTATTTGTACCCGTAGGTAGATTTGGTTTGCAGTCTGGTGACAAGCCACCGGCTGCCAGTCGCTGCGTGCGCGAGTGCCCTAAACCTACATGTTTTTGGTATGCGGGAGGAAACCGGAGAAATCCCGGAGTAAGCCCACGCAACATGGGGAGAACATGCAAACTCCACACAGCTCACTGTTGGTCGGGGGCTGGGATCGAACCCACGATCTCATGATCCCCGCGATCCCCCGGCCGAGGGTAAACTGTGCTGCCACAGTGCTAAACCACTGCGCCACTGCGCCACCGTTCCAACATTCATTTTTTTTTTTTTTAGTGATTTGTTTTGTCACCATATTTTACAGAAGGTAATTCATGAACATTGCTCCCCACCCGCCTTGGAGCCCTATAACGGGATGCACAGAGCAGCGGATTTCCTGCAGATTATGCACCAGGGATACAAGGATGGTATATATGAGCAAAGTGAAACAGATGTAGAAATTACTCAATAGACCCTCCATCAGGGGCTACTGGGATTAGTAAATGTTACATTGTCAAAAAGAAATCCCAGAGCAAACCTTGAGAAGGTGGTTGATTGGACTGGGACCTTCCAGCCTCCCATCTCAGTGAAGTAGGAGCAAAAGCACTGTGTTAAACTTTTGAGAGCCACAGCAAAACAGATTCCTCAAGACCTCTTCCTCCACCGACACAGGTCGCAACTCATGACAAACGAGTCACCCCTTTGGTCACCTCATATGATCAGCAAGAGGGTGCTTGGAACCACTTTACCCTGGTTAAAAGTGGTTTACCAGGGGGATTACAACACACACAGATGTTATAATGTTTTACCGTTATGCTGGAGAGGGAAGCTGACAGGTACAAGTCCTTGCCAAAGGGCAACCTGGGAGTTGCCAGCGAGGGTCAAGGGCACCCCATCACCTCATAGTCCAACAGACTCCCTCTCCTGGAAGCATTTTAATGTCATACCCAGGACAGGATGCAGGTTGGTAGGACCTCTGAAACCTCTCCGTTGTGCACTTTGGATGGAGCAGCCTGCCGCTTAACGAGCTGCTCAGTATACTCAGTGTGTCCCATATGGGGCATGACTCGGACTCAATCAGAGATGACAGCTTATCCACCGTTCTCCTCTCTCCTATTACCTCCACTGGGTCGAGGTGGCACCCCAGAACAGAGTCGGCCTTCTTAATCAACTTGTTCAGGCTCTTCCTGTCGGCAGCTGTGATGCTGCTGCCCCACAGACCACTCCATACATGATGGCTCACTCCACCACAGAGTCATAGAGGGTGCACTCCAAAAGACCGGAATCTCCTCAGAAGCAACAGCCTGCTCTGCCCTTTCTTGTGAAGTGTGTTGGTGTTGTGTGACCAGTCAAGTACACTGTCACTATCTCAATGTCCCTGGAAGTTTATCAGTGCTGTGGGGGGCTGTCTACACCTTTGGGAGTCCACCACCAGTTCCTTGGACTTCCCTGCATTAATCTGGAGGCAGCTCTACAGGCACCAGTCCACAAAGTCAGTGATACAGTACATTAAATCAATGAATGAATGTTGAATAAAACCCTTTTTAAAAAGTGAGAAATCGAACAAAGAAGATATTTAATGTATTTTTTTTATTAGACTTTGAAGAAATAACCAATTAACTATTGTTTTAATTCTCACTTCTAAAAGAAAATTTGACTGACAGAAGAACCACGATTTCCAAAAGATCCAGCAACCCCAAGGTTTCTGAATCATTGTTTTACATCACTTTGTTCACGCCCTCGAGGCCGCTTTTTTCTGATTTAAAGTAAAATACACTGACCCCCGTTATGATGCTTTATTTTTCTGGTGTTTTTCTTCCAGCGTTTTCTTCAGATCACATTTCTGTGGGACTGACTTGGAGGTTAAATGCAACATTTTAGAAGCATTCATAAATTCAAGCTTATTCTGGGCTCTTGAGACACTGTGGGTGAAGTTTTCTTTTGCCTGCAGCTTCTTCAAGTATTCTTTTCACACTGAAAGCAAAGATGCATAATGTATTTTATTGCTTTAACAGTAATGCTGCAAAAGGGGGGGATGTGTTATTATTAATAGTCTAGCTTCAGATGTCCTGACACATCCTCGAAGGGACTGAATAATTCTTTTTTTGTATGGAATAAATGTAGCATACCCATCTCTGTCAGTTTGTTTTTATTTAGTCGCTTTCCCTGTCATGTCTGGTCCTTGTTAAGATTCCTAGCAGGCACCCATCAGGAAATGATAAGCCATTAAATGAACAAAACGGCTGTTAATTTCCCTTCCCTGGGAACAGACAGCACATGGCTGAAGACCAGTCCTGACAGGAGAAAGAGCAAAGTCCCTCAGTTTGCTTCTTAAGTTTAAGGCTTTGGTCCTTACACCTCTGACTCCCCCCTTGCATTTCTCTTTAACTTTCTAATCTCTCACCATTTCTCTCTCTCTCTACTGGCCAAAGACGGCTAAAAATAAAAACCTGAGCATTCTCCATCGGACTCATTGCCAGTGAGAGTTGGACTCCGCCAGGGCTGCTCTTTGCCACCACTCTTGTTCATAATTTTTATGGACAGGATTTCTAGGTGCAGCCAGGGAATGGAGGGTGTCATGCTTGGTGACCACAGGATCTCATCTCTGTTGTTTGCAGATGATGTTGTCCTGTTGGCTTCATCCAGCAATGACCTACAGCTCTTGCTGGGACTGTCTTCCGCTGCGTGTGAAGTGGCTGGGATGAGAATCAGCACCTCCAAGTCCGAGTCCATGGTCCTCAGCCGGAACAAGGTGGATTGTCCTCTCCGGGTTGGGGATAGGTTCCTGCCCCAAGTGTAGGAGTTTAAGTATCTTGGGGTCTTATTCACGAGTGAGGGGAGAATGGAGCGAGAGATTGATAGACGGATTGGAGCAGCATCTGCAGTGATGCGGACGTTGTACCGGTCTGTTGTGGTGAAGAGGGAGCTGAGCTCTAAGGCAAAGCTGTTGATTTACCAGTCAGTCTATGTTCCTACTCTCACCTATGGTCACGAGCTTTGGGTAATAACTGAAAGAACGAGATCGTGGATACAAGCGGCTGAAATGAGCTTTCTTCGTAGGATTGCTGGACTCACCCTCAGAGATAAAGTGAGGAGCTCAGTCATTTGGGAGAGGCTCAGAGTAGAACCGCTGCTCCTCCACATTGAAAGGAGTCAGTTGAGGTGGTATGGGTACTGTATCTGATCAGGATGCCTCCTGGACATCTCCCACTTGAGGTGTTTCAGGCACGTCCCACTGGGAGGAGACCCCGGGGCAGACCCAGGACTCAATGAAGAGACTGTGTCTCCCAACTGGTCTGGGAACGCCTTGGTATCCTCTCTGAAGAGCTGGATCAGGTGGCTGGGGAGAGGGAAGTCTGGGCTTCTCTGCATGAACTGCTGCCTCCATGACCCGGACCTCCGGAAAAGTGGTAGAAGATGGATGGATGGATGAATATGAAGGAGGTTTGAGTCAAGCTGGGACACTCTTAATGAGGCTGAGGATAACACTGACTAAGAGTTTGTTCAAGTACACCAGTAGAATTAATGCACAGGTTTGCCATGTATTGCCTTGGCTGAATATATTAACATGCTTGCAGAGGTGAATAGTGACTATGGACATTCACTCAGTTGAGTGTATTCAAATAACTTTTTCACTAAAATGTACAGCTTGGCAAAACTAACAAATCTCAGTAAGCTGGGAATTTTACTCTGTCCTCCACCCTGCCCACTTTAACCCAGTATGTCACATGCCACAAAAGGGAAAATAAAACACTGGACTTATTTTATCCCAACACCAAGAAGGCATACAATTCATCAGCCCTAGGAAGATCAGATCACAATCTGGTTCACCTCCTGTCTGTGTAGAACCCCCTGGCACATCGACAACCTGCTGTTACCCACACAGTGAAGAGATGGTATGAGAAGGCTCTAAAGGACTGTTCTGAATCCACTGTGTGGGAGCAGCTCTGTCATCCAAATGGGGAGGACATCAACACACCATTACAGACAATATTAACTTACGGTGGGGCAAAAAAGTATTTAGTCAGCCACCAATTGTGCAAGTTCTCCCATTTAAAAGATGAGAGAGGTCTCCAATTTTCATCATAGGTATACCTCAACTACGAGAAAAAAAATGAGAAAAAAAAATCCAGAAAATCTCATTGAAGGATTTTTAATGAATTAATTGGTAAATTCCTCAGTAAAATAAGTATTTGGTCACCTACAAACAAACAAGATTTCTGGCTCTCACAGACCTGTAACTTCTTCTTTAAGAGGCCCCTCTGTCCTCCACTTGTTACCTGTATTAATGGCACCTGTTTGAACTCATTATCAGTATAAAAGACACCTGTCCACAACCTCAAACAGTCAGACTGCAAACTCCACTATGGCCAAGACCAAAGAGCTGTCAAAGGACACCAGAAACAAAATTGTAGACCTGCACCAGGCTGGGAAGACTGAATCTGCAATAGGTAAGCAGCTTGGTGTGAAGAAATCAACTGTGGGAGCAATTATTAGAAAATGGAAGACATACAAGACCACTGATAATCTCCCTCGATCTGAGGCTCAACGCAAGATCTCACCCCGTGAGGTCAAAATGATCACGAGAACGGTGAGCAAAAATCCCAGAACCACATGGGGGGACCTAGTGAATGACCTGCAGAGAGCTGGGACTAAAGTAACAAAGGCTACCATCAGTAACACACTACACCACCAGGGACTCATATCCTGCAGTGCCAGACGTGTCCCGCTGCTTAAGCCAGTACATGTCCAGGCCCGTCTGAAGTTTGCTAGAGAGCATTTGGATGATCCAGAAGAGGATTGGGAGAATGTCATATGGTCAGATGAAACCAAAATAGAACTTTTTGGTAAAAACTCAACTTGTCGTGTTTGGAGGAGAAAGAACACCATACCTACCGTGAAGCATGGGGGTGAAAACATCATACTTTGGGGGTGTTTTTTCTGCAAAGGGACCAGGACGACTGATCCGTGTAAAGCAAAGAATGAATGGGGCCATGTATCATGAGATTTTGAGTGAAAACCTCCTTCCATCAGCAAGGGCATTGAAGATGAAAAGTGGCTGGGTCTTTCAGCATGACAATGATCCCAAACACATCGCCCGGGCAACAAAGGAGTGGCTTCTTAAGAAGCATTTCAAGGTCCTGGAGTGGCCTAGCCAGTCTCCAGATCTCAACCCCATAGAAAATCTTTGGAGGGAGTTGAAAGTCTGTGTTGCCCAGCAACAGCCCCAAAACATCATTGCTCTGGAGGAGATCTGCATGGAGGAATGGGCCAAAATACCAGCAACAGTGTGTGAAAACCTTGTGAAGACTTACAGAAAACGTTTGACCTCTGTCATTGCCAACAAAGGGTATATAACAAAGTACTGAGATGAACTTTTGTTATTGACCAAATACTTATTTTACCGAGGAATTTACCAATTAATTCATTAAAAATCCTTCAATGTGATTTTCTGGATTTTTTTTTTCTCATTTTGTCTCTCATAGTTGAGGTATACCTATGATGAAAATTGGAGACCTCTCTCATCTTTTAAGTGGGAGAACTTGCACAATTGGTGGCTGACTAAATACTTTTTTCCCCCACTGTATGTGTGGATAACATTGTATCCACCAAGACTTTACAGTGTTTGCCAGAAAAAAACATACCCTGGATCAACTCTGACATAAAGACCCTGCTGAAAGAGAAGAAAATGACCTTAGGTCTGGGAGCAAGGAGGAGCTGAAGTCTGTGCAAAGGCAGCTTAGGAGGAAGATCAGAGAGGGGAAGGATAACTACAGGAAGAAGATGGAGGACAAGCTGTAACAGTGACATCAGTGGTGTCTGGAAAGGCTTTCAAACCACATCAGGGCACCAGGACACCACCTCCCAGACTGTCGGGGAGAAGGAGTGGGTGAACAATCTTAACTTGTTCTTCAAAAGGTTAAATTAGCCACCTACCCTTTACCCTGCCCTGAAACCCCTGCTGCTAACAGTGTCATCTACCCCATCCCCTGCTCACATCACCCAGCACTTCTTTTAGTTTATTTTTTGTGCACAATCAAAATTACATGGCTAATTGATGTTGTTGGCTATCCAGTTGCTTCTCAGCCCTTTTCACCACTGAAGAAGCTGTTGGGTCGATGTTTTCCTGTGATTGACACTGCCGCACCACAGGATCAAAGCATAGTGTGACGTTTCATGGGGTTCACACAATAAGGAGAGATGATTGTGATGCAACAGGCTTTATTCTTCACCCACTCACAACACAGAATGGAGGGGAGGTCATTTATGCATCCCCTCATCTAACTCATGGTGACTCAGTCACAAGATTTGTCACATATAGGGAAAAGAACGCTATCATAACTGGTCTTATTACACAGTTATAACAGCACAGTAGAACACACAGATGGCACTTAGAAAACATGGATAATAGTGTCTGAAATGTGCAAAGCCTGCCGGGAGAATCCTCGCCCCCTTATCACAGCCCCGACGTTACGCTGTCCCCTCCGGACTGGTTTCTGTCCCCAGAATAATAAAGTCCAACTCAAAAGTCCACTACAAATCCGTCCAAGTGTCGGGGCGGCCACTGTTGTTGCCGACCAGCATGCATGGTCAGACCAATGGCTCGCCAGCTTTGGTGACAGTCCCTCTTTCCGCTCCGTGCAGTAAAAGTCCAGCAAAGTCCCTGCCATGGCAGTGGGAGTCGCACGTTCATGTCAATTCCCCGTCGCTACCAGGGTCTCCCAAGCCAGTTCAGGTATCATGTGCAGGTGTCCTCTCGAGCAGAACGAATAATCCATCCCCAATTTGCCGCCCATCTCATACTGCTTCAGGGGGGCATGGGGTTGCTGTGTCTGTCCTCTCTGAGGTGTGCAGGTGGCACAGTGGTGGACATGGCGCTTCATGTCCCAACAACACACTGGCCAATAGAACCGAGCCTGAAGCTGATGTAGAGTCTTCCTCACTCCGAAGTGGCCCAACCCCACCAACCCATGAGCCAACTGGAGCACCTTGGGGGGGAGCCATCGGGGGATCAGCAGCTGCCAGACTTGATGCTGCCCAGCTGGAGAGTGGCACTGCCAATACACAACATCCTCGTGACAGCAGAGGTTGGACCACTGGGAATGCAGGCCCTTGGTCTCTGGGTCCAGTGCAGCCACAGCCTTCTGGGTGGGTCGCTGGTCCATGTCTAGCCACTGCCAGACCCAGGAGATGACAGGATCTCCATCCTGCTCGCTCCGAAGCTGGTGTGCGCCAAGGGCCTCCATGACATCATCACTGGGGAGAGCTGTCCGATGATCTGAAGAAGCACTGTGAAGCGCAGCGCTATCCCAGGCTATAGCAGTCTGGAGAGCACGTGAGACTGCTGGGTCACGAGCCTTGGCCTGCGCTGATGGCACCAGCCCTCCAATTGCACGGGTCCACTGGTTCCTCGTCTGGCTGTTGACACAGAGCTTGATGTCTGAGCCCCCAGCAGGAGAGAAGAGCTGGCAGTGTTGATCATCATGCCCCATGTTGTGAGCAGATCTATCAATCAATCAATCAATCAATCAATCAATCAACTTTATTTATAAAGCACTTTAAAAGCAGCACTCGCTACACAAAGTGCTGTACAGCAAGAGAACATAAAAGCAGGGCACTAACACAAAGGGTGCTAACACAAAAATCCAATCATGCACGGATCCTGGATGTCAGCCAGCCAGAATGGGTGGTTGAGCAGTAAAGCCTTATAGCAACCATCTCTCAAGATCTCCCCACAGACTCAGAAGTGGTGCAAACATCAGGGATTGTAACAGCTAGTCCTTTCATCGAACCTTGATTTCTGGAGTGACCCAATGACTGCTGCAAAAGGGCAGCTGACAATCAGGGAAAGACCTGATGATGGCCTGGAAAGACTGCTGACAGGAGGGAATAGACCCCAACGGGGCTGGTGTGGGTTAGCGGCTCATACCATCAGGACCCATCACCGATTAGCATTCACTGATCCACCCATCACTGCTACAAAAACTTCAAGGAAGAAAATACCACCACGGTCAGCAAGAATGCGGGTGCAAGATGACCCATCGCCGATGGATCTAACGGTAACAGACCATGGAATAGAACTAACAATGAATACAACAACCAGCACTGCAACTGAAAAACCGCTAACACTGGCAGGACAACAGCTGCAGAGCTGTGTATGTTGCTGGTCAAAGCTAACAACAGAGAGGGGCCTTAAAATCCACCAAAGCAGGAAAAAATGCCTTGGTGCGCTCAACAAGGGGCCTTGCATTGACCAATGCTTCTTAAGAAGTAGGCCAAATCAGTCGAGTGAAGTCCAGAGGCAGGAGAACCCCTCCAGTCTTCAGGGTGTCAGCACCTCAGATGAGGCTCAGCTTTGCATGGACCCTCCTGCAATCTCCAGCCCAGCACCCAACCAGTCACAGCCAGCAACAATCTCCAGTCCAGATCCAAGCCAGCCAAAGCCAACACTTGTCTCAAGCCCAGAGCCAAGCCAATTGCAGCCAGTAGTAGTCTCCAGCTAGGACCATAGCCAGTCACAGCCAACACCAGTCCCTAGCCCAGAGCCCAGTTCACAACACTCAGCAACAGTCTCCAACACCAAGTGCAATCAACCACTGCCAGCAAGGGAAAGGAAGATGGAAGGAAGGAAACCTCAGATCCAGTGGCCTAAATCCAACCAGAGGAGAGAATGGGATACCACTGACTCAGATCTGGTCCTCCTACTGGAACAACAGAAGGGTCCTGTTGAAAGAAAGCTAGAGAACATGGGATTCATCATCTACAGCTATGGTACAGAGAGGTTTTGGGTAAAGTGCAAGACACTGAGGCAGCAGAAAGCCCCTGTGGACCAGCTGAAGTCCAGTAGACAGTGGGAAATTGACAGATTGGTGAAAAAAAGGAGACAACTGAGAAAGTGTTGGAAGAAAGCTACAGAGAAAGAAAGAGTGGGACTTGATGACTTGCAAACTGAAATAAAGCAACAACTGACAAAGCTGTGGAAAGCAGAACACCTCAGATGGAAAGGCAAGAGGAAAGAACGGTCAAGGACAATATTCTACAGCAATCCCTGCAGTTTTGTAAAAAGGCTGTTTGACTGAGAGAAGAGTGGAAGCCTTAAAGTGCCCATTAAAGATCTGGAAGAACACCTGAGGAAGGCTTGCTCTGACAATCGGAGGCATGAGCCAGTCACCATCCCGAATGACATGCCACCAAGACTAGCACTTGAGCAGCAAATGGACATAAGGCACCCCACATAGAGTGTGGTGGAGAAGACCGTGAATCAGGCAAGATCAGCATCAGCCCCTGGGCCCAATGGTATCAAGTACAGGCTCTATAAGAACACCCCTGGAGCCCTTAAATACCTCTGGAAGTTGATGAAGGTAGCATGGCAGAAAAGAGTGGTACCAAAGGCATTGCGAAGAGTGGGAGTCATCCTGATTCCCGAAAAGAAGGATGCTTCATCCATCAGACAGTTTTTCCAGATCAGCCTGCTGAATGTAGAGGGAAAGATCTTTTTTTAGTGTTCTTGCCCAAAGGCTCTCTACATTCCTGCAAAGAAACAACTCCATTGATATGTCAGTGCAGAAGGCAGGGATCCAGGGTTTCTCAGGATGTCTGGAGCATGCCAATATCATCTGGCACCAAATCCAAACTGTCAAGAAGGAACAGAGAGACCTGCATGTAGTCTTTTTAGACCTCACTAATGCCTTTGGCTCAGTCATGCACAAGATTTTGTGGACGGGCTTCGAGTACTTCAGCGTACCAAACCACATCACACAGCTGGTCAAGAGCTACTTTCAGGACCTCCAGTTTTGTGTGACAGCCAAGAACAACACCACAGCCTGGCAGCACCTGGAAAGGGGCATCATGGCAGGATACACCATTTCCTCCCTAGCATTTGTCATGGCAATGAAAGTTATCATACAGGCATCCAGTTGGGTATTGGGTGGTGAGAAGACCAAGAGTGACTTGCATCTTCCGCCAATTAGAGCGTACATGGATGATATAACCATCACCACAGCAACAAAACCATGTACTAGATGCTTGCTTCAGAAACTCCAGGAGAACATCCAGTTGGCAAGAATGAAGTTTAAGCCAAGCAAATCTCACAGCATCTCCATTGTTAAAGGCCAACTAAAAGGAGTGTGGTTCCTCATGAGCGATGAGCCAATCCCCACAGTCTTAGAGAAGCCCATCAAGAGCCTTGGACGATAGTATAACACAGACCTCAGAGACACCCAACAACTTGAACAACTCTGGCAAGACATGGCTATTTGCCTCAGGCAGATTAATAACACCACACTTCCAGGGAAACTGAAGCTCTGGTGCCCCCAGTTTGGGCTGCTGCCCAGACTCATGTGGCCGTTGACCATGTATGAAGTCTCCCTAACCCATGCTCAACATCTGGAAAGGCTGGTGAGCTCTTATGTGAGGAAATGGTTTGGCCTCCCAAAATGTCTCAGCAGCAATGGACTCTACGATGGAGCCCTGTCACTCCCATTATCTAGCCTGGTTGAAGAGTTCAAATGTGCCAAGGTGAGGTTGGACATGTCGCTCACCAACTCCTGAGATCCTGTAATAGGAGGTGCTATTCCTACCCTAGCAACAGGGAAGAAGTTGACCCCAAACATAGTTATACTACAGGCCAAATCTGCACTCCTCCATCGTGACGTAGTGAGCCATGTCCAACAAAGAAAAGGAGGCCTTGGCTTTGGAACAGTGACACCTCTCTGGTAAAAGGCATTTCCAGCTGAATGCCGAACTACGGTGGTAGAGGAGGTGCGTCAAAAGGAGGAAGCAGCCAGAAGGGCCAGAGCTTTAGCACAAGCAAAAAAGGGTCAATGGATGAGGTAGGAGGGTGTCAAAAAGAGGAAAATCATATGGAGAGAACTCTGGGGCATGGAATCCAACTGGCAGAGCTTTATCATATGAGCTACATATGATGTACTGACCTCTCCCACAAATTTGCAACTGTGGCTTGGAAAGGATCCATCTTGCCCTCTGTGTACAGCCCCAGCAACACTCAAACACATCTTGGTTGGTTTGCAGGACTAGCCTCACTCAAGGTCAATACACTTAGAGACACAACCAGGTCCTCAGGTGTCTAGTTGATAAACTTGAGTGCAAGAGAGTATCCATCAACTCCGAACCCTTCAACACCCAGGATGTGCGCCAACACCTACCATCATTTGTTCTAGCGGTGGCCAGTCTGAGAACTGGCCCCTCACTCCCTGATCTGGGTCCACTGAACACAGCCAGGCATTGGCAGATGCAAGCTGACTTGCATCAAAGGCTCATTTTCCCTACGGAGATCGCAACGACCACCCTGTGACCAGATCTCGTCTTCTGGTCTAATTCATCTAAGCTCGCCTATATTATCTAGTTGACAGTATTTATTTGTCATCTGGTTTACTGAGGTGAACTAAGTTCTATATTCTTGTCAAAACATGTCTAGAATAAAAACTATTGGATGCCACAGCATGTCAGGTCAGGCACTGGTTTGCTTGTTACCAGAAAACCATGAAAACTGGTACTACCTGTCTTATGGGTCAGGCGGTCGGCGACTCACCTGGCAACCCCACCCTTCCGAGGGCGTGGAGGGTAAAACTGGCCATCCTGCCAGAACTAAAAACAATTTCAGTCACAGGTCCGTGGTGGACCACTCCCAGTTACATGGGGTGAGACTGGACATCCTGGCAGATAAATACATCTGTCGCAAGATCTGTGGTGGACTTTTGCCAGTCGGTGCATTGTGACATGCACTACACAAAGAGCAGAGATCAACAAACCTATCATCTGGTCAGTCACTGCAACAGATACTGGAGTAAGTTTGTCTTGGCCTGTCCTTGCCACTGACAATACCTCTATCTGTCAAGAATGTGCCACTAGTCCAGCAAAAGCTAGAGGTACTCAAATAGTTTGCAAGCAATTTCATGAAATAGTCAGTCAGAAAGCAACTCATACTGGCTTGGACGTCGCCCGGGTTAACAAGGTCAGGAGCTCCTGGCAGCGGAAGGCGAAGGACAGAGCTGTATGGAGGAATTTGATCAGACCTAAATGAAACAGTCATTGATGCCCCCGACAGACTGCCATGATGATGATGATGAGTACGCTGTTATGGAAGCGTATGAGCGTAAGAATCTGCAGTATTCCAGCTTAGCAGCTGAGGGAGAGGACAGAGGCTGGAAGATAAAGGTAAACCCGGTGGAGGTGGGATGCAGGTGCTTTGTAGCAACAACTGCAAAGCTGCTCAGGGAGAATGGGATAAGGGGACAGGATCACAGATGGGCAATTAAAGAGCTGGCTAATGCTGCAGAGAGGACAAGTCATTGGCTGTGGTTGAAAAGGGGTGACATCATCTGGGCTTCTAGGACAAACAGCTAAACCACGGGACACATACCCAGGTTTGATTAACCTGTGGTGGGTCTGCCTCGGCAGAGGGTGTTTCATCAAAAGATACCGGAATCAAAACAATTCATTTCTTTTTCTTCTTTAAGATTTGATTGGCGGTTGGCAACCAGCTTACAGGTGCATTACAGAATCAACAACATCAAAGGATTCCAGCATCAGAGCAATTTTAAATCATCAACATCAAAGGATTCCAGCTTGTAATAGTCTATGACATCATGTATGATGTCTATGACATCATATGGGACGTCTATAACATCATATAGGACATCACCATTTCTTTTGATCTATAGGGCTAATTCCAGATGTCTATGACATCATATAGGACATCACCATTTCCTATGATCTATAGGCTATCAAGAGCTGGTCAACACCGCCGAGAGGACCAGTTGCTGGCTGTGAATGAAAAGGAGTGATACTATCTGGGCGTCTAAGGCAAACAGCTAAACCACGGGACATACGCTCAGGCTTGATCAAGCTGTTGTGGGCCTGCCTCAGTGGAGGGTGTCTTGTGATAAATGGTCGAAACACTCTGTGATGCTGCGGTACACAACTGACGATGTGTCCTGGAGGTGAAGCCTTATAGCAGCCATCTCTCAAGAACTCCCCACTGACTTAGAAGTGGTGCAAACATCAGGGATTGTAACAACTAGTCTTTTCATCGAACCATGTTCTTACCAGCCACTACCACCACAAGGACCCATCGCCCCCTCAGTCTGGCACACTCACCGGTGGCAGTGAGGATGCAGCACCGGGTAGGTTCCCACCCTTGCGGTTTGAGTCCATCTGTACTGGGCAGCACACCAGGTTGGACCAGGGAGATGGTGGAACTGGTGTTGATCAGGACCTGGAGTGATGTGCTATCTAGGCTGCAATGTAGGTAGATCCCTGGTTATTGTCCAAGTTGTCCCAGCTACCCATCAGGGAAAATGTCTGTGGGAGGTGGCAGGCCCACATCTGTGCCACCTCACTCTTGCGTTAAAGCCGGTGAGGAGGCTGGTTGTTGCGAGGTTGGTGCAGGGCAGTAGCGCTCGACATGTCTTGGTTCTCCAGATGAAACATCCCTCCTTGTGCTGCTGTTGTTGTACTCTCGCTGACCGCGCAGTTGTGGTCTGGCATAATGGCCATTCCTTCTCATCCTCATTCTCAGCTGTGGCCTGAAATGCTCTCTGCCTCTGTGATGACACGTCAGCTGCATAATCCATCATTGGCTCCACCTGCTCCGCTTCTACCACGGCCATCTCCCCGCTGCGTTAATCCGGATGTGTTCCTGGAGCCGAGATGAAGTTTTTTAGAGCGAGTATCTCCACCACCTCTGGCTTAAAATCATCCTTGAAATGCTTCTTACGAAGCCAATCCTTCATTGCCCGGGCGGTGTGTTTGGGATCATTGTCATGCTGAAAGATCCAGCCACGTTTCATCTTCAATGCCCTTGCTGGTGGAAGGAGGTTTTCACTCAAAATCTCACGATACATGGCCCCATTCATTCTTTCCTTTACACGGATCAGTCGTCCTGGTCCCTTTGCAGAAAAACACCCCCAAAGTATGATGTTTCCACCCCCATGCTTCACAGTAGGTATGGTGTTCTTTCTCCTCCAAACACGACAAGTTGAGTTTTTACCAAAAAGTTCTATTTTGGTTTCATCTGACCATATGACATTCTCCCAATCCTCTTCTGGATCATCCAAATGCTCTCTAGCAAACTTCAGACGGGCCTGGACATGTACTGGCTTAAGCAGGGGGACACGTCTGGCACTGCAGGATTTGAGTCCCTGGCGGCGTAGTGTGTTACTGATGTAGCCTTTGTTACTTTGGTTCCAGCTCTCTGCAGGTCATTCACTAGGTCCCCCCATGTGGTTCTGGGATTTTTGCTCACCGTTATCTTGATCATTTTGACCCCACAGGGTGAGATCTTGCGTGGAGCCCCAGATTGAGGGAGATTATCAGTGGTCTTGTATGTCTTCCATTTTCTAATAATTGCTCCCACAGTTGATTTCTTCACACCAAGCTGCTTACCTATTGCAGATTCAATCTTCCCAGCCTGGTGCAGGTCTACAATTTTGTTTCTGGTGTCCTTTGACAGCTCATTGGTCTTTGCCATAGTGGAGTTTGGAGTCCGACTGTTTGAGGTTGTGGACAGGTGTCTTTTATACTGATAACAAGTTCAATCAGGTGCCATTAATACAGGCAACGAGTTACATGTCTGTGAGAGCCAGAAATCTTGCTTGTTTGTACGTGACCAAATACTTATTTTACCGAGGAATTTATCAATTAATTCATGAAAAATCCTTCAATGTGATTTTCTGGATTTTTTTTTTTTTCTCATTTTGTCTCTCATAGTTGAGGTATACCTATGATGAAAATTGGAGACCTCTCTCATCTTTTAAGTGGGAGAACTTGCACAATTGGTGGTTGACTAAATACTTTTTTGCCCCACTGTGTATATATATATATATCTCAAATCAACCTTTATTGTCATATTGCTGTACATACAACTGTAGTGTAGGCAAGATGAAATTGTGTTTCTCTCGGCATCCATATAAGTAAAAAGAACGTGATTTAAGACACACTCACACACACCCTCACCCCCCACCCCAACACAGCCATTCACACATCCCTGAGACATACTTGAAAACTAACCAGAACTATAATATACAAATAATATACATAATGTCCGTAGGTCCAGTAGTATGTATGAAAGATTCCGGATCAACTGTTCATCATCCTAACAGCTTGTGGAAGGAAGCTGTTAATCAGTCTGGTGGTTCTGCCTCTGATGCTCCGGAATCGTTTACCAGATGGCAGAAGTTCAAAGTGTTTATGCAGAGGGTGAGAACGGTCCTTGACAATGTTCAGTGCCCTGCTCCTACAACTATTCTGAAAAAGTTCTTGGACAGAGGGGAGGGAGACTCCAATTACCCTCTCAGCTCCCTTAACTATCCTCTGCAGGGCTTTTTTGTCTGACATACTGCAACTGGAGTACCATGTAGCAATGCAGTATGTCAGAACACTCTCCACCACACCTCTGTAGAAGGTCCTGAGGAGGCAGATGGGGAGAGAGGCCTGTTTGAGTTTCCTCAAGAAGTGCAGTCTCTGCTGGGCCGGCTTCCTGACCCCGAAGGAATTCTTGCTCCAGGTCAGGTCCTGCGAGATCTGCACTCCGAGGAACTTGATGTTCTCCACTCTCTCCACTAAATGGCCGCCGATGCTGAGCGGGACGTGTTCAGGCTGTGACCGCTGGAAGTTGATAATCATCTCCTTCGTTTTGTCCACGTTGAGCACCAGATTGTTCTCCCTGCACCAGCCCTCCAGGTCTCTCACTTCTTCCCTGTACATTGATTCCTCATCCCTCTGAATAAGTCCCAGCACCATGGTGTCGTCTGCAAACTTAATAATCTGGTTCCCCTCGTGTCTGGATACACAGTCATGTGTTAGAAGTGTAAACAATAGTGTACTGAGTACTGAGCCTTGAGGGGATCTGGTGCTCAGAGTGACCGAGTTGGAGATGTTATTTCCAACCCGGACAGACTGAGGTCTCTCAGTCAGGAAATCCAGGATCCAGAGACATGTGGCGGTGTTCAGACCAAGAAGGAGTAATTTCTCCATCAGTCTCTGGGGAATAATGGTGTTGAATGCTGAACTGAAATCAATGTACAGGAGTCTGGCGTAGGTGTCTTTCTGATCCAGGTGGGTGATGACAGAGTGCAGGGTGGTGACTATAGCATCCTCGGTGGAGCAGTTTGAACGGTATGCAAACTGGAGCGGGTCGTGTGATGCAGGGAGACAGGCTGTGATGTGTTGTTTGACAAGCCGTTCAAAACACTTCATCACAATTGGTGTCAGTGCAACAGGATGATAGCCATTCAGACAGGACACAACTGGTTTCTTTGCCATTGGTACAATGATAGAGGTCTTAAAACATCTGGGAATGATGGCCTGATTCAGGGAGATGTTGTAAATGTCAGTCAAGACATCCGCCAACTCGCTCGTGCAGTCTCGGAACACACGTCCCGGGATGTTGTCCGGACCTGCAGATTTACGTGGGTTGACCCTGGTTAGGGTCCTCCGTGTGTCCGCTGTGTTGATGGTGATAGCTGGCCCAACCGATGGTGGGGATGGTCCAGCCCTCCCTCTGATTGTCAGATTTGATGCTTCAAAACGTGCAAAGAAGTCATTGAGCCTGCCTGGAAGCGAAGCGTCGTTATCATCGACCCCCTGTCTAGACTTATAGCCCATCAGTGTCCGAACTCCCTGCCACATCTGCTTGGTGTTCCTAGTGTCACAGAGGTGTCCCTGGATTTTCTCCGCATAGGCGCGCTTCGCCGTCTTAATTCCTTTTGAGAGCGCAGACCTGGCGGAGTGGAGGGCGATCCTGTCCTTCTCTCTGAAGGCTGCATCTCTGGCTGTAAGCAGCGAGTGCACCTGTGCAGTCATCCAGGGCTTATGGTTTCCCCGTACAGTGATGGTCTTCACTATAGTGACATCCTCTGTGCACTTCGCGATGTAGCTGGTGACCATTTCAGCATACTCCTCCACATCTGTCTTGTCTTCCTGGGAGGCTGCTATTTTAAAGACCTCCCAGTCTGTGTGCAGAAAACAGTCTTTCAGTGCAGAGGTTGCACTCTCTGGCCAAATTCTAATTTGTTTCACTACTGCCCTGCTGCGCTTCAGTAGAGGTTTGTAGGCAGGCACCAGCATCATGGATATGTGGTCAGAAAGGCCAAGGTGGGGGCGAGGTATTGCCTTATATGCATCTGTGTTTGTGTACACCAAGTCCAACATATTCTCTCCTCTGGTCTTAAAGTCTACACATTGTTTAAACTTGGGGACCACAGTCTTTAAACTGGTGTGGTTAAAATCCCCCACAACCACCACAAAACTGTCTGGGTGTGAAGTTTGGATTTCGCTAATAGCATCGTGCAGCTCTCCGAGTACCTCTTTAGCATTAGTATTAGCTTTAGCGTTAGCGATTGGTGCTATGTAAACAGCAGCTACAAACATGTTGGTGAATTCCCTCGGCAGATAATATGGCCGACAATTTAAAATAAGGAATTCCGCCAACAGAGAGCAGTGTTTAGACAGTAACGTGACGTTAATGCACCAGTTGTTGTTAACATAGATGCATACCCCCCCCCCCATGGCTCTTACCGGAGCTCGCAGTTTCTCTGTCTGCCCGGAACGCCGTCGTACCTTCCAGTTGAATGGCTTCATCAGGGATGTTGTCTTGGAGCCATGTTTCCGTGAATGCAAGCACACAGCAGTCCCTCCACTCTCTCCGGGTTTCTGTCAGCAGACGCAGCTTGTCCAGCTTGTTGTCGAGGGAGCGGACGTTAGAGAGAAGGAGCGACGGTACTGCTGGTCTTGAGGGGTTAGCCTTTAGCCTAGCATGAATCCCGGCCCTTTTTCCTCACTTTTTCTTACGTTCGCTCCACTTACGCTTCCTCCTTTCCCTGGTAGCCTCCAGCAGGATCTCCGCCAGAATTCCATGCTGGCGTAGAATGTCCAAGTCACAACCGAGCATCGCAATTCCTGCAGCGTGCAGTACCTTGATGTTTAATAAGGTCTTACGGTTGTAAGTTTTGTACCAAATGTACGTCTGGGAAGATCAAAACACTCAAAACTCTCACACTCACTGATGCCAAGAGGGGCCGCTGCGTCCATGTATATATATATATATATATATATATATATATATATATATATATATATATATATATATATATATATATATATATATACAGTATATATATATATATATATATATATATATATATATATATATATATATATATATATATATATATATAAAATCTGCATATTGAATTTTTGACTCAGTCTCATTTAATTCAATTTTATTCTAACAATAACCCTCGGTGGCCACAGACTGGGACAGAGTAGCACCCACGGTGGGTCTGGGCTGGAGCAGAGCAACACCCACGGTGAGCCAGGACTGGGCCTGAGCTGCACCCATCGGGGACCAGGACTGGGCCAGAGCTGCACCCACGGTGGACTAGGACTGTGTCAGAGTTGCACCAATGGTTGCCCCTGGGGAAGCAGAAACCTCAGAGGTCCCGGGCCGGGACGGAGCACCCGTGAAGACTTCGACTGGAGGGAAAGCAGCACCCACGGAGGCCCTTGGCTGGGACGGAGCACCCACAGCGACCTCAGCTGGAAGACGTGGACCCATGAAGATCTCAGGCAAAGTTGGATGACCTCAGTGAACCTGGGGAAAGACTCCGATAGAAGGGACAAATAGACAGAGTCAGGGTCACCGGCAGCAGTTGAGCCCAGAGAGGTGCACTTGGCTCTCCTTACCAAGAGCCAGACAAGATCTCTCCAAAATAGATACAATGAAAACAAAGGAGAGCACTTTCCTGAGCTCAAGCTCCACTACTGTCAAGGACTCCGCTGATCCAGGCAGTGACGTCTCGGGCCCGGCCCCCTGGAGGTCCAACTTCGGCTCTGGTGTGGCAGGCCCTACAGCAGGCATATTGGTGGATGCAGTCCCTTGGCCCCTCAGCAACGTGGCCACGCAGGTGGCTCGCCCGACATGGACACAGGAGGTCGGCTTCCTGCCGGCGCTTGATCCTGTTCTGCTGAAGCCCGTCGGTGCAGGCTCCGGATTGCTGCCAGTGCTCTCCCTCCATCCCAAACATTGCTTCAGGGCTGGAACCAGGTCCTCTAGGGCCACAGGTTCCTCCATTTTGGGGGGCTCAATCCCAGGGGCGGCGGATACTAAGGGGAGATTGAAGGAAAACACAGAGTTAGCAGGTAAAAAACTAATATCTGCAGCAGGCGTTGAGGACTCAGTGGACTGCATGGACTTAGTCCCACCACTGGGAATCAGGCAAGATAAATCATTTTTAGGTAACTGAGAATGAAAAAAACCCTTGCCTGCATTCCCGGGGCTTGATGGTTTCTGCTGCAGCAGGCCCAACGTCTTCCCTCACAGTAGCTGCAGCGGTAATGGGTCCCCCCCGAAGAACATGGAGGAGCTGCCCCTGCAGACTCCATGGCAGGCGGAGCTGCAGATTAGATACCCAGATTTTCAGCAGCGGGAGGCGATGCTGTGGAGGAGAGGGGGAGCGACGGACGAGGAGGAGAAGGCTGACGGGAAAGCCGGCAAAGAAAAATGAGAGGAGGAGGTTGCTGCGGGATTTCTTTGGTACAGCAAGGCGGGCGTCTGCTGGCTTGGAAGCAAAGAAGTTCCTCCTGTGGCCTGTTGTTGACGATGCGGGAGCCAGAGTTGAGCTGGTGAAGAGAGGGAGGAGGAAGACGCCTGTCTCAGGGAACGCCTTCTCGTCGGCTTTGGTCCCACTGAGAACGAACGAAAGTGGAAACTTTATCAAATTGTTACTTTTTTGTAACTGCTACTTTTGTCATAAATTTTCTACTTTTTTGTTTTAAATTTGAAACTTTTTTCTCATAAATTTGCTAATTTAAGTTGCAACATTTTACAAACACATTGCTTCTTTTTCCTTGCAGTTTTGCTACTTTTGGCATATAAATTTGCTTTTTTTACTCATAAATTTGCTACTTTTTTAATCATAAATCTGCAATGTTGTTGTTGTGTTGTTGTTGTAAATATGTGACTTTTGGTTTTAAATTTGCAACATTCATATAAATGCTGGTTAAGTTTCTAATATTTCATGTAATGCCTTAAATTTTCTCTTTTCACTTAGACAATGAGTCAAGTTTGTTTCTATAAAGTTTTGGTTTTAAAGGGTTTGAACTCCTTTACTGCACCCCCCCCCAAAAAAAAAACAACAAAAAATAAAAAACAGTGACATGTGATGTCAACCCATGTCGTTAGTGTTTATCTGTTTAACACAAACTGAGAAAAACTCTATTGTGTGTGTTGTGTGGAGTGTGTGTGTGCTGCCGTACCCACCCATGGTGTGACATCAGGAGGACACGGTCACTTCTATACATTTCTGTTCTCCATAATAAAGTAGAGTTCGCTGCATGACAGAAGAGACTCCGGTCCATCATTCCTCATACATAACATTATGGCGATGAGAGAGAACTTATGGAAGCATATGGGCTACCTCTATCCCTGCTACCATTTCTGGAGTACACGGGAGAGCCAGTGATCCCGTGGCCTAAGTGGGTGTCCATGTTTGAGGATTACATCAGGGCACTGGGCCTAAGTTGACTCAGTGGGAGATGAAGACATGATGAAGACAACATGCAGGTTAGGCTAATTGGAGACTCTAAAGTGGCCCTAGGTGTGAATGGGTGTGTGAATGGTTAAGGGATAGTGCTGTAGAGTGGCTGCTTCATCCATCCAGGTGGATGCCCTCAATTTCCCCTCTGGGGATCAATAAAGTATACAAAATCAAAAAAAAAAAAAAAGACATGCACTTCTGGCCCACCATCTTGGCACGGAAGGCCAAAGAATTCTTGGTAGGTTGGGTGAAACGGAATGCTATGCTGATGCTGTAGAGCGGCTGGCTGAGTACTTCGTTGAGCAGACAAGGACCACGAAGCTGTGGGTGGCAGGAGTGTTGGCGCCAAACAGAGCTAGGCTAGTTAGCTTGGAGAAGCTAACGGCCCACTCAGTGTCTATGGGCAGGTTAGCCACAAAGCTAACTGCATGCAAAAAGCAAGCGGAGAGGGAGAGGAGCAACAGGAGTCATCCCCACAGCTGGAGGCTGGGCAAAGCTGAGAGCCCCGGGAGGGAGCAGCAACAGCCGGGCATGGATAAAGCACAGTGGAGCACCTGGGACAAGGGTTCTGGGAGCAGTGACGAAGCGCCTGGGTCAGAGAGTGACTCCTAGGAGAGGGACGCTGAGAACCACGGGAGAGAGCAGCTACAGCTGGGCATGGAGACAGCGCAGTGAAGCACCTGGGATGAGGGTGCTGGGAGCAGCGGTGAGGTGCCTGGGTCAGTGAACGACGCCGGTGAAAGTGATGCTGTGAACCCCGGGAGTGAGCAACAGCAGCTGGGCATGGAGGCAGCACAGCGGAGCACTTCAGACAACAGAGAGGTGGTGCCGGGCACCATAGAGGTCGGGCAGAGTCTCAGTGCCAGAGCTCAGGCCGCCCTGGATAAGGGTGCTTGGCATTACAGCGAGATGCCCAGGTCAGCAAGCGGTGCCGATGAGCAGGTTTCGGGTCTCCCCGGAGTTCGGCCACATACCGCTGGACTGTTTGGGGCCACGGCGGTGGTGTTGAAAGCGGCCAGGAGCGGACAAACAGGCTCAGAGGGATGGCGTACCGGACAGAAGCGCTGCGGGTATATGTACATATTCTGCTGGTGTGCATGTGAGTATGTATGATATGGGATTATTTTACATATATTTTTTTTTTCAGAGACATGATCCAATTTTAGTTTTTTGGGATGAGTTAGATTATTCTAGTTCACTGTTCCCCGTTATTTATTAGTGTATGATTCGGGTGCTAAATTGGGGAGGGTCTTGACTGTGTGTGTGGTCTTACACTTTTGTAAGGGGGAGGGTAAAGTTGTGAAGAGTGTGTGTGTGCTGCCGTACCCACCCACAGTGTGACACCAGGCGGGCACGATCACTTGTATATAGTTCTGTTCTCCATAATAAAGTAGAGTTATGTATTTATGGAAAAGAGGAGATGGAATTAATAAGTGTTCACTTCTTCCTTCTCCCTTTTGAACACTGTATACTGTTACTTTATTGCATTTGTCATTTGTTTTGTTTTTGTTTTACTTTTTTGTTCGAAATAAAGTATCTATCTATCTATCTATCTATCTATCTATCTATCTATCTATCTATCTATCTATCTATCTATCTATCAAACAGTTCGCTTCATGACAGAAGAGACTCCAGTCCCTCATTCCTCATACATAACAGTATGTGATGTGCGATGTGGGAAACTGAACAGCTAAAATACAGGAATGCAACAGGAAAGCTACTGGAGACCAGGATGTGAAAAACCCAACAGGATTGGCTGCTAGCATACACTAAAAACTAACAGGGTGACACTGGCTGAGTGGGGAGTTTGTGGAAGCTTGATTATTGAGATGATGTGCAGCTGCTGAGGCTGTTCCCACCCAGACTTCACCTGTCACCACTCCTGCAATCAGACGGAGACACAACCACTCACAGAGAGGAGAGGCTGAGGAGTACCACTTAGGAACACAGGAAAACAATGCAATTTGTTTGATGAGGCTATGACAGAGGGTGTAAAACAGGTTTGTGTGCAGTGTTTGTCTTGTAACTCGTGGTCCCTCAAACATACTGGTGTGCTCTCATCAAAACGGTGCTCTATTTTGGACTGTTAAAAAGGGCTCTGCCCACACAGAAGCATCTGGAGTGAGATGAGCTCAGGATGACGTGGAGTGACTGACTACTGATTTACATGTATCAAATAACTGAACTGAATTCAATTTTATTTATATAGCACCATTTCACAACAACAGTTATCTCATAGCACTTTCAACTTTATTAGAAAACCCCACAATTGCAGAAAGACCCAAACAATCAGGCGATCCCCTGTGAGCAGCACTTGGCGACGGTGGAGAGGAAAAACTCCCTTTTAGCAGGACGAAACATCCAGTAGAACCAGGCTCAGGGAAGGGCAATCATCTGCGATGACTGGCAGGGGGGTGAGGGGATAGAGAAGAAGAAGAAAAGAACAGACATGTAGAGAACAAACAGCACAAAGGGGAATCAATCTATGGAAGAGAACAATCAGATGTTAATGACCAGCAAAAATATTTCATTGAGAGTGAAGAAAGGAGTGAAGCCCAGTGCATTGTTGGAGGTCCCCGAGCTGTCTCTAACCTATGAGCAGCATAACTAAGGGAGGGTTCAGGGGCACTTGATCCCACCTTCACTATAGGCTATGTCAAAAACAAAGGTTTTAACCCTATTCTTAAAAACAGAGATTGAGTCTGACTCCCAAATCCAGATTGGCAGCTGGTTCCACAGGAGAGGAGCTTGATAACTGAAGGCTCTGCCTCCCATTGTACTATTTGAGATTCTAGGTATTTTAAGTAATCCTGCATTTTGGGAGCGTAGGGCTCTGTTAGGATGATATGGTACCATCAGATCTTTTAAATAAAAAGGGCCTGATTATTTAGAGCTTTGTAAGTGAGTGAGAAGAAGGATTTTAAACTTAATTCTAAATTCTATGGAAAACCAATGAAGGAGGTTAGAAACCGGAGAGATGTGATCTCTCTTTCTAGTACCTGTTAAAACTTTTACTGCAGAATTTTATATCAGCTGAAGACTTTTTAAAGGTATTTTAGGAAAGTCTGACAATGCAGTTACAATAATCTAATCTAGAACTAGCAAAAGTATGGATTAGTTTCTCAGCATCATGCTGAGAAAAGATGCTCCTAATCTTGGCGATGTTATGCAAATGACAAAAAGCAGTCTTAGAAACAAGTTTAATATATCAAGTTAAGAACAGATCTTGATCAAAAATAACTCCAAGGTTCCTCACAGAACTATTCAGAGAATGAGTAATCGCACCCAAATTAAGAGTTTGATTTGGAAAGGTTTTTCTAAGGTTTTTTTGACCAACTAGAATGACTTCAGTCTTATCTGAATTTAGAAAGAAGAAATTACAAGTCATCTAAGCTTTGATTTCCTTAAGACAAACCTCTAATTTGGCTAACTGATTGTTGTCATCTTGCTTCATTGACAAGTATATTTGTGTGTCACTGGCACAACAATGAAAATGTATGCAGCGCTTTCTAATAATGTTGCCTAGCAGAAACATATATAAACTGAAAAGAATAGGGCTGAGCACAGATCCCCGTGGAACTCCATGACTGAGCTTTGAGTTGGAAGAGAACTCATTATTGACATTAACAAAGTGGAACCTATCAGATAAATAAGCTTTAAACCACTGCAGCAAAGTTCAATTAAGTCCAACAATGTATTCTAGTTCATCAAGTAAAATACTATGATCAATAGTATCAAAAGCTGCACTAAGGTCCAAAAGGATTAGTACAGAAACAAGTCCATTATCAGATGTGATAAGGAGGTCATTAGTTACCTTCACTGAAGCTGTTTCAGTACTATGATGGATTTCAAACCCAGATTGAAACTCTTCAACTAAACCATTTCCCTGCAATTGGCCAAAAAATTGCATAGCAACAACTCTTTCTTAGATTTTTTAAATGGAAGGCAGATTAGACATTGGTCTATAGTTAGCTAAAACTCCTGGATCCAGCGTTGGCTTTTTAAGTAAGGGTTTAATTACAGTAGTTTTAAAGGCCTGTGGTACATTGCCTAATGTTAATGAAGAACTGATTTTTTTTTTTTTTTCTTGCCTTCTGATTGTTGCTCTGAGTGTTGCTATCCCTGTGCTGTTGCAATCCTGGAATTTCCCCGTTGTGGGACTAATAAAGGCTTATCTTATCTTATCTTATCTTATCTTATTATTTGAAGAATAGAGCTACCAATAAATGGGAAGACTTTTTAAAATAACCTGGTAGGAATAGGGTCTAAAAGACAAGTTGACGGCTTGGGTGAGGAAATCATTTTATCTAATTCTAAAAGGTCAGTTGGAGTAAACTCATCCAAACAGATACCAATTGAAGTAGTTGTAGTAGTGACTGTATTTAATAGTAAGATGAATCTGACTGATTTTATCTCTGATAGATTAAATTTTATTATTGAAGAACTTTATAAAGTATTGACTAGTAAGATCTAAGGGGATGCTAGAGTCCTGACTGTCACCCTGGCTACAGTGCTGAAAAGAAACATGGAATTATTCTTGTATTCTTCTATTGATGCAGAATAATCAGTTGTTCTGGCTTACCTATGAGATTTTTTATAAATTAGAAACTGATTTCTCCAAGCAAGATTGATTTCATCTAATTTAGTGGAGCGCCAATTTCTTTCTCTATGACGAGTCTTCTGTTTTAAGCTACGAGTTTCTGTGTAGAACCAAGGAGTCAGAAATCTATGATTAGACTTGTTTCTTTTCAACAATGGGCACCATTTCAAGAGTCTGGTGCAGAGAAGCTATAACACTGTCTTCCATGCTATCAATTACAGAAGGAGCAAGGTCTCCATAACTTATCTCTGTTTTGTTGGCACGTGGCATTGAGGAAACAATCTGCTTAAATTTGGTTACAGCAACATCTTAGAGACATCTACTGCAGTAATATTTTTTTCTTTTGGAGCCAAAAAGTCAGAAACTGTAAGATCAAAAGTAAACAGATAATGGTCTGACAGTACACGGTTATGAGGAGACACTACCAGATTTTCAATTTCTATGCCATATGTCAGAACAAGGGCCAACGTGTGGTTAATATACAGACGTGGACAAAATTGTTGGTACCCCTCTGTTAATGAAAGAAAAACCCACAGTGGTCACAGAAATAACTTGAATCTGACAAAAGTGGTAATAAATAAAAATTGTATGAAAATTAACCAATGAAAATCAGACAATGCTTTTGGTTCAACAGAATTATTTTAAGAAACAAACTCATGAAACAGGCCTGGACAAAAATTATGGTACCCCTAGAAAAGATTGAAAATAATGTGACCATAGGGACATGTTCAACCAAGATGTGTCCTCTAATAAACATCACAGGTGTCTACAAACTTGTAATCAGTCAGTTGGCCTAATTAAAGGGTGACAAGTAGTCACTGTGCTGTTTGGTGACATGGTGTGTACCACACTAAACATGGACCAGAGGAAGCAAAGGGGAGAGTTGTCTCAGGAGATTAGAATGAAAATTATAGACAACCATGTTAAAGGTAAAGGCAATAAGACCATCTACAAGCAGCTTGATGTTACTGTGACTACAGTTGCAAATATTATTCAGAAATTTAAGATCCACGGGACTGTCGCCATCCTCCCTGGATGTGGCCGCAGGAGGAGATGGATGATACAAATGGTAACAAAAGAGCCCAGAACAACCTCTAAACACATTCATTGTGACCTACAAGGTTAAGGTACATCAGTGTCAGATCGCACCATCTGTCGTTGTTTGAGCCAAAGTGGACTTCTTGGGAGACAACCAAGGAGGACACCACTGTTGAAAACAAATCATAAAAAAGCCAGACTGGAATTTTCCAAACTGCATGTTTACAAGCCACAAAGCTTCTGGGAGAATGTCCTATGGACAGACGAGACAAAACTGGAACTTTTTGGCAAGGGACATCAGCTCTATGTTCACAGACGCAAAAATGAAGCATACCAAGAAAAGAACACTGTCCCTACTGTGAAACATGGAGGGGGTTCTGTTATGTTGTGGGGCTGCTTTGCTGCATCTGGCACAGGGTGGCTTGAATCTGTGCAGGGTTCAATGAAATCTCAAGACTATCAAGATATTCTAGAGAGAAATGTGCTGCCCAGTGTCAGACAGCTTGGTCTCAGTCACAGGGCATGGGTCTTGCAACAGGATAATGACCCAAAACACACAGCTAAAAACACCCAGGAATGGCTAAGAGCGAAACATTGGACTATTCTAAATGAGCCCTGATCTAAATCCTATTGAACATCTGTGGAAGGAGCTGAAACATGCCGTCTGGAGAAGGCACTCTTCAAACCTGAGACAACTGGAGCAGTTTGCTGATGAGGAGTGGGCCAAAATACCTGCAGAGAAGTGCAGAAGTCTCATTGACAGTTACAGAAATCGTTTGATTGCAGTGATTGCCTCAAAAAGTTGTGCAACAAAATATTAAGGGTACCATCATTTTTGTCCAGGCCTGTTTCATGAGTTTGTTTTTTAAAATAATTCTGTTGAACCACAATTCAAAAGCATAGTCTGATTTCCATTGGTTAATTTTCATAGAATTTTTATTTATTGCCACTTTTGTCAGATTCAAGTTATTTCTGTGACCATTGTGGGTTTTTCTTTCATTAACAGAGGGGTACCAACAATTTTGTCCACGTCTGTAATGGGTAGAATTTCCTACTTTTTGAGAAAACCCCATCAAGTCTAATATTGAATTAAATGCCATATTAAGACAATCACTCTTTAAATCTACATGTATATTAAAGTACCCGACTATAATTATTCTATCTGATTTCAGCACTAAGTCCGCTAAGAACTCAGAAAATTTGGACAAAAACTCTGAGTAGGCTGAAGGAGGACGATAAACTATGCCAGATAAAATTTACTTTAACCTAAAATTGCAAAAATGTCCAATATTGAGGTCCAGGCCCTCAAAGGAATTATAACATGTTTTTTGCTTTACATTAAATAGTAATTTGGAGTGGAAAATTGATGCTACACTTCCTCCGCGACCAGATCTTCTGAGATTTTGACAATTTAAATAATCAGAAGGAGTTGATTCATTTTAACCAACATAATCCTCTTGCCCGAAACAAGTCTCTGTAAGGGATATTAAATCAACCTGATGATCTATTAACCGATCATGGACTAGCAAAAACTTGGGAGTTAGAGACCTAATATTTAACAAACTGCATTTAATTTTTACAGTGGGGTAAAAAAGTATTTAGTCAGCCACCAACTGTGCAAGTTCTCCCATTTAAAAGATGAGAGAGGTCTCATACATACTCACGATACATGGCTCCATTCATTATTTCCTTTACACGGATCAGTCGTCCTGGTCCCTTTGCAGAAAAACACCCCCAAAGTATGATGTTTCCACCCCCATGCTTCACAGTAGGTATGGTGTTCTTTCTCCTCCAAACACGACAAGTTGAGTTTTTACCAAAAAGTTCTATTTTGGTTTCATCTGACCATATGACAGTCTCCCAATCCTCTTCTGGATCATCCAAATGCTCTCTAGCAAACTTCAGACGAGCCTGGACATGTACTGGCTTAAGCAGGGGGACATGTCTGGCACTGCAGGATTTGAGTCCCTGTCGGCGTAGTGTGTTTCTGATGAAGCCTTTGTTACTTTGGTCCCAGCTCTCTGCAGGTCATTCACTAGGTCCCCCTATGTGGTTCTGGGATTTTTGCTCACTGTTCTCGTGATAATTTTGACCCCACGGGGTGAGATCTTGCGTGGAGCCCCAGATCGAGGGAGATTATCAGTGGTCTTGTATGTCTTCCATTTTCTAATAATTGCTCCCACAGTTGATTTCTTCACACCAAGCTGCTTACTTATTGTAGATTCAGTCTTCCCAGCTTGGTGCAGGTCTACAGTTTTGTTTCTGGTGTCATTTGACAGCTCTTTGGTCTTGGCCATAGTGGAGTTTGGAGTCTGACTGTTTGAGGTTGTGGACAGGTGTCTTTTATACTGATAACGAGTTCAAACAGGTGCCATTAATACAGGTAACGAGTGGAGGACAGAGGAGCCTCTTAAAGAAGAAGTTACAGATCTGTGAGAGCCAGAAATCTTGCTTGTTTGTAGGTGACCAAATACTTATTTTACTGAGGAATTTACCAATTAATTCATTAAAAATCCTTCAATGTGATTTTCTGGATTTTTTTTTTCTCATTTTGATCTCATAGTTGAGGTATACCTATGATAAAAATTGGAGACCTCTCTCATCTTTTAAGTGGGAGAACTTGCACAATTGGTGGCTGACTAAATACTTTTTTGCCCCACTGTATGTTATCAGGAGGAACAGAGGTCAAGTCATTCGATTTCGAGGCTACATGTTTAATTTGCGTTTTACCAACTTTTTGTTTAATCACTTTGGGATGATTATATATTATATTTTTATAGAGGAAGCAGACAGTGATTCTCTGATGGGGAAGACAGGGCTAAGTTGAGGGGTGGTGAATGGAGAGAAGCTGCAGAGAGGCATGTAAGACTGTGACTTTGCTTCCTGGTCCCAACTCTGAGTAGTCAAGGTTTTGGAACATTGGATAAAAGTGATGCCAAATTGTTAGAAAAAGGAGACGCACAATCCAAAGTCGGATGGGTGCCATCTCACCTAATAAGACAAGGTTTTCCCCAAAATAAGTTCCAATTATCTATGTAGCCTACAATGTTTGCAGGAGACCACACAGACAGCCAGCGGTAATGTAATCACTGGTCAGGGTGGGAAGGGGCCCAGAGAAAGCTACAGAGGCAGACATTGTTTTTGCAAAGCTACACACTGATTCCACACTAAGTTTTGTGACTTCTGACTGCCGGAGTCGGATGTCATTAATGCCGGTGTGGATAACAATTGAGGTGTATTTACAGTTACTTTTAGCAAGCATCTTCAAATTTGACTCGAAGTGGCCTGCTCTAGCCCCAGGAATGCATTTGACTATGGCTGCTGGAGTCTCTAGGTTCACGTTTCTTAATAGAGTCACCAATGATCAGAGTTTTTTCCTCAGCGGGTGAGTCGCTGAGTGGGGAATATCAATTAGAAACATGAACAAGTTGGTGGTGAACCAGGGGCTTGCGACTATGCTTTCTTCTCACTGTCACCCACCTGTTCTCTCCTGGCTGTTCAGGAGAGGTGGTTGCCAGGGAATGGCTAACAGGTCCTTTGCCACTGCACTCCGCTGCAGCTAAGAGGAATCCGTCATTATTAGCTGTCGCTGATGGTGTTTCAATGCAGTGGAGCCTGTATGTCAAATCACACAACCTCGCCTTGAGTGCCTCAAAAAGACAACATTTATTACTTTTACCATTATCACTAAAAGAGGCAGAGGTGTAGCTAAACATCTGACACAGAAAGCACTCCAGAGGAGAAGGGGAAGGAGTGCTAGTAGCCATAGCTAGAGGCTAACCAGAAGCTAATACAAACACCGATGAAAAGTGAACAGAGGGCTAACGTGGAGGATTATGTGACACTGAGTGCACACACAGGTACAGAAGGCTTGTTAAACAGCAGTGAGAGGTGACAGTAGATGGGAAAAAGCGATTAAAATGCAATTAAAGCCAATAAGAGAGTTAGAAGAACTAAGCACAAAGCAAACCACACCAGACAGCAACACAGGAAGTGACGATATGTTACCATAGGAACCAATGAGCCAGAGGAGGCATAGAGCAATAAAATGTCAAAGCCTCAGTAGAACTCCATCAAAAACATGAAGTACTACTTAATGGAGGGAGAGCTGGGTACCTCTCCTTTACTTATGCTGCTCAAACCTATAGATCAGGGGTCTGCAATACTCTGGAGTCACATGCAACTCTTGCATAACCAGTGGCTCTCTTTGGCTGTAAAACACTGTCTTTTTTTTAATTTGGCCTCAAAAATTTACATTTTTTAGAAAACCTACAAATCCCAGGGTCCTTTCACACCTAACCTGTTTGGTCCGGACTTTTCAATTTTATGTGTGAAAATGCCCCAGAACCACAGTCCTGACATAAGACCCAAAATTTGGTTTGGCAAAAAGAGGCGGTCTCGATCCAAATCAAACTGAGGCTTTGTGCTGTAGGTTTAGAGTGTGAAAGCAATTTTCAGAAAGGTTCGGTCTTTTGGAGCAAACTTAAATTGGCACTATAATGGAAAACGGAAAAAATAAAATAAAATAAAATAAAATAGTTTTAAAGTGGAATGATTAGGAAAAATGGACAAAATTTTATCAAGAAAATGATGATTAAACTAGTTCATAAAATGGAAAATTTGTGTTACTGTGAAACAGAACAGAGATTAATGAAAAAGATAAATGTATTTGAAGTTCTGAAAGGAGTTTGAAAATGTTAGGTTTGTAGAACTTATACAAGGAATATTCTGAAGAATTAAATTTGGTTTGAACAACAGACCTTCAGCACAGCAGAGTCAGATTGTGTCAGCTTGTGGTAGCAGGCCTTCAGGTACCAACCTTGGTCCAGATGGATATGCGTTGATGAAGTTGAGAGAAAAAGGGTAAGCAGTCTCTGCCACAACATGGTACTGGCACTGCTCCTTCAAATCACAACCGTAGAAGCTGGATGCTAATCACACTGGTCGATACCTCAGTTTTTACACAGAAAAAAGGAATTTGATGTTTGGCCAGGTTATCATATTCCAGATAATATTTGTTTATTGTTCAAAGTCTGATCAGAAAATCAGACTTGGTAAATAAAAAAAAAAAAAAAGTGTTTCTTCTGAGGTGTTGTGGTCTGAACAAAGATGACTTAAGCTTGATGAAAAAAAAAATATATTTACACGGTAATTTAAGAAAAAAAATGTAAAAATTGAAAAAGGCAAATTCTAAAGAAAAAAGTTAAAAGGGTTACAGATAAGGAACATTGAACTTATGCTCCGAGCCTGCTTAGGAAGGGGAAAGCAGAAACTGATGTGACGCGAAAGCTGATTTGTCAGTTCACAGTTTTTGGAACATCAGCTTCCCACAGAGAAGAAGAGAGGAATTGATATGAGAAGTGAAATCATCCGTAAAACATATACTATATCCTTCCTATGAAAGCTTAGATTCTTTAAAACTTTAATGACTAAAATATTCTACTTAACAATTAAGGAGCAAAACAATGTGTCTACACTGTAAATGTATTTTTTTTTTATTATAGTGGACACGCAAAGTTAATTCTTCGTGAAGATAAAGAAACACATACCAATCATATCATTAAAAGCATTTCAAATCATAAATGTCCATCACAAGGTCAAGCCATATCTTCAATAGCTGATGTTGTCTGTGGAGAAGGATAAGTTATTTCATTGTTCACAATTCTTAGTTTAAACATCAGAGAGAACACATTCAGTCCTCAGGGAAAATATTCCTATATTATCCATTGGAGGGCAATGTTGAACTTTTGAGTTTTAATGAGAAAAATCTTGCTGGTCAAGAGCCTGTGGAACATCATCATAAACCTGTCACTGTGGCATTCTTTGGCAAATGGATTTGAGGGGAAATGACTCCAGATCCTGAGCAGGGAGTAACTTATCCACTTTATGGCCAGTGGCATGAGGTTTCACATCTCCGGTCTTGGGTGAAGAGGAGGGGTTTATGACTAGACTTTTGGGTGAAAGAATTTCTCTTCCGCAAGGAGGAATTTTATAAATTTTGATCCAGCGTATGATGCTACATCTGGGAGGTGACCAAGAACCCGATGGTCATTCTGTCAGAGTTAAAGCATTCTTCTGTGGAGAGAGGAAGACTTTCCAGATGGACAGCCATCTCTGCAGCAATCCATCAATCAGGCCTGTATGGTAGAGGGGCCAGACGGATGCCACTCCTTAGTAAAAGGCACATTGCAGCCCACTGGGAGTTTGCCAAAAAGCACCCGAAGGACTCTCAGACCATGGGAAAAAAAAAAAAATTCTCTGCTCTGATGACCTCTTTGGTATGAATGACAGGCATAATATTTGGAGGAAACCAAACCTGTCACGGTTCGGTGAGCGCACTCTTCCCCCCACCCGTCCGGCTCAACCCTCACCTACTCCGTGGGTAATCATCTCCACCTGCGTGATGAGACGCACCTGCTCCTCTGACTTGCCAGCGCTTAAATAGACCTCTCTTCAATGTTTCGGCGCTGGCTCATTGGGTAGACTGCCTATAACAGCAGTTTAATTCATTTTTGCCTTATCTAGAAAAAAACCTTTAATTCTCTGCTTTAGCTTCACAGGTTGCTACCTCCTTTGTGGTGCGTCTCTAGGGTTGTTGTGTGCTCACATGCGCCGTCATCATCCCCACATCAGCGACCATCATCACCCGGTCAGACACCTCACCCAGCTCTCCTATTCCATCCTGTTTCACCGGAAGGTTTGCTGTAAGTGCTGGGTTCTTCTGACGGGTCCCTCTATTACTCCCATGTGAGTGCTGTCCAATTCTCCCTGTGTCTAGCCTCCACCCTGATTCATTTGCTCTCGTATCTCATTTTAGGCTGTGTGGTTTCCCTGGCGAGTGGCAGTTTTCTGTTGTGGAGTCGTTCTTTGCAGTTAATAAAATTCAATCAGAACTTATCACTCTGTGTTATTTGTGTTTCCTTTGCTTTCACTCCCTGCACGTGAGCTGTCAAATTATTGCCAATCATGACAAAACCAATAACGAGAGGGTTGCTGGTGCAAAACCCGCTCTCCCCAGCCCTCCTGCCATTGTGTACCTGGGCAAGATATTTTACCCACCTTGCCTCCAGTGTCCATGACACTGGGTATGAATTTGCATAAATGTTTGGTAGTCCTCGATGAGTCCACTGGTGCAGATTGGCATCCACGTTTCTGTCAGTCTGCCCCAGGGCAACTGTGCCTACAGTTGTAGCTTACCACTATCAATGTCTGTCGAGAGTGAATGAATAATTGACTCATTGTAAGCACTTTAAGGATAAGGACCTGTACTTATATACCACTTTTTCTAGTCTCAAAGAACTTCACTAGCACTAATCCTCTATTCTAAGGGCCTATAGGAGACTGATATCTAGGGACAATTTAGAACAACCAAATAACCCAACATGCATGTCTTTGGATTGTGGGAGGAAACCGGACTCCCTGGAATAAACCCACGCAGCACAGGGAGAACATGCAAACTCCACACAGAAAGATTCCTACTCCTGCCAGTGTGGGGATTCGAACCTGGAACCTTCTAGCTGTTAGGCAACAGTGCCAACCACTGCACCACTGTGCTGCCCAACTTTGAGATGTCACTTGAGATACAAAGCGCCATATAAATCTAATCAATTATTATTATTAGAAACTAGGCACTGCCCATCACCATTTATTTATTTATTTGTTTGTTTGTTTGTTTGTTTGTTTGTTTGTTTGGCTTTCAGGGCTTCCATATTTATTCCTTACAAATTTGTGAGAAAACAATCTCAAACATGAGAAAAATATTTTTTCTTTTCATATTTCAATGTTAAAACAAACCACCTTGGTTACAAATGATGGTATGTTTGTGACTCCATTCTCTTTCCATAGTCAAGGTTACCAAAATCTGTCCTCAACCTCCAACAGAAAACAAACTTATTTTGGCATTGCTGAAGTATTGGATGCACACAAATATGGACTAAATGGTCCAGAGAGCCCAATGTACTGCAACTAGCTCAGAGTGCTGCAGCTTAAAGTAGCGTCTCACGGTGCTGTGACACCTCGTGACTCGTTAGAGAGAGAAAAATTATGACAACTATTCCATTTTGGGACAATTTTCACTTAGAATCACTGAATTGGCACTTATGAGACATTTGAAAACATGATCTGTCTTGCACAGATACAATCAGTCTGTTAAATGATGTACAGCATCATATGGGGGGTCACTTCTTGCCCACACAGGAAGAAAATTACTTGCATACTGATCTGATTCCTTGCCAGTGTCAGGGTTTGCCTCTGGTGGATAGGAATGAGGAGACTCCTTAAGGCAAGGCAACACTTTAGTGCAAGAATGATTTATTAAATAACCAAACAAAAATGCAGCATGGAGACTGAATAATATACATTAGCCGGCTAGGCTGGGAAGGCTAACAGGGAGTGTGTACGTGACGGGTAGCAGAGGGAAAATGCTGCCATGTTGACCCACTGTGTAACAGAGGGTGAAAACATACAGAGGGCACTAAACAATTAGCTAACACAGGACAGCTGGGAACTAATTAGGAATTAAACAATAATGAAAGGGAGAGAAACAGAAAACAGGAAATGAAAATACAACAAGACAGGAAAAAACAAAGGAACATTTCACAATAAGAGACTGACTAGAAACTAAGGATAAAAAAGGAAAACTAATGATACAATTAAAATAGTGATATAAGTCCAACAAACCAGCAGAAAGCGTGGGCATGGCCAGTGACCATGTCCAGTTTCTGACAGCCAGATTTGAATTCTTCCCCACTCTGATGATGTCCTTTCTGTTCATTTGCAGTCCAGCGCTTATCAGCAGCACCCCTCTCTAACCAGCTAACCAGAATTAGGCCAAAGATATGTCATGATCAATATTTAAGCGCAAAAGCTTGGAGTGATGGTAAATGATGTTCACTTATGTAGCACATTTTACTCATCTATGTATCAGCTAAGTGCTTAACAGATCCTGCTATCCATCCATTCAGGCACACATTCACACACTGATGCTGGCGGAGCTGCCCTGCAAGGTGCTGGCCACACCCACAAGGAGAAACTGGGGGTTCAGTGTCTTGCTCAAGGACACTTCAACATGCAGACTGCAGACAGAGTGGAGATCGAATCCTTCACCCTCCGATAAGTAGTCGTCCACACTACACCTGTGTCACAGGTGCCCAGGATGCATGTTCTCTTACCTGTTTCATGATGTTTAGTGCAGTTAGTGCAGACCTTAAGAGCCAAATGTGTAAAACCTGACAGTACGTTTTGAGTGACAGGTCAAACAGTTGCTAGGATACAGGGCAGAGACCTTTTTAAAGAGCGCCTGCACAATTTCTGCACAATCTTTTGACTTTTGCAGAATTTTGATGAAAATATTTTCCTAATTTGATTTTTTTTTATTTTGTTTCCTTAAGGTTCAGTGCATTTAGCTCTTTGGGGAACCATAAGAATGTAAACTCTTTGCAATGTTCAAGATTAATATCTATACCAGGGGTCCATTTATGTCAGATCTGGCACTGGTTTGCTTGCTACTGGATAACCATGAAAACTGGTGCTACCTGTCTCATGGGTTGGGCCGTCGGCAACTCAATTGGCAACCCCGCACTTCTGAGGGCATGGAGGGTGAAACTGGGCATCCTGGCAGAATTAAAAACAATATCTTTCATAGGTCTGTGGTGGCCCACTCCTAGATACACAGGGTGAGACTGGACATACTAGCAGATAGGCACGTCTGTCGCAAGGACTGTGGTGGACTTTTGCCAGTCGGTGCATTGTGACATGCACTACACAAAAAGCAGAGATAAACAAACCTATCATCTGGTCAGTCACTGCAACAGATACTGGAGTCAGTTTGTCTCGGCCTGTCCTTGCCACTGATAATACCTCTATCTACCAAGAATGTGCCGCTAGTCCAGCAAAAGCTAGCTGTACTCAAATACTTTGCATGAAGTTTCATGAAACGGTCAGTTAGAAAGCAACTCACACCGGCTCGGATGTCACCCGGGTTAAAAAGGTCAGGAGTTCCTGGCAGTGGAAGGTTAAAGACAGAACTGTGTGGAGGAATCTGATCAGACCTAAATGAAACAGTCATTGTCGCCCCAGACAGACTGCTATGATGATGATGATGACCACGGGTCTGAAACCTGTTGCTCTGGGGCAATATATGACTCTTTTGCACATAGATAGTGGATCGCTGAGGCCATGAAAAATAATTAAAAAAAAAAAATCATACATTTCAAAGAAAAGAAGCAAAAAATTTACAAGAAAGAAAAGTTCCACATTCATGAGAAAAATATGCAAAAAGCAAACAATGTCATGTTCTGCTCCTGTGGAGCAGATAAAAATGACCCAGGCACTTAATTGCAGTTAGTGGAATTTATTAAAGTAAAGAATTAACACAACGTGCTCCAAAAAACAAACTGGCGAGTGAGAAGATGATTACTTGCAGATTGATTCACCAGATAGGATGGTGCTCTGGTGGAGATGAAGGTAGACAATACAAAGCATCCACAAAGTAAAGTGAACAGCAGAGCTCTTAAATAGGGCTCAAACCCCCTTAGATAATACATGGCAGGTGTGAGCACTGAGCGGGCAGAAAGGGAAAGATACACAATTGAGATCAGCTGTGACTGTGAGAGAGGCAAACCCAACTAACAGCTGACAGGGCACGCCCCACAAGTTCCACGCCCCTGACAGCTGTCAAAAGAAAAGAAAACAGAGAAATACAGGATGAGAAAACACCCTATCAGAAAAAAAAAAAAAAAACAGAATTGAAAATAAGGCAGTAACAAACAGAAAAGTGGCAAACTCAAAAACCCAACCGACCTAAAATACAATAAATAAAAAAAATAAACAGGACAAAGACCATGAAACCGAGTCTGGAGAAAATCTCCAGCCCCGGTTCATGACAGAGCACCCCCCCCTCCTAAGGGGTGGAAACCTTACACCCACAGTAACAACAAAAGAAAAAAGAACCCTCCCTTCCCTCACAAGAACCACAACAATCTACCCAGGGTGGGCGGTGGGGGGAACAGGCCAGGAGGGAACAAAACAAGCCCTGCTCAGGACCCACACCAAAAAAAAAAAAAAAAAAACAGAGTTAGGCCCCGCAGCCCAGGGAGATTAAAGTTCGGGGGGGGCGACCAGAGTCCCAGTCCGACTGGATGGAAAAGTGGACAGTTCAGGTGGCCTGCCTAAGTCCCAGGTAAACCAGATGGCCAGATGGTGCGAATCGGGTGGCCTGTTGGAAAATAGGTACCACCCGACCCAGCGGCTCAGTCTTTCTGGTGGCCGGCCTGAGTTTTTAAGCCACCAGGCCAAGAGAGGTGACCCAGGAAGCCGTTTCCCCACAGAAGGCAACCTGATGTGAAGCAGGACCGGGGGAGAGAGACCACGATGATGCCCGGTGGCAAAGGAGGAAGGGGGACCATGACGACGTCTGACGGAGGAGGGCAAGAGGCCCCAACAGCATCAGGCAGGGAAGGAAGGGAGACTCTGACAGCATCTGGCAGAGGAGGAAGGGAGACCATGATGCCCTCGGTGGCCCTGGACGAGAGAGAAGTTGAACCCACTGTTGTCCCGGTCTGGAACATTGTAGCTCCCGTGGTGGCTCCGGTCTGGAGCATAGCAGCACCTGCGGTGGCTCCGGGCTGGAGCTCTGTAGCACTCGCGGTGGCTCCGGGCTAGAGCTCTGCAGCACCCGCAGTGGACCCAGACTGGGCCAATTCTGCACCCACAGTGGACCCGGATTGGGCCTGAGCTGTACCCATGGAGGTCCCGGGCTGGGACGGAATGCCTGCGATGACCTCAACGGCGGAAGCTTGACCCTGGTCAACCTCCATTGGCGAACCGGGATCTTCGGAGACATCTGGCAGTGTAGAATCCTCTCCAGCAACCCTGGGAGAGAGCTCAAACACAGCACAAAAAGAAGGGGGGTCAGGGTCTATGGCAGAGGCGGAGCCCGGCCAGACGAGCTCAGGTGCAGCGAATGGCTACACCTGGTTCTCTTCACCAAAAGCCAGGCAAGATTGCTCAAGGACTGAGAGGAAAAAACAAAAGAGAGTGAAAGTGTTAATGGAAAGTTAGAGTGCCAAAATAATATTCTGTAGGTATTCTCCCTTTATGCTGTATACATATTCCATACATACAGTATTCTGTTTGCATTCTTATGAACAAATATGTTGTGTTAAACTGGAATTAGGCAGAGCTATAGGTTCAGGTTCAGGTTCCTTTATTTGTACCCGTAGGTAGATTTGTTTTGCAGTCTGGTGACATCCATATTTACAAGCCACAATTACATTCAACATAGTGTGGCGGTAAAGGTCTATACCAGCGAACTGAGGGTTTTAAGTAGGTTTATTAAATCATACCGCCATCATAGGAACTCGCTCCAGCCCTTGTGCAGGCAGGCTGGAGCGGGTCCTCAGGCTCTCAGCAGCAGTAGTCAGAAGCAGTGGTAAGAGTGAGAGTGAGTTACAGAGCAATGCAGCTTTTATACTCAACTACAGACAATACATGAAAGGCATGGGACATTTACATCACAGTAAGAGCAGGAAGCATGAACACAATGCATGAATGGCACATTAACATCACAGTACTGAGCAGGAAAAAGCTAGACGAAGCGAGGCTGCCTGTTGACATTAATACACACATTTCACTGTAATGTTAATCGCTCCAGATGCGTGCTCTGATTGTCCCAGTCTGTTGTGGGGGTTATCCACAATAGACACAAATACAGGCACACATGAAGCTGACTATAAACATAATAAGAATACTCAAGGCTCCATCAATCAGGGTATAAAGACAAAGAGATGAGAGAAAAACCAGAGGTAAGAGAGAAGGGTCATCTTAAAAAGTTAAAAACTAGTCAAAGACTTTAAAAACTCAAAGGTCTAAAACCCAATAAAATATTTAGAACCCAAATAACATCCTACAAAAATAAGTAAATTTAAAATGGAGTTAATAAATAGGTACCTAAATTATGTGCAATATATTGTTACAACTTGTTCAACTCTTTGACAGCAGCAGGAACTAAGCTGTTTTTGTAGCGCTGGGTTCTACTTTTTGGGACAGCAAACCTCCGTCTGGAGGGAAGAAGCTGAAAGTTGCAGTGCAAAGGGTGGGAGTCATCATTTAAAATGGAGGTAGCCATCCTCTGTACTTGTCTGGTGTACAGGGATTTCAGGCTCAGCTGTGACTGACCAAGCAAATGACTGGGCCATCTAACTACCTGATCCAAGGATTTCCTCTCTTTCAGTTTTATCTGACCAAACCATGACACTAAAGAAAAGGATATAACAGATTCATTAAAAGCCCGATAAAACATTGTCATTATGGTTCAGTCAATTTGGAAGCGTGCGAGTTTCCTCAAGCAATGCAAATGTTGCTGACCCTTTTTGCACACCCTTTCACAGTTCTCTTCAAAGTTTAAATTACTATCAATAATCACATTCGGTGGTCTGGCCTTTTAGTACAGTGACTTTGTGCCTGGGAGTTTTCCTCCCAAAGTCAATAATCATGTCTTTAGTTTTTGTCGTATTCAGCTGCAGGTAGGAATCCTCACACCAGTGAACAAAATCATCAACTACTGGGACGTGGCCACTCTCACCATCCTGGAGA
Source organism: Pholidichthys leucotaenia (assembly GCA_020510985.1). Taxonomy (NCBI): domain Eukaryota; kingdom Metazoa; phylum Chordata; class Actinopteri; order Cichliformes; family Pholidichthyidae; genus Pholidichthys; species Pholidichthys leucotaenia. Next base: position 432,130,458 of record CM035842.1, on the reverse strand, counting down.
AGACTGACAATAACTGAGTCATCAGCATACTTTATAATGTGTCTGTTGTCATGTCTGCTCCGACACATGTTTGTGTACAGGATGAAGAGTAGTGGTGACAACACACCCCCCTGAGGAGAGCCAGTAGAAGAGCACTTTAGGTCAGACAATGTACCATTGACCCTTACTCTCTGCATCCTGTTGGTTAAGAAATCCAGAAACCAACCTACCAGATTATTGCTCAAATCAAATTGTTGCAGGAGCCTTTCAACTAAAATATGAGGTTGGATTGTATTAAAGGCGGAGGAAAAGTCCACAAATAAAAGCCTGGCGTGTGTCCCATTAAAATCCAGATGTTTAAAAAGCATGTTAAGCAGAGTGACAGTGGCATCCTCCACTCCTCTGTGAGGCCTATAGGCAAACTGCAGAGAATCCAATGCATGTTCAGTCTGCTTTAGGACCTCACATCTGACCAGTTTTTTTAAAAATTTTCATTAAAATTGAAGTCAAAGCAACTGGTCTAAAGTCGTTTACTGTTTTAGGACAGCTGGATTTTGGAACGGGAACAACCACGGCTTCTTTCCAAATCTTAGGCACATGTTGTGTCTGTAAGGACTTATTGAAAATGTAATGAAATATAGGACTCAGTTCATGTGCACAGGACTTTACCAAGCGCCCACATATATTATCAGGGCCCTGACTTTTGTTCACTTTTACAGCACAGAACTCCCTTTTAATATCCTGCACCTCAATATTAAAGTGCTGATTGTCTTTGAGTTTCTGTTTCAAATCTTGGGTTTCTGTGCTAAAATCAAAGGAGTCAAAATGACCATAAAACAATTAAGAGCATTAGCCAGCTCTGTGTCTGAATTAAAACCATCTAAAAACACATGATTACTGCGTTCTGTGCTCTGAAGGCCTGCAATAGTTTTCATACTGGCCCAGGCTGAACCAAATTTCTTTGTTGCCATCTTGCTTTCCAATTCTGATTTATAATTCTGTTTTGCTCTTAAAATTTCGGACTTCAGCTCTTTTGTGGCAACATGTAGCTCAGAAACAGACCCCTGTTTAAAGGCAAGTGCTTTCCTCTGTAAGCAGGATTTAACTGATTTTGTAACCCATGGTTTGTTGTTGGGGTATATTTTGACACGTTTACGTGGAACAATCGTATTTTTACAGAAAGCCATGTATGAGCATGTGACGTCCACCAAAGAGTCCAAATCATCCCCACAGGACAGTGTTAACATCTCCCAGTCTGTACGGTTAAAGCATTCCTGGAGGCTGTGCACTGAATCCTCTGTCCACACATCTATGTCTCTGGTCTCCACCTTGCCTCTTCTGAGAGCAGTTTTATATGTGGGCAGCAAATGTACACAGTTGTGATCTGATGATCCTAAAGGAGGAAAGGGGAGTGATTTATAGGCCCTCTCAATGGATCCATAGCACAGGTCCAATGTCTTTTTTCACCTGGTTGGGCAGGAGACATACTGATAAAAGTTTTTAAGTGTCTTCTTTAAAGAAACATGGTTAAAATCCCCAAGAATAAAGTTTGGTGCCTCTGGAGAAATTGACTGCAGCCACTGCACCGCATCAAAGATGGTGCTGGAGGCGGAGTCAGCGTCGGCCCTCGGGTGGATGTACACAGTCGTGATAAAAAGTTGGGGGAACTCGCGAGGCAAATAAAAGGGGCGTAGTGACACAGACAGCAGCTCCACATCGGGTGTACAGATGCGCTCTCTGACCGTGACAGATGTGCAGTGCTGCTTAATACCTCTGCCAGGCTGCAGGCCGCAGGAGGTTATGTTTTTGCCGGGGTTTGTCTGTCTGTCTGTTGGTTAGCATGATAACTCAAAAAGTTTTGGACGGATGTCGATGAAACTTTCAGGCGCTGTTGGAAATGGTACAAGGAAGAATTGATTACATTTTGGGGATGATCCGGATCACCGTCTGGATCCAGGAATTTTTTAAATGATTCTTTAACAATGTGAGATAGGGCCATTTTCAACATATGTGCAGGCACAATGGAGGGCGCTGGTCGTTGTGTCTGACGAACACGAACTCCGCGTTCTTCAAAGTTTTAGGCACAAAAGCATGCAGAAAACAGTGGTGGGCTGGGCCCGGCAGCGTGCCTGCGTTTGCGCTACGCTGCAAAAGCTGAAACGGGCAGCTGTCCGGAGCGGGATTATTTTTTTTATTTTTTTTTTATTACTTATTTTGTACCCGTAGGTAGATTTGTTTTGCAGTCTGGTGACAAGCCACCAGCTGCCGGTCACTGCGTGCGCAAGTGCCCCTTATCCCTAACCTGCATGTTTTTGGCATGTGGGAGGAAACTGGAGAAATCCCGGAGTAAACACACGCAACATGGGGAGAACATGCAAACTCCACACAGATCACTGTTGGCCGGGGGCAGGGATCGAACCCACAATCTCACGATCCCGACGATCCCCCGGCCGAGGGTAAACTGTGCTGCCACAGTGCTAACCACTGCGCCACCGTGCAGCCCAATGGCGCTGCACGGTGCAAATAATCCCAACGGGATTATTTGGCAGAAATTCCCCAGGCAGCCATTGGGGCTGCGCAAAAACAAGCTCTCTGCCGGGGAAGCTTCCAAATCCTCTTTTGCCGCTGAGCGCAACCCCAATAAAACCCACAACAACCTGTCTACCCAATTTGCATCCGTCAGTGAAGCCCTGAGTGCTGCTTTCAGTGATCTATGAAAACGCTTGCATAACCCATTGACCTGTGGGCTGTACGCCGTTGTGCGATGAATTGCAACGCCCGCAGCCTGGGAGTTTGGAGATGGAGGAGATGGACACAACAGCAACACTTGAGTTTATTACCTCCGCCAAGGAGGTAATGCTTTTACTGGCATTTGTCTGTTTGTCTGTCTGTCTGTCTGTTACCAACATAACTCAAAAAGTTATGAACGGATTTTGACGAAATTTTCAGGAAAGGTGTGTAATGGCACAGGGAATAGATGATTACATTTTGGTGATGATCTGAGAGTGCATATCTCCACCAAGGGCTTTGTTTGTATTTGTGCAGAAGGATTACACAAAAACTACTGGATGGATTTGGATGAAATTTTCACCAGAGGTGGTTCTTGGCCTAGAGAGGAACCCATTAAATTTTGGTGATGATCTGAGAATGCATACCTCAGCCAAGGCTCTTCTCACAGTGTGTCAGCCGCAAAACTCCAAAACTAATGGACAGACTTCGATGCAATTTTCACCACAAGTGGCGATAGGCCTACACATAAGCCCATTACATTTTGAAGGTGATCCATGAGAAACGGAAGGAGCCTTGGCGGAGGTATGCGCTCTATGAGTGCTTTTCTAGTTAATATATAAACATACGCCGCCCCCCTGACGTTTTCCCGTTACCTCTTCCTGCCGATCAGAGCGGAGTGGGGCTCCAAAGCTCCAAAGCCATCAATCCACAGGTCTGCGTCCCGGTCATGCGCAGTAAGCCAAGACTCGGTTATAAGCCATGACACAGCAGTTCTTAAAGTCCTTCTGGTAGCGTACATTCCCTTGAATTTCATCCACTTTGTTCCTCAGAGATTGTACGTTCCCAAAAATCATAGAAGGAAGAAGAATGTTACCAAACTGACGTCTTCTCAGGTGTAATTTCACGCCTCCACACTTTCCGCGCTTCCTTCTCCCGTCTCTCTTTTCACCGCTGTGTCCATGAACGTCTCTCAAAATAAAGTCCGGCAGTTGCGGCTTAGACTCAATCACAGACGCTGCATCAACCGTGTTTAAATGCAGCAACATGTCCCTGGAATAATGTATTCTGCCGGGCATGATCCCGATCGCGCTCACCTCAGAGACACAGGGCCGGCGGAAAAGTAGCAGCAGTGCAAAAAAGGGGGGGAAATCCATATTGATGGAACCAGGGAGCTCTTCGCCATACAGTCCACAAACATTCCAGGACAGAAACGACACAGAGAATTTCGTTAAAAACACATTAAAGTGCATAAAAACAGACACACAGACAACAGACTTTTTCACCAGCTGCTGGTTGCTGCGTGCGCATGTGCCCGTATAGAGCTCTCTCTCTCTCTCTCTCTCTCTCTCTCTCTCTCTCTCTCTCTCTCTCTCTCTCTTCTACTACTACTACTACTGGCCGCATTTTCACTTTTTGTTTTTTTGGGTGGAGGATGGTGACCTTTTTTTTTTTTGTTACTTATTTGTACCCGTAGGTAGACTTGGTTTGCAGTCTGGTGACAAGCCACCGGCTGCTGGTCGCTGCGTGCGCGAGCGCCCTAAACCTACATGTTTTTGGTATGCGGGAGGAAACCGGAGAAATCCCGGAGTAAAGCCGCGCAACACGGGGAGAACATGCAAACTCCACACAGCTCACTGTTGGTCGGGGGCTGGAATCGAACCCACGATCTCATGATCCCCGCAATCCCCCGGCCGAGGGTAAACTGTGCTGCCACAGTGCTAAACCACTGCGCCACCGTGCAGCCCAAAGTAGCAGCAGACCTTGGAAAATCCACCTCCGTCTATCCACCAGGGGGTGCGGATCGTTCCCCCGGACAGCACTGTTACTGTCGAGGAGGTGCTTCTGGCTGTGGCCGAGCAGGTGGGCGATGATGCGATCTGCTTTGCGTCCCGAATGAATAGAGCTGTAGTTGCGTTTCTGGCTGCTGAAGAGGATGCCCACACACTGGTTGCAAGCGGTGTTGTTATCGGGGAAACGTATGTACAGGTGTCCCCCTTATCTGTCCCATCAACGCGTATCACCGTCTCAGGTGTTCCACCTTTCATCACTGACGAGCAGTTGGCGACGGAGTTCCGCAGATTTGGGAAGTTTGCGGGCTCGTTTAGAACTCTGACTTTGGGATGCAAGGAGACCAAGTTAAACCATGTGAAATCACTCAGGCAACAGGTGTTCATGTTTTTGGACTCGCCAACTGCGACTCTGGAAGTGTCCTTCCGGGTCAAACACGAGGACGGCTCCTATATGGTGTATGCGAGCTCAGGACAGATGAAGTGTTTTGAATGTGGAGACGTGGGCCATAAACGGTTCGCTTGTCCACACAGGCAGCGGGCGGGGAGCTTTGATGGAGCCCCGGCTGGTGCCGGCGGTGCGCCCTCCGCTCACGCTGCTGCTGCGGACGGCGTGGCGGGGCCTTCCGCCGCAGCTGAGGCTGCTGGCGCGGCCTCCGCTCCCGCCGCTACTACAGATGGTCCTGCTCTGGAGCCTGCCGCTGTGTCTGTGGACAGCCCAGCTGTGGCGCCCGCAGCCCAGCTTACGTCCTGGAGCGTCGCTGGTGATGGCGCCCAAACTGTCACTGATGGTGCGTCAGAATCTCGCTGTGTGACATCATCGGCTGTGCTTCCGGAGGCTGCTACCGTTTCACAGCAGGGGACGGAGCAGCAACAGTCAGCTGCTGTGGGTGGCGTCCAGGAAAATGTGGCCCATGATGAATCCACTGGGCCAGAAGAACCAAACAGTCAGCTGAGTTGTGCTGATGAGGAAATGGAATCTGATCCCGACACTGTGTCTAATACTGAGTCTATTGAGGCAAAATGCAGTACAAACACGAGTTTGTATTCACTGGAAGAAATAAATTCTTTTCTGGATGAAACCTATAACAAGGCCATTAAAGTCACTGACTACTTCAGTGACACTGATAAATTCATTGTCTGTTAATGTGCTACATAGGCAGGTTGGTCTTGACCTCCTGGATGAAAGGAAACATTTTCGCCTCAAGAAACACCTGACAGCCCTGCGTAAAGCAGCAGGGGGAACAGGGGTCAAGCGCCCGACAGAAGGAATAAATGGCAGTCGTTCCTCTGCCTGTTTTACACATTTTTGGGATATTGTTCGATCACACTTTTATATGACGTTTCTAATTGACTGTAATTGACTGTCACGGAACTGCATCTTTACTGGTCTCCTGCTGGCGCGCAGCACTATCTTTGCTGCTCGAGGACGGGGACTTGGCCTGGCTTGAAAACGGGAGGCCTGTGGCTCTTCTTTGCACGGACTACAAGGTCACAGTTTACTCGCCTGCAGGGCATGGATGCCCCAATGTTTTCTTTCTACAATCTGGACTAGCCTGCTGCAAAGATGACTTGCTTAAAAATCTCGCATGGTCTAAGGACTACAATCCATCTGAGATGAGGAAAATGTCTCTGGGACGTACAACGGAACTGGCTGCGGCCGCACAGCGCTATCTCTGCTGCCGGAGGAAGGGGACTTGGCCTTGCTTAAGAACTGGAGGCCTGTGGCTCGTCTTTGCATGGACTACAAGGAAGACTCGGACTACTGCCACTGGCAATGTGGAATAGGTGGACTGCAAGGAATACTTTGTGTTGTGTGGGGGAGGGGGATAAGATAAGATAAGATAAGATAAGATAAGATAAGCCTTTATTAGTCCCACAATGGGGAAATTCCAGGATTGCAACAGCACAGGGATAGCAACACTCAGAGCAACAATCAGAAGGCAAGAAAAAACAACATCTAGTAAACATATGTCCATATTACTATAAATGTATATATATAGACACACAGTGCAGAGCATTATGGTTGGTTGGTGAATGTGCAGCAGAAAGTCTAAGCTCTCTCTCCACACTGGTGACCCTTGATGAATTATGGAACACGAGGCAAGAACCCCGGAGTCGGCCTGGACGGGAAGCCCCAGCAACGCAACAAGCATCCCAGAGACGGCCCGGACGGGAACCCTCAGCAATGCGTGCACTGTTTCGGTTAAACTACCGGACTTTTGGCTGCACGACCCACGGTCTTGGTTCCACCACACCGGGGTTCAGTTCACCCTCCGGGGAATAATGGCAGACGACACCAGATATTACTATGTGGTCGCAGTGCTGGACGCTCGCACGTCTCAGCAAGTAGTGAGCCTGGTCCAACAGCCTCCAGCCCACGACAAATACGGGGCTCTAAAGGCCGCGGTGACCCAGCGCGACACACTCTCGGACTGTGAGAGAGCAGAGAGGATCCTGAGGCACTTCGAGTTAGGAGATGGGTCAGCGGTCGAACTGATGGAGAAGATGTTGGCGTTGATGGGCACGGACGACAGGCATTTTCTGTTTGCCCACCCTTTCCTCCGGAACCTCCCAATAGAGGCCAGAGCGGTTCTTGCCAATTCGCCGTTGCTGGCTGCGCGTGACTACTGTGCGCTAGCCCTGGAGGCAGATCGGATCATCCTCACCACCAGAGCCCTTACAGTGAACGTAGCGGCGTGGAAACCCAGCAAGACGACCAGTGGAGGCGAGGAGCCGACAACGGTAGCGGCAGCAGGGGCCAGGAAGCGCCAGAGAGACACGCTCTGCTTCTACCACTGCCGCTTTGGAGAGAACGCATGCAGATGTGTGCCACCGTACCAATTCAAGCGTTCGGGAAACACCAAAGGCCGGCAGTCAGTAGCATCTGCAACTGCCGGTGAAGAGAACAAGCTGCTCTATGTGGCAGACTCACTCTCGGGGAGACGGTTCCTCGTAGACACCGGCTCCCAAAAGAGCTTCATCCTGCCGTCCTACGCCGACTGGCTAGCGGGAGCTAGCAGCCCCCAGCTGGTAGCTGTAAACAGCTCGGACATTAAGACTTTTGGTGAGAGAACACTGACTTTATCCCTACACAGCCGTATGTACAAGTGGACTTTCATCATAGCAGCATTGAGTTTCCCAATCTAGGGAGCTGATTTACTGTGTGCACACGGGTTGCTAGTCAATGTTGCTAACAGACGCTTGGTTAATGCAATGTCTTTTGATTCTCTCCCCTGTACATCTTGAGGGGCCGGGCCAATAACAAGCCAACGTCACAGCTCAAGGCGGTAAGTTCCACGCACTGCTCACTCAGTTCCCAGCACTCACGGTCCCGATGTTTTCGGCGGCCATCACTAAACATGGGGTGGAACACTTTATCACCACCACTGGGCTGCCCGTTTTAGCACGACCTCGGCACCTGGACGCAGCTAAACTGGCCATAGTGCACGAGGAGTTTGCCAACTTGGAAAGGTTGGGCGTCATCAGGCACTCACACAGCCCATGGGCGTCCCCGCTACACATGGTCCGTAAAGCCGAGGGATCGTGGCGACTTTGTGGAGATTTCCGCAGACTGAATAACACCACACCACATGACCGCTACCCGATTCCCCATATTCAGGATTTTTCCATTCACCTCGCCGGGGCACACATTTTTTCTAAAATAGACCTGGTCTGTGGTTACCACCAGGTCCCGGTGTGCACGGAGGACATACCCAAAACAGCGGTAATAACTCCGTTTGGCTTGTCTGAGTTTTTACGCATGCCCTTCGGATTAAAAGGCGCGGCACAGACATTCCAACGCATGATAGATGCGGTGTTGCGCAATCTGCTGTTTGTGTTTGTCTACGTGGATGATATCCTGGTTGCCAGAGCGTCTGAGGATGAACACGTAACCCACCTCAGGACGGTTTTCCAGAGGTTGGAAGAGCACAGGTTAATAATCAACCCGGCGAAATACCAGTTCGGCGTGACGGGGATTGACTTTTTGGGGCACCGTGTCTCACCGGAGGGAGCGATACCCTTGCCCGACAAGGTGCGCACCGTGGCGAATATTCCCCGGCCTCAGACGGTCAGAGCGCTGCAAGAGATTTTGGGGATGGTTAACTTTTATAACCAGTTCCTCCCCGGTGCAGCTCAGCTCATGCAGTCATTGTACACCGCGCTCAAGAAACGGAAACCGGTGGACAGAGTCGAATGGACTCCGGAGTGGGAGCAGGCATTCTTTGAGGTTAAAACAGCCCTGGCAAATGCCGCACTATTGGTGCACCTGGACCCGGCGGCCCGGATAGTGATCACTACCGACGCCTCGGACGTGGCCATAGGGGCCATCATGGAGCAACGCGTCGCCGGTTCTTGGCAGCTGCTTGCTTTTTTCAGCAGGGCTTTGCGCGACAGTGAGTGTAAATACAGTGCGTTCGACAGAGAGTTGCTGGCTCTCCACCTGGCCATACGTCACTTCCAGTTCTGGCTGGAAGGCCGCAGCTTCACCACCTTCGTGGACCACAAGCTGTTAACGTTCGCGATGGCCAAGGTTTCAGAACAATGGTCGGGCCGGCAGCAGAGACAGCTGGCCGCGATCTCGGAGTTTACGACCGATATTCAGCATGTGGCCGGTAAACTGAATGTGGTGGCGGACTGCCTCTCGCTTGCAGAAGTGGCCCCGGTCTGCGTAGGGATAGATTATTTATTATTATTATATTATTATATAACTCCTGGAGAACTCCTCAGGGGAACGGTTCATCAGAGCAGTCACACGGGCAGAGCGACCCCCTCCCCCCCACGGCTCACCCGCAGTCGGACACACTCCCAGCAGCCCCCCACCGGCACAGCAGCGCCACGGAGGCAGTAACCCCCAGTTACAGCAGATATGGGAAGAGACTGAAGCCTAAACAGCATGTGGACTGATATTCTATTGTTCTATCTAAGATGCTGGGGGGGGCGGTATGGAAGTCAGTCTGTTCTGTGCTTGTGAGATGTGAGTGTGTAATAAATCGTCTGACATGAAGCTGCCTCTTCATTTACACACTCCACACTGGAGTGTGGATTATATATTATTATATTATATTATATTATTATTATTTTTTCCATCTAGCTACAATTGCGCCGCACTGTGTGTCTAGATATTTATATTTATATGTACATATGTATACTCGCTGGTCTTGTTTTTTTTCTTGCCTTCTGATTGTTGCTGTAAGTGTTGCTATCCCTGTGCTGTTGCAATCCTGGAATTTACCCATTGTGGGACTAATAAAGGCTTATCTTATCTTATCTTATCTTATTATATAGCCATCGCCGCAGAGCAGATTGGCGATGCAGACGTGTGCGCGCTCCAGTCTGGACCAACAGGGTTACGGGTGGAGAGCAGAGTACTGCAAGACGGCAGCCCCCCCCAATCTGCGAAGTCTTCACAGGATGCCTGCGCCCAGTGGTTCCAGTTGCTTGGCGCCGCCGAGTGTTTGAGTCAGTTCATGCTCTGGTCCACCCAGGAGTGCGCGCGTCAGTCAAAATGGTGGGAGCGAAGTTCGTTTGGCCAGGCCTGCGCAAACAAGTGAAAAAGTGGGCTGCAGCCTGCGTAGCGTGTCAACGAGCCAAAGTACACAGACACACGAAGGCTCCTTTGGAGCCGTTTCATATACCGGCTAAGAGGTTCGACCATGTTCACGTGGACCTCGTGAGCCCACTCCCGCCATCGCAGGGGTGCACGCACTTTCTGACAGTGGTGGACCACACCACATGTTGGCCAGAAGCAGTCCCGCTGGTGGCAACCGCGTCCGCGGACATGGCGCACGCTTTTTTGACAACATGGGTGGCACGTTTTGGCATCCCTTCGGACATCACGTCTGAGTGGGGCCCTCAGTTTGTTTCTGACCTCTGGTTCGCGATGGCCCGTAGCCTTGGTGTCGCAATTCATCGCACAACTGCGTACAACCCACAGGCCAATGGGTTATGCGAGCATTTCCATAGGTCACTGAAAGCAGCGCTCAGGGCTTCGCTGACGGATGCAAATTGGGTAGACCGGTTGCCGTGGGTTTTGTTGGGGTTGCGTTCCGCACCAAAAGAGTATTTGGAGGCTTCCCCAGCGGAGCTTGTTTTTTCTCAGCCACTGCAGCTCCCCGGGGAATTTTTACCAGATAATCCCGCACCGGACAACTTTCTGTCTCAGCATTCGCAGCATAGCGCAGATACAGGCACGCTGCTGGGCCCGGCCCACCACTGTTTTCCAAGCGCTTTTGTGCCAAAAGCTTTGAAGAACGCGGCGTTCGTGTTTGTCAGGCACGAGGCCCACTGCCCCCCATTGCGCCCACCCTACGATGGCCCGTTCAGAGTGCTGGAACCAGGGGACAAACATTTTTTGTTAGACTTGGGGGGTCGTCGGGAGAAAATATGTATAGACAGACTTAAGCCCGCCTTTGTGGTGGCGGACGAGCAAGTGTTGTTGGCTCGGGCCCCTCAGCGTGGAAGACCCCCACGGAGAACTCCCCAGGTAAATGATTCATCGGAGTAGCCACACGGGAAAATCGAAGTTTCCCCCCCCTCGCCATTGCCCACCCACAGACAGACACACCTCCAGGAGCCCCCCACTGGCACAGCAGCGCCACGGAGGTGGAGAACCCCCGTTACAGCAGATACGGGAGGAGACTGAAGCCAAAAGGACGTGAGAACTGAAACTCGGTCTGAGATTCGGGGGTGGGGGCGGGGTGGGGGCGGTGTAGACACTGGGATAATCATCTCACACTGGATGCAGAGGGTAAACAGAGGAAGACAATAGGTATGGAGATGGGAGAGATTATGGTGATGTAGCAGGAAGGAGGAGCTGGGGGGAGAAGGGTTGAATGTATTGTGATGTGAGATGTCATGCAGATGTGAGATGGGTGGATGATATAAAAGGAGAGACCCTGGTGTATTGAGACAAGCTTTTTCTGTGTATGACTGATGTGAGTGTGAATAAAGTTGTCTGCTGCACAAGTCTTGCTACGTTATTTTGCACTCTCCACAACATCTTTAAATTGAAGAAATCTCTGGCTTGTTCTTGGATCTTTTAATCAAAGAATGGGGTATTTTTCTAACAAACTAGTGCCGTGACCCAGATTGGCATTATTCTGAGGCGAGCCTGAACACATCACAATGGAAAGACCCTACTCAGACGACCATGGCACCTGAACAAAGAAAGGTAAGCAGAAAACCTTTGTACACGAATTTCTGCACTTTGACCATACTAAATTTACAGTTTTCTGATTAAGGGGTATATCCTATCTCCAAATTTTAAACTGTTTGTTTGATGGATCTGATCCAAATTATCTGATCTGATCCGAATTATGAACAACCATTATTTGCAAATCCATCCTCCAGATTGGTCATAAAATTTGGACTGGTGGACAAGGAAATGTGTGGAAGCATCCATTGTCCTAATTGAAAAGGATAACAGACATTTCAACCTATGGGGGGTTCCACACATCCCGCTGGTTAGACCCAAACACATGGATTGGAAAATGTTTGACATGTTGACACCTCTACTGTGGAATAGAGCCATCCATGGAAAACCAATACCTGACCTTAACATAGACTATTCTCCCAAATTAAAACCATAAGCATTGTCTCTTAACTGGGTAACCACAGCACAAAAGGTGGTACACATTGACGCCCAGAAATCTCCTATATGATCAATCTTAACATTAACAAATGAGGGGATGAGAAAAATTTGAAGCAAATTCCAAATTGGTTATGGTAAAAGGATAACCAGATGTAGATCTAATAAAAGGAGTAGAGTATGGCACTATAAGCCATATATTCAGAAACCCAGAAGGTTGTTAACAAATGCAATTTTCCACAGTGGGAGTCATCAGCAAGTCTTAGACCAATTGCTGGGTCGAGAGGAAGTGCTGAGGACCCCAAGACGGAGGATGATGACGAGAAAGACCATTCTGCCATCACAGATTATTTGTAAACACAGTGTGCTACTGATAATACATAAATCATACATAGCTCACCACACATAGGTACGGGTGTGAGACTTATAGTACTCTTGCATGTTTATTTCCATCATGCTAATTATGTTTAGGTAGTCTGGATAATTGTGAAGGTTAGAAGCTCTGAAAGCCTGAATACAACAATGCATGGATAAGGATGTCTCCTAACGTTGAACGACGTTGTCTACTACCTACCCACTGCTGAATATATAGGTCCCATCACCCAACACACTCATCACAACGCAACCACTGCTTGCAGATTTCATATGGTCGACAATCACACACTCAAGGCTATTGGGAGATAACTTACAACAGCACATGGATAACTACAGATGTAGTGAATAATGATAAAACGCTACAGGCTCCAGACATTGTGATGGCAACCCCTCAGGCCATAATTGGTCCTGCCCCGGCTGAGCCCTTTGTATCGGCACTCGAGCAAGGGTGTAGGGTACAGGGAAGATGCATGCCGGAGGGCACCAGACCATCACGACGTGTGCCTGTGATGTAGAAAAAGATCATAGGGTGAGTGACTGTATGACTTCAGTCCCTAGAAGAAGAATGGACTTGTACTCGAGCGCATCCACCGCACCTCCAGCATGAGCCTGGAGCTCAAGCCTTACCAACACCAGCATCTCTACCTCTGTCCAGCGACAGGGGGGTATCATTCCTGGGACAGCATCACTGAACTGTTCACTGGCTGGACTGGATGTTATCTATCATCTGTTGCACCCACCAGACTGTCCTATAGACCTCATGGGACGAGGTGTGCCTCTGAAAGTGTGGGCACACAGTTGTTTCGAATGGTACCGATGTGTGTAAACGAGATGGGACTGTGCTCCACAGCTGCGGATACAGGAAGCAGACACAGAGGAAGGTCAAACCTCTGTCGCAACCGTGTGATGATGGCAGCCGAATGATGCGAGCCCTGGCAAGGGTCAACCGATGGACAAAGTTTTTGTGGGCATTGTGGATTGACAGTTCATCTGGACAAGACCCTCTTAGACATCACTGCACCGTGCTAGGGTGTCCACAAGGGGGGAGGCAAGGGTAGCAGAACCAATGGTGCAAGCCTCTTGGGTTGATACACAATGTAGGGACCAGCCTTATCCACCATCTGTTAATCGGAACCGTCTCTCATACCATGCATGGTTGACATGATAAAATCATGTCAAAGGGCGGAGAGAAAGGGTTAATGGAAAGTTAGATTGCCAAAAATAATAATTCTGTAGATAATCTCCCTTTATGCTCTACACATTCTAGACATGTTCTGTTTGCATGCTTATGAACAAATATGTTGTGTTAAACTGGAATTAGGCAGAGCTATATAGCTCTCTCTCTCTCTCTCTCTCTCTCTCTCTCTCTCTCTCTCTGTCTTTATAGTCAGGTCTATCACATTAGATACACACCCGGATCCAACATTCAAGTACACTGTTGATTGCACATTCTAGAACAGCAGCGTGATCAGCAGATGGCCTGTTCATGTCAGAGTTAAATTGGCCAATCAGACAGTCACGTACAAGCCCATCCTATTGTACGGGGTTGGTCCAACCCGCCAACCCGAGAAGATTAATGTAAGCCACACCTGGAAGTCTGGGTCAGTGTGGCGACGCTCCAGAGGGAGCTGCGTCATGCTGCACCCAGCTCTGCTTGCTTTACATGTAACCTCCAAATAAATGACCATCTTTAAATTGAAGAAATCTCCGGCTTGTTCTTGAATCTTTCAATCTAAGAATCAGGTATTTTTCTAACAAGCACTTGCCTGAGTTCGAGCTCCACCGCTGTCCAGGACTCCAATGATCCAGGTGACGATGGCTCTTTAGACCCAGCCCTCAGGAGACCAAGCTCTGGCTCCACCGCAGCAGACATGATGGTCATTGCAGTCCACGTTTCCCCAGGCAACGTTACCCACGCTACTGGTGCTTCACACGTGGTGGCTGGGGTGCGACTCACCTTTGGCGCTGGACCCAGCGTGGCAGGCTTGAGTTCAGTGCCTTCCCTCTGTCCATAGGGAGACCGCAGGGCTGGGATGGAGTCCTCCAGTGCTGTGGGCTCCTCCATCATCCGGTGGCTGGGTTTTGGGGCCGGCGAACACTCAGGGGTGAGAGGGCAGGAGCGATTTCATTTATTGCAGCAGGTAGAGAGAACTCAGGGGACTGCACGTCCTGAGTCTCTCTGTAGGGAATCAGGCAAGGTAAATTATCATTCATTGAGGGAGAAATAAGCCGCACTTGCCTGTCATCCCGGTATCTGATGTCTCCTGCTGCCCCGTCGCCCCTCTCTGTGGCTGCGGTGGACTCATGCCCCTCTGCGGATTGTAGAGGAGTCGCCTCAGCAGCGAGGAAGAGGAGCGAAGTAGGGGAGGAAACGGCCACACCCACTACAGCGGGAAAAAATGCAGAGGAGAAGGAGGAGGCAGCAGCTGAGGAAATCTTCTCCCTCTGGGAAGGAGGGGCTGTAGGCTGAGGGATGGCAGTGTCTCTCTGCCGAGATCTCCGGGATCGGCAGTGATGAGTAGGAGAAGGAGGAGACGTAGGCTCATCGTGGAAGAGAGGCTTTGAGCTCAGGGAACACTCAATTACCGGCTCCACCTCTGGCTCCCTGGGAAGAAACTCCTCCAACTCGTGGACCAAATCCAGGAGGAGCCACGGCTTAACCTCCAGAAGGAGATCTGCCTCTGCCATCAACATCTGTCTTTGCTCCTCCAGCTCCTTGGCTGATGGAGCGGGCCAGGACTCAGGAGGAGGAGGCAGAACTGCTGCAAGAGAGGTGTGAGAGGCTGGAGGCTTCCGTCTGTGTGAGTGCTTACTCTTGTTTGGGTTGGCTCAGGCATTGGAGAGGTTTCCCCAGGCTAATCACTCGTACACGGGTGGGAGTATATGGAGTGGAGTATGTCGGTTGCCTCCGGGTGATTCCATAGACTAGGGCATGTCTCCATCACCTGCGCTGCACTGTCCTTACCATCTCAGACCTTCTTGGGAGTACAGGAAGCCTGTGCCCATAACCAAATGTCCTCCAGGACGCACACCCCACACAGCTCCACTTCGTCCAGATTGGACATGATGAGTGCTAAAAACAGGTGAGTGGAAGGGCAAAAGATACAAGGCTAAACACACTAGCAACAACAGCTGGGTCTTAACTGGTTGCTGCTTTCTGTCATGTTCTGCTACTTCAGAGCAGAAAAAAAAACATCCCGGGTGCTGAATTACCGTTAGTGGAATTTATTAAAATAAAGAATTAACACAAGGTGCTCCAACAAACAAACTGGTGTGCGAGAAGAGGATTTTTTACAGATTGATTCACCAGAGTGGACCGTGCTCTGGTGGAGATGAAGGTAGACAATCAAAGCAGCCACAAAGTGAACAGCAGAGCTCTTAAATAGGGCTCAAACCCCCTTACATAATACATGGCAGGTGTGAGCACTGAGCGGGCAGAAAGGCAAAGAGGCACAATTGAGATCAGCTGTGACTGTGAGAGAGGCAAACCCAACTAACAGCTGACAGGGCACGCCCCCACAAGTTCCACACCCCTGACAGCTGCCAAAAGAAAAGAAAACAGAGAAATACAGGATGAGAAAACAACCTAACAGAAAATAAATACAGAATAGAAATTAAGGCACTAACAAACAGAAAAATGGCAAACACCAAAACCCAACCGGCCTAAAATAGAACAGATTAAAAATAAACGGGACAAAGGCCATAAAACCGAGTCTGGAGAAAATCTCCAGCCCCCAGTTCATGACAAAAAATGAGCAAAACCTGAAAAGTTATGCAGAAAAAACTCAAATTCTTTATCATGAAAAATGTCACAAAACTTCAGGAAAATACATCACAAAATTTACTGGAAAAAGTTGCAGTTCCAAAAAAAAAAAAAAAAAGTTGCAGTTCTACCCCCTCATGGATTGTCACCTTATCGTGGTGGGGGGGTTTGCATGCCCCAGTGATCCCAGGAGCTATGTTGTTTGGGGCAATTTTCCTCTGATAGGGTCACCCAAGACAAATTGGTCCTGGGTGAAGGGCCAGACTAAGAACGATCCAACAGACTCTCATGATAAATTCTATATCAAGGATTCAGTGTACCCCGCCCGGTATGGGGTTACCGGGGCCCCACCCTGGAGCCAGGCCTGGGGGAGGGGCTCAAAGGCTAGCGTCTGGTGGCCAGGTTTCCACCCATGGGACCCGACCGGGCTCAGCCCGAAGGAGTTACATGGGTCTGCCCTCCAGTGGGCTCACCACCTGCAGGAGGGATCATGGGGGTCCGGTGCTGTGTGGATTGGGTGGCGGCCAAAGGCGGAGGTTGAGAGATACCGGCTAGATATAGTCGGCCTCACCTCAACACACAGCTCCGGTTCCAGAACCAGTCTCCTGGAGAGGGGCTGGAGCTTGGCCTTTTCTGGAGTTGCCCCAGGCGAGAGGCGACGAGCAGGGGTGGGTATTCTTGTATCCCCCCCACCTTGCTGCCTCTATATTGGAGTTTTCCCTGGTGGATGAAAGGGTTGCTTCCCTGCGCCTTCGGGTTGGGAAACGGGTCCTGACCATCATTTGTGCCTATGCACCAAATGATGTTTCAGAGTACCCACCCTTTTTGGAGTCTGTGACTGGGGTGCTGGAGGGTGCTCCTCTTGGAGACTCCATTGTCCCACTGGGGGACTTCAATGCGCACCTGGGCAACGACATTGAAACCTGGAGGGGGGTGATTGGGAGGAACGGCCTGCCCGATCTGAACCCGAGCGGTGTTCAGTTATTGGACTTCTGTGCTAACCACAGTCTGTCCATAACGAACACCATGTTCAAGCATAAGGGTGTCCTAATGTAGGGTGTAATATGGGGTGTAATATGTGCACCTGGCACCAGGACACCCTAGGTCGTAGGTCGATGATCGATTTTGTTATCGTGTCATCAGACATGCGACCATATGTCTTGGACACCCGAGTAAAGAGAGGTGCAGAGCTGTCAACTGATCACCACCTGGTGGTGAGTTGGATCCGATGGCAGGGGAGGAAGCCATTCAGACCTGGTAGACCCAAACGTATAGTGAGGGTGTGCTGGGAGCGTCTGGCTGAGGCCCCTGTCTGGGAGGTCTTCAACTCCCACCTCCGGAAGAACTTCAACCACATTCCGAGGGAGTCTGGAGACATGGAGTCTGAATGGGCCATGTTCTTCACCTCTGTTGTTGAAGCGGTGGCCCAGAGCTGCGGCCGCAAGGTGGTCGGTGCATCTCGTGGCGGCAACCCCAGAACCAAGAGGTGGAGACCAGTGGTGAGGGGGGCCATTAAGCTGAAGAAGAAGTCCTATCAAGCTTGGTTGGCTTGTGGGACTCCCGAAGCAGCCGAGGTGTACCGGCAGACCAAACGGAGCGCAGCTCGGGTGGTTGCTGAAGCAAAAACCCGGGTATGGGAGGAGTTTGGTGAGGCCATGGAACAAGACTTTCGGTCGGCCTTGAAGAGATTCTGGCAAACTGTCCGGCGGCTCAGGAGGAGAAAGCAGCTCCCCGTCCACACTGTTTATGGTGCGGATGGGACACTGTTGACTTTGACTGGGGATATCGTCGGGCGGTGGAAGGAATACTTCGAGGATCTCATCAATCCCACTGATACGCCTTCCACGGAGGAAGCAGGGTTTGGGGACGAGGGGGATGACTCGCCTATCACAGGGGCTGAGGTCGCCAAGGTGGTTAAAAACCTCCTTGGTGGCCGGGCCCCGGGGGTGGACAAGATTCACCCTGAGTACCTCAAGGCCCTGGATGTTGTTGGCCTGTCATGGTTGACATGCCTCTGCAACATTGCATGGAGGTCGAGGGCAGTGCCTTTGGCATGGCAAACCGGGGTGATGGTTCCTCTCTTCAAAAAAGGGGACCGGAGGGTGTGCTCCAACTTTAGAGGGATCACCGTCTGACCGTTGTTTGGTTCGTATTGCCAACACTCGGTCGGATTCATTCCCAGTGAGAGTTGGACTCCTCCAGGGCTGCCCTTTGTCACCAATCCTGTTCATAATTTTTATGGACAGGATTTCTAGGCGCAGCCAGGGAATGGAGGGTGTCATGCTTGGTGACCATAGGATCTCATCTCTGTTGTTTGCAGATGATGTTGTCCTGTTGGCTTCATCCAGCAATGACCTACAGCTCTTGCTGGGATGGTTTGCCACTGAGTGTGAAGCGGCTGGGATGAGAATCAGCACCTCCAAGTCCGAGTCCATGGTCCTCAGCCAGAAAAAGGTGGATTGTCCTCTCTGGGTTGGGGACAGGCTCCTGCCCCAAGTGAAAGAGTTTAAGTATCTTGGGGTCTTGTTCACAAGTGAGGGGAGAATGGAGCGAGAGATTGACAGATGGATTGGAGCAGCATCTGCAGTGATGCGGACGTTGTACCAGTCTGTTGTGGTGAAGAGGGAGCATAGTTCTAAGGCAAAGCTGTCGATTTACCAGTCAATCTACGTTCCTACTCTCACCTATGGTCACGAGCTTTGGGTAATGACCGAAAGAATGAGATCGAAGATACAAGCGGCTGAAATGAGCTTTCTCCGTAGGATTGCTGGACTCACCCTCAGAGATAGGGTGAGGAGCTCAGTCATCCGGGAGAGGCTCAGAGTAGAACCGCTGCTCCGCCACATTGAAAGGAGTCAGTTGAGGTGGTATGGACATCTGATTAGGATGCCTCCTGGACGCCTCCCACTTGAGGTGTTTCAGGCACGTCCCACTGGTAGGAGACCCCGGGGCAGACCCAGGACTTGGTGGAGAGACTATGTCTCCCAGCTGGTCTGGGAATGCCTTGGTATCCTCTCTGAAGAGCTGGAGCAGGTGGCGGGGGAGAGGGAAGTCTGGGCTTCTCTGCTTGAACTGCTGCCTCCGCGACCCGGACCTCCGGAAAAGCGGTAGAAGATGGATGGATGGATGGAAGTTGCAGTTCTAGCAGAAGAATGTAATACATTTATGTAAGAAATGCAGCGGTTTAATCCATGAAAGGAAATAAACTTACAAAGAAAAATATAATACATTCAGAAGTATGTGATGTTGGGTTTAAGCACTTTTATTTGTGAAATGTGGTGAAGTGGCGGAAACTTCTTCTTCCACCACTGCACTGCCCCATAAATCCCAGGGGACATCCATTTTAGATCCATTTTAGGCCAAAAACGTGCAGGTTAGGTTAATTGGAGACACTAAAGTGGCCCTAGGTGTGAATGTGTGTGTGAATGGTGAAGGGATAGCGCCATACCGTGGCTGCTTCATCCATCCAGGTGGATGCCCTCAATTTCCCCTCTGGGGATCAATAAAGTACACAAAATCAAGTCAAAAAAAAAAAAAAAACCTCTCTCTTGCCAATACCCCTGCCTGGTGTCTGTATTGTGTGTCCAACATATTAATAAACCTGAGTTCGCCATTTCACCTGGCCTCATCATTGTATTGTGTATTTACAGACACTACGTTTTGACGAAGAGGACGAACTATGGAGGCGTGTATTACACAACTTCGCCCCTATCTGGAGCTCCTGGGTAAGCTTCCTCTGCCCTGGCCAAGATGGTTTACAGCTTTCCAAAACTGCATTGTCTGGGTGAGCTAAATAAGCAATGAGCACATGCACTCCTTGTACATAATTTGGGAATTGAGGGCCAGTGTATCCTGCGTACACTCGGGGCTTCAGACTTGTATCATGAAGCAGTCAAGTTGCTAGCGTGCTATTTTCACACCGCCAACAGCATGACTGTCTGGAGGATAAGGTTCCAACAATGACACCAGCGACTGGGTGAGCCTGTCTGCCAGTTTGTTGCCGATCTGTGACAACTGGCTAGCAAGTGTTGTTTTGGGCCATTGGAGGAGGAAATGGTACGTGACCAGCTGGCAGAGCACACAACCAGCTCTGGTTTATGAGCTAGGCTACTCAAGGCGCCAAGTAACTTAACATTAGCCAGGGCTGTTGAGCTAGCTCTCCAACTAGAGACCACAGACAAGCTAGCTTTGGAGCTAAAGTGGTGCCAGTCACAACGGCAGCTGGAGCCTACCACTGCAGCATTAGTAGCAGACCCTGATAGGGAGGACAGCTTTACCGATGGCAACGCGGACATCAATGCTGTCAGCCGAAGGTCTGCCCCGGGAAAAACCCTGTGCTTGGGTTGGGGATCCGCGAAGCACCAATGCAAGGTTAGGGATTGACTGGCTACAGGGAAGTGTTGTGGCAAGTGTGGAGACTTGAGCCATTATGTTAGAGTGTGCTGCGTATCTGAGCCAGAGAGCCCATGGAAGAAATCACTCCGCCCATCCCCGACAACTATCCACATGGTGTTCCAGAGTACCAACGGCTACGCGTTCTGCACAGTGGTGTGGAGGTGCTGCTGTTGCTGCTGGACACGGGGGTGGGGGGATCAATACTGAATTGGGCAACAGTGAAGAAGTTTTTATTCCCCACTACAGGATAAAAGCTAACCCAGCACTGCTTTATGGTTATGGAGGTCGCAAGCTGTGCATGCTTGGAAAATTGGAGTTAATGGTTTGGTACAAGTCTGTGATGATGGCGGACTTCATGTTTCACGTGGCGGCCCAAGGCGACAACATCATGGGCTGTGACTTGTTTTATGAACTGGGTTTCACCATTAAAGACGACACTGGGGGAAAATGGTCTGATTGTAGCCCGTGGAACCCTCCAGTTCCAGTGTTAGTGAATGATGTTGTGTGGGACGAAGAACTAATGGACACCACGTCAAGCACGACCAGCCTCACCCAGGTTTGGTGCAGGAGGGTCTCAGTGCCGCCGCTCGGAAGGCAGTAGAAAGGAGTAACGTGTGTGGCGGTGAGGCACCTGCGTTGGTGAGTGATATTAATGTGCTAGCCTCCGAGTCCTCCAGAGCTTGGCCACAGAGGGATGGAGGATCGGCGGCTACGATGGCAACCGCTACAATGGCTTTAGAAGAAGATGGGGCCAGACCGACATACACGGAAAGATCGCGTGCTTAGCAGCACCATATCAGGCCGAACAGAAGCCTGCTTAGGGTCATGGACTTGGTCCGGGTTTGAGAAGTGGGATGTCCACAGCGAGTATGGGCCAGACGACAGCCAGTGGAACACCTTTACATGTGGCTAAGCTGGGCGCAGCTTACTTCCAGCTGTCTGATGGCTCTGTGAGGCATGCCAATGAGCTGCGGCTTTCCCAGGCAGAGGCTTCTGGTGGCGGGGGCGGGGCTGGACGAGAGCAGCAGTCAGTGGTGATGAGGAGAGGCACTTTCGTCCATGGGATCAGCCACTATTCTGAGAGCCTGCTACTTCCAGGGGCACGCCCACTGAGGACCTGCCCTGGGCCCCCCGAGCCGGGTCTACCCTTTTCTGCCCAAGGACAGTAATGCAGATTTAACAAAAAGTTGAAATGTTCATTTGTTTGTCTGTAAAAAAAAAAAAAAAAAAAAAGATAGAGACTAAAATGTTATTGCTCTGGGTGTATTAGTATTTTAGGAGCACGGCAATGTTCTAAGTTACTGATGGACTTTTAGTTAGTTTACAGGTGGCAGAATAACCCACCTTGCCGTGTGGGGTGGGACGGTAGTCAACCTGTCCTCCTAGTTTAGGTTTGTTATGTGAATGTGATAGGCCATTTAGCAATTTCATTTCTGGTTTTCTTAGTGGGTGATTTGCGTCCTAAATTGGGGATGGTGTCAGCTGTATGTGTGTTTTGGACTTTCTACGGTGGGGAAATGTGATCTTTGGTTTAAGCACTTTTATTTGTGAAATGTGGTGTAGTGGCGGCCACTTCCTTTTCAGCCACTGCATCGTTCCATAAATACCAGGGGGCGTCGATTTTATGATCTCTTGCAAATGCCCCTGCATGGTGGCTGTATTGTGTGTCCAACATATTAATAAAGCTGAGTTTGCCCATTCACTTGGCCTCATCATTCCTAAAGGTATTTAAAGACATAACAGAGTATAACTGAAAATTTATGCTCGATTCTCAATATAGAATAGAATAGAATAGAATAGAATAGGCTTTATTGTCATTGTACAGTTGTACAGTACAACAAAACTGTGGGTGCTCCACCAGGCTACTACGCAATAAAGTAAGAGAGAAGGATTAGATAAATCATGGTTACAGAACATACGATTAAACACACGACTGAAATAAAAATAAAAATAGCCCAGGATTATGGAAATATACACAGGTATGGTAGTGGCAACCCGGATGGAACAATGTGCATAAGAATGCGGAGTTCAGAACACACAATCGAACACGCAATTGAATAAGATGGCCCAAGGATTATGGGAAATATATATGGTATGGTCGTGGTTTCATGGATGGGTCAATATACATGAAAGTGTGGAGTGCAAAGACAGGTGTGTTATAGTGATAATTAAAAGGTTCTCAGTTTTTTGCATGTGAGTGTTCAGAAGGAGGGGGGTGGAGCCTCTGACTGTTTGCAGTTTGGATGGCCCAGAGGAAGAAACTGTTTGTCAGTCTGGAGGTGTTGGACCTGATTGATCAGAACCGTCGTCCAGAGGGAAGCAGGTCAAACAGGTGGTGGGCAGGATGTGAGTGGTCTCCTGTGATGGCCTTGATCTTTCTGAGAAAGGAGGAGCTGGAGATGTCTTCCAGGGGGGGCAGAGGGTGGCTGATAATTTTTTGGGCAGTGTTGATGACCCTCTGTACCGCCTTCCTGTTCTCAGCCATGGAGCCGGCGTACCACACACTCAGACAGTAGGTGAGCACAGTCTCCATTGAGCAGCGATAGAAGGCCAGCGGCAGCTTCTGGTCCAGGTTGTTCTTCCTCAGGACACTGAAGAAGTGCAGTCACTGCCTGGCTTTCTTCACTAGGTCCTTGGTGTTGATATTCCAGGAGAGGTCAGAGGAGATGTGGGTTCCCATGAACCTGAAGGCGGCAACAGTTTCCACGCGGTCACCATTTATGGGATGGGGGGTGTGGTGCTTTTTATTCTTTCTCAAGTCCTGTTTAACTTCTTTGGTTTTTTGGATGTTCAGTTTCAATGTTCAGTTTCAATGTTCTTCCTGAAGTTCAAAATGAGCTATTTGTTTTTTTGGACATTCAATTTTCAAGTTATACTCAATATACTTGAAATTTAGGGAAAATGGTTGCAATTTATGCTGAAAAAAAACAACAAATTGGCAAGAAAAGTCACAAATTGACGAGAAAAAGCTTCAATTTTATTAGAAAATTTATATAAAGAAGTTGTAGAGGGTAAAAGGGAAAGGATGTGGAGGCGAGGCACGAGCAAAGGTCGACACAGATTCTTTATTGAACCCTCTATCATATGCACAGCCTGTGACTCCAGCGTGGACGCTGGGGCCGTGAAGAGCCTAGTCTGGAAAAGCATGCCTCAGTTTCTCTGCGCTCTCTTATAAAGCTTTATTGACCTGCGCGTAGGAACTGAGGCTGGCGCATATTCATGAGGTCTGACAAAGGCCATGAGTGACAAGATTATATTAACACTTGTTACATACAAAAGCACCATGTGGCATGATTAACATACCCCATGTTACCTTCCTACAATACATTTGCCTCCCTGTGCTGTAGCTTAGAGCAGCAGGAGGCGAAGGTGCCTTAAAGTCTGGTGTAATTACCCCTGTTGGGGGCTACCTTCTTCAGTCCATTGTTCAGCCCCTCTGTCTACTTCTGGGTGTGCGATAATGTCCATCCGCAGTGTGCTGGTGTCACCACAAAGTCAACATTTTTACGTGAAAAGGTAAAACAGATAAGACAGTCTCATGAGAAAAGCAGAAGATTATGCCAAAAAAAAAAAAAAATAAAATCAAAACTTATGAAAATGCTTATATCTTTTTGGGGAAAATTTTCACAAATTTATATGGAAAAAGTCTTCAATTTTACTTGATTATGGTATTAAATTTGCAAAAAAAAATATCCTAAATTTAGGGAAAACACCAAAAAAAAAAAAATTGCCAGAAAAAAGACAAACGTTTTGCATATAATCAAAAAAATTACCTGAGAAAGTAATAATTTTGTGAGAAAAAGGTAACAAATCTACAATGAGAATAGAAAACAGTTTGATTTTAGATTATAGTTGTAATTCTCCTGTTTTATTTTAGTTTTTAGGCTTAAATATTTTTCTGGCTCCATACAGATTTTTCTTTCATACAAAAATCCCTTTCAGTGGCTCTTTGTGTAGTGCAGGTTGCTCACCCTTGGTCTGTGTGGTACAGAGTTGCACTAGCGTGGTGTAGTGTGTTATTCTGCTTGTTCATTAGAGGGAATGAAAAGGCACTTTGCCTCAAGTATCTGGGCATCAAAGTAAGAGTCCATTTCCCTCATGTCATTGTGATGAGGCTGGCAAATTAAATGCCCCCCGCTGAACACCACATGGTGTTGGTGCTGCGAGTCCTTTCAGGCTGAGATGTGACACTGATTGATGAACCAAGTGTCCACAAGCAAACTGTGCATTTCTGCTTGTTCACAGATATGCATGGACGCTCGCATGCACCGGTGCACCCACGGAGTAAATGCCCGCTTCATGCTTACTTCCCTGCAACTGCGTGCTATTCATCACTCTCACATACACACATATGGAGACATGATGTGGATGGGGAACTAAATTTAATCAGACAGATTATACTGCAGGTCTTTGGATGTACTGTATCCATCCATCCATCAATCCATCTTCTACCTCTTAATCCTTTTTGGGTAGCTGGGGAACTTGAGCCTATCCCAGCATCTTTGGGCAAGAGGCAGGGTCCACCCTGGACAGATCACCAGTCCATCACAGGCCAACACAGAGAGACAGACAACCATTCACTCTCACAGTCACACCTAAGGACAATCTAGAATCGCCAGTTGATGCAAATTAACCTAACCTGCATGTCTTTGGCCTGTGGGAGGAAATCAGAGTACCCAGAGAAAACCCACACAGACACAGGGAGAACATGCAAACTTCACACAGAATGGTCACCGATGGTCAAGGGTGGGATTGAATCCACAACCTTCTTGCTGTGCTGTCACAGTGGTTCGTGCCACTGAGCTGTACTGTGTACTTATATAAGTCATAAAGCACCAAATATATCAACAGTAAAAACCTACTGTATATTCATTACACTCAAAAAATGAACTAAGGTTATTTTCACTTTACATTTATGATTAAGACAATATAATATAAGATAAGATAAGATAAGCCTTTATTAGTCCCACAATGGGGAAATTCCAGGATTGCAACAGCACAGGGATAGCAACACTCAGAGCAACAATCAGAAGGCAAGAAAAAAACAAGAGCAGCGAGTATACATATGTACATATTACTCTCTCTCTCTCTCTCTCTCTCTCTCTCTCTCTCTCTCTCTCTCTCTCTCTGAGTGGGTGTGGTCGTGAGTGCGAGCTGAGAGCATGTGACAGCGTGAGTGAATTATTTCAAACTTTTCTCTGTCTTTTGGTGTTTAAGGTGTTTTTTTTGTTAAATAATCTTAATTTTTGTTGTCTTCTGTAGCTGGGGTGGGGTAGGCGTTTTGGGAGGGGGGTTTCTGCTGCCAGCTCTGCTGGTCAGCATGGTTTTGGAGCGAGGCTCCGGTTTTGAGCAGCTGACACGCCGCCATGCTGTCAAACTGACACCGGCTGTCAGCTGCTCGGTGGAGGAGTGTAGTCTGGCTGTGGGGGAGCTGGTCGGTTATGAAAGTGTTAGATCAGCTTCGAGAATGAATAGTGCCGTGGTGACTTTCCTCGATAGTGTGGAAAAAGTTAACCGGGTAGTGGAGAGCGGGGTTGTGATTAAAGACACACTGGTTCCTGTTCTGTCTCTGGTGAATCCCGCGAAGAGAATTACCATCTCAAATGTCCCACCATTTTTAAAGAACGAGCTGTTGGAGAAGGAGCTGTCGAGACACGGGCAGCTTTTGTCCCCGATTAAGCACATCCCTCTCGGTTGTAAGTCCCCGCGTTTAAAGCATGTCATGTCTTTTAGGCGACAGGTGCTCATGATTTTAAAGAATAGCGAGGAAAGCCTCAACCTCGTGTTTAAATACCGGATTGACGGCTTTGATTATACCATCCACGTCACCTCCGATAATATGAAGTGTTTCGGCTGCGGAATGGAGGGACATTTGATTCGATCGTGCCCTCAGGGAGTGGGGGGTGATCACTCGGGGGGGGGGGGGGGCGCTAGTGCGGCCTCGGGGCCGTCTGGCGGCGGAGCGGCTTCGCCGCCCTCCGAGGCTGACGGCGCTGCCGCGCCGTCGGGCGTTTCGGCCGGAGCCGCGGGGCCGTCTGGCGGCGGCGCTTCGGCCGAGGCCGCGAGGCTGTCTGGCGGCGGGGCGGCCTCGCCGCCCTCCGCAGCCGGCCTGTCGATCATAACTGAAACAGCAACAACAGTTAAAGCACATCGCGGGGCTGCTGCACAGACCAACATTGCAGACAAGGGTGATATTACCGAGAGGGATCACGCTGAGGGTCAGACAGAGGAGCCGAATGAGGCCCAGGTAGATGGTGGGACCAGAAAGATGAATATAAAACCACAGCACAGGGTGAGCGAAAGACAGGAAGAGACAGCTACCAGGGTGGCTGAGTCAGTGTTGGAGGATGAGGATGACATCGAATTAGATGAAGAGTTATGTAAAACCTCCATCAAGCGGAAGAATTTGGAAACCAAACAGCAGAGGAGCAAAGTAAAAAGGGTTGTTAAAGACAGTTCTGAGGTTTCTCTATCTCAGCCAGATTCTTATGCTGGGTCTGAGATAGAGAGTGATGGTTAAAGCAGTGATGATGTGGCCAGTGGAGGCGGTTACCCCTTCACAAAAATACAGAAGTTTTTGCAGGACACTAAGGGGGTCAGAATGGTTAAAGTTGAAAGCTTCTTCCCTGATCTAAAACGTTTTGTTGACTCTGCTCGGGTCTACATGAAAAATAGGGGAGAGCTTGAGCAGGAAAGTTTCACTGATCAGGAGATCTACAGACTAAAAAAGCTTGTGCTAAAAGTTAAGAACCAAATTGCCCAGGATGATTAGTCTTTTATCGCTCATTCTTTCTTTTCTGTTTTTATATTGGCTTTGCCCTCTTATATACATGTGTAGTTTTAATTTTGGCACACTCAACATCAATGGGGCAAGAGAAATGTCCAAGCGAGCGAGTGTTTTTACTCTTGCAGAATGCAAGAAAATGAATGTTCTGTTTGTTCAGGAGACTCATAGTTCTGAGGACAATGCTGCTGACTGGAGGAGGGAATTTCAGGGTGAAATTTTTCTTAGTCATAGAAGCAGCAAATGTGGTGGAGTGGGTATTTCATTTTCTCGAGATTTTATTCCACTTTCTTATGACATTGATGAGGTAATTGCAGGCCACGTTTTAAAAGTTCAAGCTGTTTTTGAGAATGTGAAAGTTGTTTTTATAAATGTGTATGCTCCAACCGTAGGCACAGAAAGATTGGCCTTTTTAAATATTTTAGATGACACGATCAAAAATTGCAGTAATGATGACTTTTTATTTGTGGGAGGTGATTTTAATTGTACAGAAAATCCTCTTATGGATAGGAATCACCCAGAGCCACATGCTGCATCCCAAAGAGTTTTAAAAGGTTTCATAGAAGCTCATGATCTGTGTGATGTGTGGAGAAATTTTCATGGCAAGGCTAGACAATACACGTGGAGCCATAGAAAGGACAATATTTTGTCCTTAGCTAGACTGGATAGGGTTTACAGTTTTAAGCACCATTTTAGCATTTTTAAAAGTGCTTTTATAGTCCCTGTTGGCTTCACAGATCATTCCCTGGTTCAGTGTTGTGTTTTTATCAAGAATATAAAGTGCAGTAGTGCATACTGGCATTTTAACACGTCACTTTTATCGGATAACAGTTTTAAAACTGCTTTTATGTTTTTTGGAGTAATTTTAAATTGACAAAATCAAATTTTAGTTCTTTGCAGCAGTGGTGGGATGTAGGGAAGAGCCAAATAAAGAATCTGTGCCTACAGTATACTCGCAATGTCTCTGGAGACTTGGCCAGGTCTGTCAGGGACCTGGAGAGAGAAGTAGTGGAGCTGCAGTCTTTGGCAGGCTCCACAGGAGAAAGAGGACATTTTGAGGCCCTCAATGGCAAAAAGTCTGTTCTAACTGACCTACTGGGTGTGGCTGCCAGGGGCGCTGTGGTACGCAGTAGGTTCCAGAACATCGCACTAATGGACGCTCCATCTCATTTTTTCTTTGGTCTGGAGAGGAAGAATGGTCAGAGGAGGATGATCCACTCTCTCAGCTCCGAGGACGGGCGGCCGATCCATGAGTCTGCGGAGATCCGTCGCTTTGCAGTTGCTTTCTACAAGGATTTGTTTAAGAAAGAATTTGTTGAGAATCCACACGCACTGAGTCATTTTTTGACGGACTTGCCAAAAGTGATGGCTGGCGTGAATGCGGAGCTGGAGAGCGGGATCACTCTGCAAGAACTGGCAGTGGCTGTCCAGTCTCTTCAGTGTGGAAAAGCCCCAGGGATAGATGGCCTACCAGCGGAGTTCTACAAGGCGTTCTGGTCTGAGATCTGTGAGGACTTGCTGGAAGTACTGTCTGACAGTCTGCGGAAGGGTCACCTGCCCCTAAGTTGTAGGAGAGCAGTCCTCACCCTCCTTCCAAAAAAAGGCGACTTGAAAGACATTAAGAACTGGCGTCCGGTGGCCCTCCTCTGTACTGACTACAAAATTCTCTCCAAAGTGTTGGCTACCAGACTGAGGAAGGCGATGGAGCAGGTCATCCATGTAGACCAGACCTACTGTGTACCTGGTAGGTTGGTTACAGACAACATTTTTTTAATTCGTGATGTTTTGGACCTCTCCAGCTCATTGGTCAAAGAACTTGGTCTTATTTCAATAGACCAAGAAAAGGCGTTTGACCGAGTTGAACATCCATACCTTTGGCAGACATTAGAGGCCTTTGGTTTCAGCTCAGGGTTCATCGCCATGATCCAGGCTTTGTATAGAGACATTGAGAGTATTCTTAAGATTAATGGTGGTTTGAGTGCTCCTTTCAAAGTTGAGAGGGGTGTCCGACAGGGCTGCCCCCTCTCAGGTATGCTGTACTCTCTTGCCATTGAGCCCCTCCTTTGTAAACTAAGGCAAGGCCTCACTGGTTTTAAAGTCCCCAACTCTGACTCTGTTTTTAAAGTGTCTGCCTATGCTGATGACGTTGTTGTTTTTACAAGAAATCAAAACGATGTAGACTACCTTTTAAGAACTGTTAATCTTTTTGGTGAGTGCTCCTCAGCGAGAGTGAATTGGGGTAAGAGTGAAGCTGTTGTGGTGGGGGGGAGACCACAAAAAATTGCCCTACCTGGTGGCCTCTCGTGGACACAAGGTGGTTTTAAATATCTTGGTGTGTTTTTAGGAAATCAGACTTTTACTGAGAAAAATTGGGAGTCTTTTTTAGAAAAAACTGAAGGAAGACTAAAAAAATGGAAATGGATTCTGCCAAACTTGTCCTTCAGAGGTCGTGTTTTAATTATCAACAACTTGATTGCTTCAATGCTGTGGCATCGACTGTCTTGTCTGGACCCTCCTGTCTTGTCTGACCACCTTCTTCCCTCGGTAAGAAGGTGGTCAAGGGCTCATCCATCTGGCCAGCAGGGGGGCTGTCTTTCGCCTGCAGTTCATTCAGCGACTGCTGAGTGGCCCCCTTGACCTTGTGTGGAGACCTATTGCCAGGGCTGTCCTGGCTCGCTGTGGAGGGCTTGGACTAGAGGAGTCGCTGCTTTTAATGGATTTAAGGGGCCAAAAACTCCCAGAACTTCCCCAGTTTTACCAAAGTGCTTTTAAAATCTGGGGACTTTTTAAAAAGAACTCTCCCCAGGCTTCCTTGTCGCCTTTCTGGCTTTTAAAGGAACCACTTGTGTTCGGGACCCGTTTTGATGTGGGCAATGTTTTAGGACCTTCTGTTTTAAAAAAGTTTATTTTTGCAAAGGTTACAACGCTGGGACATTTGGTGAATTTATGTGGTCCTAACTTGGACAATGCTGTTGCCCTGTGCTCGGCTCTTGGCGTCTCTTCAGTCAGAGTTATAATGAACTTGTTGAAAGATTGGAGAGACTGCCTGTCTGCAGAAGAACACTCTGCTATTGTTTTACACTGCGAAAACTCTGTACAAACTGCTGATGAACCTTTTCCTTTTAGTATTTTATCTCCTGATTTTAAAGATGGCACTGGGGTGTTTTTAAACTCTGAGCACATTAACATTTGTGACTCTCCTGGTAAAAAAATGTATGGACTTTTGGTGAAAATTCTAAATGTGAATAAGTTAAAAGGTCGAGCTGATACACCATGGAGGAAACACTTGGGTCTGGGTCCTGAGGTGAGGCCTGCCTGGAGAGCACTCTATAAACCACCATTAACTAAGAAGGTTGGAGACCTACAATGATAAGATAAGATAAGATAAGATAAGATAAGCCTTTATTAGTCCCACAACGGGGAAATTCCAGGATTGCAACAGCACAGGGATAGCAACACTCAGAGCAACAATCAGAAGGCAAGAAAAAAAAAAAAAAAAAAAAAAAAAAAAAAACAAGCAAGCAAGAGCAGCTAATAAACATATGTACGTATTACTATAAAATATATATATATACACACACACACAGACACACAGTGCAGAGCATTGTAGCTGGATGGAATAAATATATGAATATATGAACACACAGTGCAGAGCATTGTAGCTAGATGGAATAAATATGTAAATATATAAACACCCACAGTGCGGAGCAATGTAGCTAGATGGAATAATATGTAGATATATAAATATATAAACACCCACAGTACGGAGCATTGTAGCTAGATGGAATAAATATGCAAATATATAAACACACACAGTGCAGAGCATTGTTGCTAGATGGAATGAAACAGCATAACCGTCTACTTAGTTATCCTACATGGTATGATTATGTGCCCATACATATTCTCACCCTCCATAGCGACCGGTATGTTCCTAGTTGTATGCCGGAGAGGACCATTGTGTAAGTCTATTGCATCTTTTGCATTCAAAAAACTATTAGTTTGTTACGTCTTTTTGCTATCTCTGCGAGCAGCCCTGCTTAGGTTGTACAGTCTGACAGCCGTTGGTAGGAAGGACCTACGAAACCTCTCGGTTGTGCACCTGGGATGATGTAGTCTGCTGCTAAATGAGCTCCTCAGTGCATTCAGTATGTCCTGCATAGGGTGGAACTCGGACTCCAGCAGAGATGACAGTTTAGCCACCGTCCTTCTCTCTCCTATCTCCTCCATCGGATCAAGGCGCTGCCCCAGGACAGAGCTAGCTTTCTTAATCAGTTTGTTCAGTCTCTTCCTATCGGCTGCAGTAATGCCACTGCCCCAGCAGACCACTCCAAAAGTGATGGCTGATGCCACCACCGTGTCATAGAATGACTTCAGCAGCGCCCCTTGTACACCAAAAGACCTGAGTCTCCTCAGCAGGAACAGCCTGCGCTGTCCCTTCTTGTAGAGTGCATCAGTATTGTGTGACCAGTCTAGTTTATTGTTCAGATGAATACCCAGGTACTTATAGGATGTCACCATCTCGATGTCTGTTCCCTGTATATTTACTGGTACTGTGAGGGGCTGCCCATGCCTGCGGCAGTCCACCACCAGCTCCTTAGTTTTCCTCGCGTTGATCTGGAGGCAGTTCCGATGGCACCAGTCCACGAAGTCCTGGATAAGCCCTCTGTACTCAGCTTCATCTCCATTGGAGATGAGGCCAACGATCGCAGAGTCATCAGAGAACTTCTGTAGATGGCAGTGTGCTGTGTTGTGTGAGAAGTCCGCAGTATAAAGAGTGAACAGGAAGGGAGCCAGCACCGTTCCCTGGGGGGCCCCCGTGCTACTGATGATCGTGTCGGACACACAGTCCCGGGTTCTCACAAACTGAGGCCGGTTCGTGAGGTAGTCCAGGATCCATGATGACAGGTGCTGGTCCACCCCTGCGCGCAGCAGCTTGTCCTTCAGGATCATCGGTTGGATGGTGTTGAAAGCACTGGAGAAGTCAAAGAACATGATCCTCACCATATTCCCGGGCTTCTCCAGGTGGGACAGAGAACGGTGAAGGAGGAAGATCACCGCATCCTCCACCCCAATGCCATGCTGGTAGGCGAACTGGAGTGGATCCATCGCTGGTTCCACCAGGGGGCGGAGGTGAGCAAGGAGCAGTCTCTCCAGGGTCTTCATCAAGTGGGACGTCAAGGCCACCGGTCTGTAGCTGTTCAGGTCTTTGGGGTGGGAAGTTTTTGGTACAGGTACCACACAAGATGTTTTCCACAGCTGTGGTACCCTCCCCAGTTTCAGGCTCATGTTGAAGATATACGTCACAATCCCACACAGCTGGTCTGCACAGGACTTGAGGAGCTTTGCGCTGATGCCGTCCGGTCCCGGCGCCTTCCTCGCCTTGATCTTCCTCAGCTCCGTCCTCACCTGGGTCCTGGTCAGGGTCAGGATGGGGGGCTGTGTGTTGGGAGTGGGGGGGTGTTGGTAGAGTGGGGAGTGGGCAGCAGGACTTGATTTCTTTAGAGGCAGCAGTGGTTGTTGTGCAGTCAGGGGGGCGGGCGGTTGGTCAAATCTATTGAAAAACAGATTCAGGTTGTTCGCCCACTCCCTGCCCCCTGTGGCCTGGGGGGAGGTATTCTGGAGCCCCGAGATGGTTTTGAGGTTTCTCCAGACCCCGCTGATGTCGCTCTGTTGCAGCTTGTCCTCCATCTTCTTCCTGAAGCTGTCCTTGCCTTCTCTGATCTTTCTCCTCAGCTCCCTCTGTACGGACTTCAGCATCTCCCTGTTCCCCGACCTGAAGATCCTCTTCTTCTCTCTCAGAAGTGTTTTTATCTCAGGGTTGATCCAGGGTTTGTTGTTTGAGTGACGCCGTATGGTCTTGGTGGGAACGGATTTGTCCACACAGAAGCTGAGGTAGCCCGTGAAGGTGTGAATGAGGCCATCGATGTCCTCACCATGTGGATCGCAGAGCTGCTTCCAGGCGGTGGCTTCAAAACAGCCCTTTAGGGTGTCCATTGTCTCCTCAGACCATAACTCCACAGTGTGCATGGCCGGAGGTTGTCTGTGCACTAGGGGTTTGTACACCGGCCGGAGATGAACCAAGTTGTGATCCGATCTCCCGAGTGGGGGTAGTTGTGATGAGGTGTACGCCTCCTTAGTGTTTGCGTAGAATAAATCCAGTGTTTTATTGTCTCTAGTGTGGCATGTGACATACTGGGTGAACGTGGGTAGAATGGGAGACAGTGAAACATGGTTGAAATCGCCTGAGATGAGGAGAAGAGCATCTGGGTGTTCTGTCTGCAGCCTGCTGGTTTTTGTAAAATGACGAGTTTTACATGGTGCTGTGGCTGTAAATGCTTTTATCTCTCTTTTAAACCCAAATGTTGTTGAGGTTTGTCCATTTTGTCCTCAGAAAGAAACTGTGTTCCATTGTTTTCTGGACTGTAACAGACTGCAATTGTTGTTTGTTTTTTTGGGGAAGCTGTTTTATCTGTTTGGAGAAGTCTTTTCCCAGCAGATTTTTATCTTGGGCTTTCCATATAGACAGAGGACTAAGAAAAAGAGTGAACTCTTAAATTTCATCCTGGGTCAGGCTAAAATGGCTATTTATGTTAGTAGGAAAAGAAAAATTGAACAACTGCTGGATTGTAATGTAAAAGACATACTGGTTGGCATGATTAAGGCTCGAATAGTGATTGATTACAATTACTATCATCTGATGCAGAATGTTGAAACCTTTGAGGCTATGTGGTGCTTTAAGCACATCCTGTGTTGTGTTAAGGAGGGGAAAATTACCTATGGTATAATCCTGATGTAAGAAGCAAGTTTTTTGTTTTAGTTTTCCTGGTTTGGTTACTTGTCTTTGATTTCTTGTCAGTGAGACATTTTTCTTTTCCATTGCTTCTTTTAGTTGTTTTAGTTGTTGTGTTTTACTGTTGAATTTGTGACAATAAAGGTGTGTTGAAAAATCAAAAATCTCTCTCTCTCTCTCTCTCTCTCTCTATATATATATATATATATATATATACATATAGACACACAGTGTGGAGCATTGTGGTTGGTGGATGTGGAGCAGAAAGTCTAAGCTCTCTCTCCGCGGATGCGACGGGCCAGCTGGATGTCTTTGGGCATGATGGTGACCCTCTTGGCGTGGATGGCGCACAGGTTGGTGTCCTCGAAGACACCCACCAGGTAGGCCTCGCTGACCTCCTGCAGAGCCATGACGGTGGAGCTCTGGAAGCACAGGTCGGTCTTGAAGTCCTGAGCGATCTCCCTCACCAGGTGCTGGAAGGGCAGCTTATGGATGAGCAGCTCCGTGGATTTCTGGTAGCGACGGATCTCTCTCAGAGCCACGGTACCGGGCCTGTAACAGTGAGGCTTCTTCACTCCGCCGGTAGCCGGAGCGCTTTTCCGAGCAGCCTTGGTGGCTAGCTTCTTCCTGGGGGCTTTTCCTCCAGTAGATTTACGGGTGGTCTGCTTGGTTCTTGCCATCGCTCTTTATTATTCTGTCTTATATTTCTTGCATGCCACCTAAACTCCAGCCCGGCACCCGCGTCGTTTTCGCTTCAGTTCCCCGGTATGTCGAGTTTCTCCATTAGCACCAGGTGGCGGTTGAGTGCTAGCTAGCTCTCCCCTGCTGTATTGTCTCCTGCTGTAAACAGTGGCTCCGACCGCCGACTCGGGAGACCTTTGGGCGATCTGTGTGTCCGTGATATATATAGAGTGAAGGGAGATTCTATTTAATTTGACCTAAAATATATGTTTTCTGACTTAAAATAAAGTTAATGTAATTATGTCTCATGATAGCAGTACATAATTCTAGTGTATTGTTCCATCACAAATATTTTAAGTCAGTCCTTTAAATTCCAGTTTGATTACTTGATGATAATATTTAAAGGCCTTGTCCGGACGAAAATTCAATATCGCTAAATCATATCTTAAATTTTTGTGTGAGACGAGCTAATTTGAACCGCACATGTTTTGGTGTCAACAAATGTCGCATAAGGTGACAATGCACTCTTGAAGTACGCTGTCCTTGAGAGCTGTCTGACTCAGCCAAGCGATCAGCGGCTAAGATGGCCACTGACTGTGTGACATCATCACAGGGAGAGACACACACACGCTCGGTGGACATTGTTTGTTGTTTACGTTTTAAAATCGGCGATAACGGATATTTCTCGGAGTACTTGTGGATTACAAATAGGTTATTTATTAAGATTAGGATTTCAGGAATTGAATTAATTATGGTTTGGCGTTGTGTTGTCTACGTGTGCGACGTTATACCAGCGGAGCATGCGGTGAGTGTTTTTGAATTTCCCGTCCTTGGGAAAATCAGAACAGCATGGGTGAAATTCATTCAGAAAACGTGAAAAAATTGGAATGATGTCGGTAACTCACCCAACATGTGCAGTAGACATTTCGTTGACAGCGATTTCGAGAATAAGATGCAATTTGTGTCACGACTCGCCGCTCATCAGCGGCTTCAGCTGCGCGCACACCTGCGTAGTACAAATACAAAGATGCGAGCACTACATACGATCCCGCAGCTCCTGAGAGACTGCAACCTAACACAAAAAACAGTTTCACACAATGAAACAACAGTGCATGTATTATATATATATAAAAATTATTATCCCATTGATTTTCATCATTTTTGGTCACATATCTCACACCTACAATTTATTTATTTCAGGCACAAAGGGCTGTGAAAAAGTTGTTGATATGATCAACAAAACACGGGTCCTCAGGGATGTGCGAAAGCTGAGTCCAGGGCAGCAAACTTCAAATGTGGAGGCTTTCCACAGTCTGATTATTCATTTTGCACCAAAGAGTGTACACTTCTCATTGCTTGGAATGTTGACAAGGTGAGGAGATGCAATATGTGACCAAAAATATGAAATACAGTTATAATAACAGTGCCAATTACATAGAGTTTCTGCTGATAGACAGATCACTTATATGTCAAAAAATAAATCATTGTGATAATATTCTAATTACAGACTTTGTTTAGCTGCAATGCACTTTAATGAAAATGCAGGCCGCAAGCAGGCACAGAATCGTGATGGTGAGCCGGTCTTCATCATCAGGTACCCAAAATTCAAAAAAGGCGGATATACACTGCAAGCAAAGAAAGTTAATCCAACTTTCGGGGAGTATAAGAAATATTAGTATCATTTTCTAGGCTTGTATATGATATTTACAGTGGGTGGAGGGTTGGTCTTCATTCAACTTTCACATTTCATAGCTTTTATCAAATTATGTTAATTTGGGTCAAATTTGTATTTCATACTGTAATCAAATGGATGTCTAATTTTTATTGAATATATTTTTTTTTCAGAATATGTGGATGATCTGATGAATACTCTGTTCAACAAAACCTTGGTTGATCCAACCCACTTATGGGAGCAGTGGCACTCTGTACAAGCCAGAGTTCTCACCACATTGAGTGCCAAATTTCAGCGTCCCATCAAAGCTGATGCTGTTGAGCAACACGTATCTAGATTTTCAAAATCAAACATGTAAAAGTAGAAGAAATTTCCAATTAGCAATGAAAGTTCAGCTTTCAATTGTTAGGGGAAGCAACATATTTTACTAAGACAAACAAATATAAGTCTAAGATTTTAAGAGAAATGTGCTTTTAAAAATGGAACCCGAATTTTATACCATAAAATGGTAGAAAAATGATTCAAATGTATATGACATGCAACTTTGATGAATGCTGAAATATTAGAATTATAAAATTGACATGAACATTAATAAACTCAATATATGATTTTACAAAACTTTATTTAAATATCATTTTTCACAAATCTAATCTTGGTAGGCAAAATGCCTTGTAGTGATCCGATGAGAATGTTTCTGTGATGAGGCTCACAGCACAGGCAGGCAATATCACCCTCACTTCTTCCTGTGCTGACGTCACTGCTGCCCGCCCCTATCGACAGATGGCGGTACTGCAGCATCACTAAGTGAAAGATGGGCTATTACCAAATAAAGTCATTTATGGAGGCTGGTGACACATATTAAATCACGGGAATGGCCAGAATGGAATATTTTCATACAATCAGTTTATTAGTTCAATAAAAAAATGTCACCGTACAAGGACTTTAAGAACAAAAACAGACAAAAATGAGTTATTTTCCAGATAGCAAATGTTGAGGGGCTGGGGGGATTTTTTTTTTTAATTAGTCCAAGATGGCGCCCACAGTGGTCGCCATGGTGCTTCGCTGCACTTTTTTTTGGTTTGTTTTTGTTCTTCAATTGTGTGTCTGCCTGCTCTTACACCCATGAAGAGCTAATAAATATCAGGACTTTAACTCCCACGGACCTACTCCCAGTTTTTTTGGCTCCTGCCGCCGATCTGGTTCACTTTTTAGCCCAAAAAGTGAGACGGCGAAAGAGAGGAAGACGAGCGGGCGCCCTCGTGCGGCTTCGCAGGAGAGGCACGTTCACGGCTTTGCCTGGAATCTTTCTGTCCAATGTCAACTCTCTTTATAACAAGGTAGATGAACTGAGACTGCTGATGCGATTTAAGGACCTCTCCACCTCGTGTGCCCTCTGCTTCACTGAGACCTGGCTCAAGGAAAAGACACCAGACAGCGCGCTCCTCCTCGAGGGATTTCAGCTGTTTCATGCAGACCGCGACACAGGGCTCTCTGGCAAGACCACAGGCGGAGGAGTCTGCTTCTACATCAACAGCAGCTGGTGCTCCGATGTAACTGTGATCTCCCAACACTGTTCTCCCGCTCTGGAATATTTATTCATCAACTGCAAGCCATTTTATTCCCCGCAGGAGTTTGCTTCATTCATCCTGGCCGCTGTTTACGTCCCACCCGACGCGGACATGCGCGAGGCTCAGCGCGCGCTCGTGGATCACATTCAGCAAGCTGAGCGGACTTTCCCGGACTCTCTGGTTATTGTGGTTGGCGACTTTAACCAGAGCAACCTGAGCCACGAACTCCCCCGGTACAAACAGTTTATTAAATGCCCCACCAGAGGAGAGAACACGCTGGATCACTGTTACACTACAGTTAAGGACGCGTATCGCGCTGTTCCCCACGCTGCGCTCGGACTATCTGATCACGTGATGGTCCACGTGATTCCCACATACAGACAGAGACTGAAGCTCACAAAACCTGTTGTGAGCACTACGAGGAAATGGACCAGTGAAGCTGGGGAGGAGCTGTGCACATGCTTGGAAATAACTGATTGGGGCATGTTTAAAGGAGCCACGCATGATCTG
Source organism: Pholidichthys leucotaenia (assembly GCA_020510985.1). Classification (NCBI taxonomy): domain Eukaryota; kingdom Metazoa; phylum Chordata; class Actinopteri; order Cichliformes; family Pholidichthyidae; genus Pholidichthys; species Pholidichthys leucotaenia. The sequence continues at coordinate 432,091,833 of CM035842.1, read as the reverse complement.
GATGAGTACACGGACACTGTGACCTCATATATCCACTTTTGTGAGGAGAGCATTCTTCCATCGCGCACCAGGGTGAGTTACTCCAACGACAAGCCCTGCTTCACAGCTAAGCTCAGACAGATCTGGAAGGAGAAGGAAGCAGCGTTGAAAAGTGGAGACAGGGAATGCTACAGGGAGGTCAAATACCGGTTTAGCAGAGAGCTGAGGAGAGCTAAATCTGTGTATTCTGAGAGACTCCAGCAGCAGTTCACTGCTAACGACTCTGCTTCTGTGTGGAGAGGACTGAGGCAAATCACCAACTATCGGCCTCAGGCTGCCAAGGGACAGGATGACAAAGCCCTTTGTCAAAGACTGTCCCAACACTATGCCCGTTTTGACACCTCATCAGCTGTGTCCAACCCCCCCCTCCCCCCAGCACCACTGCCTCCATGGTCCCCACTTCATCAAAGGCGGCCCCCCTCCTCCCCCCCAGCCCTTGCCATCAGTGAGCAGGACATGCACAGACAGTTCTCCAGACTGAACCCGCACAAGGCCCCCGGTCCGGACGGCGTGTCTCCCTCCACCCTGAGACACTGTGCGGAGGAGCTGACTCCTGTCTTCACAGACATTTTTAACGCCTCCCTGAAGTCATGCCACGTGCCGGCCTGCCTCAAAACCTCTACCATCGTCCCTGTCCCTGAGAAGCCACGGATCACTGGACTTAACGACTACAGACCTGTAGCGCTCAGCTCTGTAGTCATGAAGTCCTTTGAGCGCCTGGTCCTGCCCCACCTCAAGACCATCACCACTCCCCTCCTGGACCCACTGCAGTTCACCTACAGAGCCAACAGGTCTGTGAACGACACAGTCAACCTGGCCCTCCACTCCATTCTGCAGCACCTGGACTCCCCGGGAACCTACGTCAGGATCTTGTTTGTGGACTTCAGCTCTGCATTCAATACCATCCACCCCGCTCTGCTCCAGGACAAGCTGTCCCTGCTCAACGTGCCTGACTCCCTCTGCAGGTGGATCACCGACTTCCTGATGGACCGGAGGCAGCATGTGCGGCTGGGAAAGACTGTCTCAGACTCTGTTAGCATCAGCACCGGATCACCCCAGGGCTGTGTACTTTCCCCCCTGCTCTTCTCCCTGTACACCAACTCCTGCACCTCCAGCCACCAGTCTATCAAGCTGATCAAGTTTGCGGATGACACCACCCTCATCGGGCTCATCTCCAATGGCGACGAGTCCGTCTACAGGAGAGAGGTGGCCCAGCTGGCGTCCTGGTGCAGCCACAACAACCTGCAGCTGAACGCTCTGAAGACAGTGGAGATGATCGTGGACTTCAGAAAAGTCACAGCCCCTCTGCCCCCCCTTGCCCTCACAGACTCTCCCATCACCACTGCGGATTCCTTCCGCTTCCTGGGCACCACCATCACCTGGGACCTCAAGTGGGAGCCGACCATCAGCTCCCTCATCAAAAAAGCCCAGCAGAGGATGTTCTTCCTGCGGCAGCTGAGGAAGTTCAAGCTACCCACCAAGATGTTGGTGCAGTTCTACATGGCCATCATCGAGTCCATCCTCACCACCTCCATCACCGTGTGGTACGCAGTAGCCACCGCCAGGGACAGACTAAGACTGCATCACGTTGTGCGCGCTGCTGAGAAGGTGATCGGCGGCAAGCTCCCATCCCTCCAGGACCTGTACATCTCCAGGACCCGGAGGCGTGCAGGTCGGATCATAGCTGACCCTTCACACCCTGGACACGCACTGTTTGCCCTCCTCCCCTCAGGCAGAAGACTTCGGTCCATTCAGACTAAAACCTCCCGCTACATGAACAGCTTCTTCTCCTCTGCCATCAGAGTGCTGAACACTAAGTGACTTGTTAGACTCTCGTGCACTACGTACAGCAGCTCAACCGGACTCATGACAATTATCACTGTTTTCTTTTTGCACTACCAACTGCACTATGTGGAACTCCACAATATCTGCTGCTTGTTAATATATTTAAAAATTGCATAGATTAGTATTAATCGCCACTCGGTGCTGACGAAAAAACTCGACGTACCGAGAGAAATAAGGCGAAAACTACGTGGTTGTCGGGCTGGTGTTAGACGGCGGACAAGGAGTATAAGGTACAGACCCACCTTCCCATCCGTTATTATGGGGAATGTACTCTCTATACTGGGAAAGGTAGATGAGCTAGCGGCTATCTGCCGTTACGATAGCACATACCGGGAGTGCTCTCTCCTTTTGTTTACTGAGACGTGGCTAACTGAACTAGCAGCAGATGCTAACATTGAGCTGGAGGGTTTCCACATGATAAGGGCAGACCGAACACCAGACAGTGGCAAAGCAAGGGGCGGTGGAGTGATAATGTATGTTAACAACAACTGGTGCAGACCGGGACATAGCACTGTTAAACAAAGTCACTGCAGCAAAGACATTGAGTTGCTAGCTGTTAGCATGTGGCCTACATATCTCCCGAGAGAACACTCACACGTGATCTGCATTGTTGTTTATGCAAATCCGACGGCGAACGCTGGAACAGCGCGTGACGTCATCCATTCAGTAACCAGCAGGCTGCAGACAGAACACCCAGATGCTCTTCTCCTCATCTCAGGCGATTTCAACCACATTTCACTGTCTCCCATTCTACCCACGTTTACCCAGTATGTCACATGCCACACTAGAGACAATAAAACACTGGACTTATTCTATGCAAACACTAAGGAGGCGTACACCTCATCACAACTCCCCCAACTCGGGAGATCGGATCACAACTTGGTTCATCTCCGGCCGGTGTACAAACCCCTAGTGCACAGACAACCCCCGGCCATGCGCACAGTGATGTTATGGTCTGAGGAGGCAATGGACACTCTAAAGGGCTGTTTTGAAGCCACTGCCTGGAAGCAGCTATGCGATCCACATGGTGAGGACATCGATGGCCTCATTCACACCTTCACGGGCTACCTCAGCTTCTGTGCGAACAAATCCGTTCCCACCAAGACCATAAGGTGTTGCTCAAACAACAAACCCTGGATCAACCCTGAGATTAAAACACTTCTGAGAGAGAAGAAGAAGATCTTCAGGTCGGGGAACAGGGAGATGCTGAAGTCCGTACAGAGGGAGCTGAGGAGAAAGACCAGAGAAGGCAAGGACAGCTTCAGGAGGAAGATGGAGGACAAGCTGCAAAAGAGTGACATCAGCGGGGTCTGGAGAAACCTCAAAACCATCTCGGGGCTCCAGAATACCTCCCCCCAAGCCACGGGGGGCAGGGAGTGGGCAAACAATCTGAATTTGTTTTTCAATAGGTTTGACCAACCGCCTTCCCCCCTGACTGCACAACAACCACTGCTGCCTGTAAAGACATCAAGTCCTGCTGCCCACTCCCCACTCCACCAACACCCCCCCACTCCCAACACACAGCCCCCCATCCTGACCCTGACCAGGACCCAGGTGAGGACGGAGCTGAGGAAGATCAAGGCGAGGAAGGCGTCCGGACCGGACGGCATCAGCGCAAAGCTCCTCAAGTCCTGTGCAGACCAGCTGTGTGGGATTGTGACGTATATCTTCAACCTGAGCCTGAAGCTGGGGAGGGTACCACAGCTGTGGAAAACATCTTGTGTGGTATCTGTACCAAAAACTTCCCACCCCAAAGACCTGAACAGCTACAGACCGGTGGCCTTGACGTCCCACTTGATGAAGACCCTGGAGAGACTGCTCCTTGCTCACCTCCGCCCCCTGGTGGAACCAGCGATGAATCCACTCCAGTTCGCCTACCAGCCTGGCATTGGGGTGGAGGATGCGGTGATCTTCCTCCTTCACCGTTCTCTGTCCCACCCGGAGAAGCCCGGGAATGTGGTGAGGATCATGTTCTTTGACTTCTCCAGTGCTTTCAACACCATCCTAACGATGATCCTTAAGGACAAGCTGCTGCGCTCAGGGGTGGACCAGCACCTGTCATCATGGATCCTGGACAACCTCACGAACCGGCCTCAGTTTGTGAAAACCCGGGACTGTGTGTCCGACACGATCATCAGTAGCACGGGGACCCCCCAGGGAACGGTGTTGGCTCCCTTCCTGTTCACTCTTTATACTGCGGACTTCTCACACAACACAACACACTGCCATCTACAGAAGTTCTCTGATGACTCTGCGATCGTTGGCCTCATCTCCAATGGAGATGAAGCTGAGTACAGAGGGCTTATCCAGGACTTCGTGGACTGGTGCCATCGGAACTGCCTCCAGATCAACGCGTGGAAAACTAAGGAGCTGGTGGTGGACTGCCGCAGGCAAGGACAACCCCTCACAGCACCAGTAAATATACAGGGAACAGACATTGAGATGGTGACATCCTACAAGTACCTGGGTGTTCATCTGAACAATAAACTAGACTGGTCACACAATACTGATGCACTCTACAAGAAGGGACAGCGCAGGCTGTTCCTACTGAGGAGACTCAGGTCTTTTGGTGTACAAGGGGCGCTGCTGAAGACATTCTATGACACGGTGGTGGCATCAGCCATCACTTTTGGAGTGGTCTGCTGGGGCAGTGGCATTTCTACAGCTGATAGGAAGAGACTGAACAAACTGATCAAGAATGCTAGCTCCGTCCTGGGGCAGCGCCTTGATCCGGTGGAGGAGATAGGAGAGAGAAGGACCGTGGCTAAACTGTCATCTCTGCTGGAGTCCGAGTTCCACCCTATGCAGGACATACTGAATGCACTGAGGAGCTCATTTAGCAGCAGACTACATCATCCCAAGTGCACAATCGAGAGGTTTCGCAGGTCCTTCCTACCAACGGCTGTCAGACTGTACAACCTAAGCAGGGCTGCTTGCAGAGATAGCAAAAAGACGTAACAACCTAATAGTTTTTTGAATGCAAAAGATGCAATAGACTTACACAATGGTGCCCTCCGGCATACAACTAGGAAAATACCGGTAGCTATGGAGGGTGAGAATATGTATGGGCACATAATCATACCATGTAGGATAACTAACTGGGCTGCACGGTGGCGCAGTGGTTTAGCACTGTGGCAGCACAGTTTTACCCTCGGCCGGGGGATCGCGGGGATCATGAGATCGTGGGTTCGATCCCAGCCCCCGACCAACAGTGAGCTGTGTGGAGTTTGCATGTTCTCCCCGTGTTGCGCGGGTTTACTCTGGGATTTCTCAGGTTTCCTCCCGCACACCAAAAACATGTAGGTTTAGGGCGCTCGCGCACGCAGCGACCAGCAGCCGGTGGCTTGTCCCCAGACTGCAAACCAAGTCTACTTACGGGTACAAATAAGTAACAAAAAAAAAAATAAGTAGACGGTTGTGCTGTTTCATCCCATCTAGGAACAATGCTCTGCACTGTGCGTGTTTATACATTTACATATTTATTCCATCTAGCTACAATGCTCCGCACTGGGTGTGTTTATGTTTATGTTTATATTTATATATCTATATATTTATTCCATCTAGCTACAATGCTCTGCACTGTGTGTTTATATATCTACATATTATTCCATCTAGCTACATTGTTCTTCACTGTGTGTTTATATATTTACATATTTTTTCCACCTAGCTGCCATGCTCCGTACTGTGTTTATATATCTACATATTATTCCATCTAGCTACATTGCTCCGCACTGTGTTTATATATTTACATATTTATTCCATCTAGCTGCAATGCTCCGTACTGTGTGTTTATATACTCATATATTTATCCCATCCAGCTACAATGCTCTACACTGTGTGTCTGTGTGTATATATATATATTTATTGTAATATGTACATATGTATATTAGCTGCTCTTGCTTGCTTGCTTTTTTTTTCTTGCCTTCTGATTGTTGCTCTGAGTGTTGCTATCCCTGTGCTGTTGCAATCCTGGAATTTCCCCGTTGTGGGACTAATAAAGGCTTATCTTATCTTATCTTATTACTTATTCATATTCTAGCTTTTATTGCATGCATAGTTTTTTTTTGTTTTTGTTTTTTTTTTTTTTTTATCTTTAGTGCTACTCCATGTTTAATGTTGCAGCATTGCACCGAGACAAATTCCTAGTTTGTGCACTACATGAACAATGGCAATAAATCTCATTCTGATTTTGATTCTGATTCTGATTCTGGATATGTCAAAGATTCACCAAAATATTGATTTTAATACATTATTAGTTTTTGTGTAGCATCAGATTTAAAATTCCCTGCCCTCTTGACTCATTAAGGACAAAAAATATCCACTTAAAAAAAATGCTATAAAAATAGTACAGATTCATATTTTTTCAGCTTTTTTGACTTAAATCTTTTAATCAGCTTCAGTTCTTATCAAAACTATCAAATGGTGAATAATTATCAGGATTTTAACATTTGTTTTTCACCCTCATCCAGAGCATTTTGATATTTTGTGGCTGTCATTCAGGGCCTGGAGTATTTAAAGATACTGTAATGAACTGTAGTGTAGGTGGATCTAAGACATGTTAGCTAGGTAACAAAATATTTACTATCCATCCATCCATCTTTAGAATATTTATTAGCAAAAGCACAACACAGCTTAAAGAGATGTATAGATTTCCACTGCTTAAAAAAAAAAAAAAAAGTTGAGGTGCTCAAGCTTGGAGCTTTGGGGGATTTATTGAATGTTAACTCTCACAGCTGGATTAGTGTGCCTGCCAATCACCTCTGGCAGTAATCCATATAAAAGTCACACGATACCAGACAGTCAGGCAGAAAGAGGCTGATATGGTCAATTACAAAAGTTCACCATTTAACCTGATTTTCTTGTGGTATTTTGATGTGGCGACGTTACGCAGGTGACGTCACCATGTGGCGAACTGGCCATGGCAGAATAGGGTGCCACCCCATTGTATAGGGTTAAGTCCAATAAAGAATAACAGACAGTTATGTTCACAATGGTTGCAAGCTCGTTATTCAAAACATACAATGCATCAGCAAAGTATCAACAATGCTTCACTTTTTCCACATTTTGTTATGTTACAGCCTTATTCCAAAATGGATAAAATTCATTTATTTCCTCAAGATTCTACGCACAATACCCCATAGGGGCTGCCCTGCCGCAGGCATGGGCAGCCCCTCACAGCACCAGTAAATATACAGGGAACAGACATCGAGATGGTGACATCCTATAAGTACCTGGGTGTTCATCTGAACAATAAACTAAACTGGTCACACAATACTGACGCACTCTACAAGAAGGGACAGCGCAGGCTGTTCCTGCTGAGGAGACTCAGGTCTTTTGGTGTACAAGGGGCGCTGCTGAAGTCATTCTATGACACGGTGGTGGCATCAGCCATCACTTTTGGAGTGGTCTGCTGGGGCAGTGGCATTACTGCAGCCGATAGGAAGAGACTGAACAAACTGATTAAGAAAGCTAGCTCTGTCCTGTGGCAGCGCCTTGATCCGGTGGAGGAGATAGGAGAGAGAAGGACGGTGGCTAAACTGTCATCTCCACTGGAGTCCGAGTTCCACCCTATGCAGGACATACTGGATGCACTGAGGAGCTCATTTAGCAGCAGACTACATCATCCCAGGTGCACAACCGAGAGGTTTCGTAGGTCCTTCCTACCAACGGCTGTCAGACTGTACAACCTAAGCAGGGCTGCTCGCAGAGATAGCAAAAAGACGTAACAAACTAATAGTTTTTTGAATGCAAAAGATGCAATAGACTTACACAATGGTGCCCTCCGGCATACAACTAGGAACATACCGGTCGCTATGGAGTGTGAGAATATGTATGGGCACATAATCATACCATGTAGGATAACTAAGTAGTCGGTTATGCTGTTTCATCCCATCTAGCAACAATGCTCTGCACTGTGTGTGTTTATATATTTACATATTTATTCCATCTAGCCGGCTGCACGGTGACGCAGTGGTTAGCACTGCGGCAGCACAGTTTACCCTTGGCCGGGGGATTGTGGGGATCGTGGGATCGTGGGTTCGATCCCAGCCCCCGACCAACAGTGATCTGTGTGGAGTTTGCATGTTCTCCCCGTGTTGCGTGGGTTTACTCCGGTTTCCTCCCACATGCCAAAAACATGCATGTTAGGTTAATTGGCTGTTCTAAATTGTCCCTAGATATCTGTTTCCTATAGGCCCTTAGAATAGAGGGTTAGTATTAATGAAAGCGCTTTGAGTGGTCTTTGTGACTAGAAAAGCGCTATATAAGTGCAGGTTAGTTAGTTAGTTAGCTACAATGCTCAGCACTGGGTGTGTTTATATTTATATATCTATATATTTATTCCATCTAGCTACAATGCTCCGCACTGTGTTTTTATATATCTACATATTATTCCATCTAGCTGCAATGCTCCGTACTGTGGGTGTTTATATATTTACATATTTATTCCATCTAGCTACAATGCTCTGCACTGTGTGTTCATATATTCATATATTTATTCCATCCAGCTACAATGCTCTGCACTGTGTGTCTGTGTGTGTGTGTATATATATATATCTTATAGTAATATGTACATATGTATATTAGCTGCTCTTGCTTGCTTGTTTTTTTCTTGCCTTCTGATTGTTGCTCTGAGTGTTGCTATCCCTGTGCTGTTGCAATCCTGGAATTTCCCCGTTGTGGGACTAATAAAGGCTTATCTTATCTTATCTTATAAAGATAAAATGAAAACTTTTTTTGTTAGATTTTAGCATTTTTTATTAAAAATAAAAAAAAGCAACTAAGAAATCACATGTACATAAGTATTCACAGCCTTTGTGATGAAGCTCAAAATTGAGCTCAGGTGCATCCTGTTTCCACTGATCATCCATGAGATTTTTCTACAGCTTAACTGGAGTCCACCTGTGGTAAATTCAGTTGACTGGAAATGATTTGGAAAGGCATATGTAACCCACATGAAAAAATGGGCTATATACATGACATTAAACATGCAGAACATCAAAGATAAAATAGTTAATTGAAAATATTTACTCCCTTAAATCTTTGCTCAGTGAAAAATATCAGTAATTGTGCTAAGAGAGGAAGAATGTATTTTCATTTATTTTTCTATTTGTCATTAATTGTCAAACATGAAGTTGCATATTTTCAACCAATGAACAGTTCAGAAAGTAATTACAAGATTGGCTCGGCCAATCCAAGATGTTGCCTGCAGCAATTAGTCCCACCCACCTGCTAGGAGAGTGGGTAACGCTGTTGTGGGTCAGAGAGACTGGATTTCAGCAGAAGAGTACATGGTCATAGTGTACGTGAGCAGAAATACACGATAAGAAGCGTAGCAAGAGTGAAAAAAAAGATAAACCTACAATATACTGAAGGTAAAATACTTTTACTAAAGCGGTGACTTGTAAAAGGTAACCATAAGGGAGCTAAATCAGCCAAGTAGATACCAATTAGCACTAAATGCTATGCAAAGTCTCTGTTTAACTGTTGCCCCTCATGCAGCTGAAAAAGTGAAGCGTCCAACGACTTTCTGCAACTTGTTCTTTACTGCCAGAAGCCAAAAGGTAACACATGTGACGTTCAATTAATTTAGTTTTTTAACTTGGTCATCAGTGTGAGAGGGAGGGTTGTACTTTAACACACCCCTAATCTCATTTTGACAGGTGTCATGCCCCCTTTGACGTGATCGGACCCTGACCCTGCCCCCCGTGACCTTGCATAATGAGGTTGTCAATCAAGTGCTTTGACCTTCTCATCAAACTGACAGCTGTGTTTTTAATCTATTGTCCATTTGTGACCTCACATAATTAGGTTGTCAATCAAAAGTGATTTGAACTTTTTGTCTGAAGTGACAGCTGTGTTTTTAAATCTATTGTCCATATATGTTTCAGAGTTAATGATGAACCTTGCATAATTAGTTTGTCGATCAAAAGTGCTTTGAACTTTTTGTCTGAACTGACAACAGCCAAAACAGGTGGGTTCTTTGATTTTAACATGAAAAAATGGAGGGGACGGCAGTGGCTCAGGAGGTAGACCAGGTTGTCCAATAACCGCATGGTTGGCGGTTCAAATCCCGGTCTCCCCAGATATACTGCTGTTGTGTCCCTGGGCAAGACACTTCATCAACAATTGCTCCTGGTGGGTCTGGAAGCACCATGTTAGGCAGCATGCCACCATCAGTGTGTGAATGGGTGGAAAGCAGGATCTGTAAAGCACTTTGGTCATCAAGAGATGAGAATAAAAGTGCTAGACAAGTGAACTCCATTTACCATTTAACGCACAAACATTAGACAGAAAATCACAGACACAGCCATTTTCTCAGTCAAAACAGATGAGCTAAGGATTAGCATGACATCTTCCAGTCTACCCCATTCAACATCTGTGGACCACATTCCAAAGCACACACCCACATTAGTCAGGGTGTCTCGGCAGGACTTAAGGCAGACTTTTGTGTGACAATACCACAAATTGAGAATGAATATATTCGTAAATAAATAGTTAAGCATGGAGTTTAGGCTCTCAATTTGCCAATCTTTTTTATCAACCTATAGCCACAAAGTTAGCAGTGACCAAAATAATAAGATTCTGGCAGATTAGACATCTTTCAGGGGATAGGATGAAGATGGAAAGTCAGTTTTTCTGCAAACTTTTTTTTCTCTGCCAGCAACTCAAATGTCACAAGATTTGCTTTCAAAGACTAGACTGTCACAAAAACTGCAACATCATATTCTGCACATTTAGATTAGGGTTTTAAAGGCAGGCTGACCTGAGCAAACAGGTCCATTTGATCTTATCACAAAATGATACATCTGGCAGAAAAGCCAATACACTTCACTATTTAAATTATGCCATTTCTACAACAAAGCACAGGGCTGCCATGCAAGATGCAAATGGGAAAAAAGGGTCTCCCCCCAGTGTAAACATACAAGTTAAAAAATATATCTGTGTGCTTGTGGCAATTAGAGTTTCAGAGCACATTAGTCAGGTGTCTCTCACAGTGTGTCAGCTTGCAGAAGTCAAAAACACAGACATGCAAACACACAGTTAAAACATCCTTGACCATTCTCTTAGTCAAAATAGAGGCATATCTCTTCTAAGTGACTGTGGGATGTTTGCTGAGTCAGTAGGAGAAAAGGAGCAAATTTGTATGGTTCAAAGACTTCAAACTTAACAAGCACATTTCTGTAAAACTCCCCACAACTTGGACGTGATATTTACCAATGGTTAAATTATTTGTATTCAATATTTGAAGCAACCAGCAGGTGTTTATATGTGTGTTTGATATCACCTAACAAATTTATCATTCCTCTGGCTGACACCCCCACGGGCCTTAAACAGCACCCTCCCTCCTCTTTCAATCACACATACACACAGACACACAAGCAAACACACATCGGTCACAGTGGCCATTCACATAACAAAGCCCCCCACCCCACCCCACACACACTGTCCCTCAAAATAGCTGTGTCAGTGGTGAAATTTATTGAGGTTAAAGTGAAACATACCAAAATCATCGGAGGGAAAAAATAAACCTTTGAATCATTAAATATAGTTTTGATGGCTATCCCAGAGATTTTCTTCAGTGGGGGAAATAATAATTTGATCCCCTGCTGAATGTGTAAGTTTACCCCTTACACAGAAATGAACAGTCCACAGCTCCCTCATCATCATCATAACAGTGTCTCCTGGAGTCAGAAGGCCACGCATTTTTCAGCGTCTGTCAGTCATTCAAACAGTTTCATGCTATTTAAAAGTTTTTGGGTTTTTTTCCTGATTATCCAAACAATATTTTTTCTCTGACAACACCACATTTCACAATGAACTAAGCTTCGCAATGTAGATTTCTTTTTTGATTTTGTACAAAAGCAAAACTTGCAACTTATGTCTATCACAGCATGTGGTTCAATTAAGTTGTCCGCACAGACAGCATAATTTTTTTTGGTCAACCACCAAGCTCCAGAGTAGTTTCAGGTTAATATTTTGAAACAACCTTCATTTTCACAAAAAAAAAAAAACAAAAAAAAAAACAGTTTTGATACAAAACAACAAACTCAGTATTTTACTGATGGGCATATGAAGTCAAAACCTCAAGTGTAAAGAAAAAATGCATCTGCGTGAACCATAAGAAGTTTGTTTTTTTTTTTAAAGAAAACAACAAGATGTGGTGAATTTAGCTTTGAGATTGGGCATTGTGTTTATATTTTTTTTTCTACAGAAATAAATATTGCATGACCAACTTTGTCTCTACCTTGGGTTCAACAATTTCTCAGACTGGAGACCTAATGCCCATTCCAATGCTAAGGGTTTTTTCTTATGGCCTAAGTCTCATCCTAATGTTTGTCGTCCTGCGAGGGGGAAAGTATTGTTTGTATCAGTGTTACACGTAAAAGGGTGTACCCTGCCTCTTGCCCAAAGATGCTGGGATAGGATCCAGCCCCCCCCCGCAACCTGAAAAAAGCATTAAGCGGAAGAAGATGAATGAATGAATTGATTTATTTGTTTACTAATATGTTCATTCTCAATTTGTAGTATTGTCACACAAAAGTCTGCCTTAAGTCCTGCAGAGACACCTTGACCAATGTGGGTGCATGCTATGGAATGCAGTCCACAGATGTTGAATGGGGTAGACTGGAAGATGTCATGTTGATCCTTAACTCATCTGTTTTGACTGAGAGAATGGCTGTGTCTGTGATTTTCTGACTGATGTGGCTGCGTGCTTTCGTGTTAAGCTCCAAGAGCCCACCTGTTTTTGCTTCTGTCAGTTCAGACGAAAAGTTCAAAGCACTTTTGATTGACAACCTAATTACGTGAGGTTCATCATTAACCCTGAAACATATATGGACAATAGACTAAAAAACAAAAAACAAAAAACACAACTGTCACTTCAGATGAAAAGTTCAAAGCACTTTTGATTGACAACCTAATTACACATGGTCAATATGGACAATAGATTAAAAACACAGCTGTCAGTTTGATGAGAAGTTCAAAGCACTTGATTGACAACCTCATTACGCAAGGTCACGGGGGGCGGGGTCAGGGTCCAGTCAGGTCAAAGGGGGCGTGACACCTGTCAAAATGAGATTAGGGGTGTGTTAAAGTTAGCTCCAAGTTAGTTCCCTCTCTAGTGTGAGCCAACTTGTCTGGAAAGTAAAAGATTGCACTGCTGTATGTTTGTTTAGAGGCCTGTGGTTTAGCTGGGCACATCCATTTCACGCCAGTGCCTCCAATTTGTGCCATTTGCAAAACCCCTGAGAGAGATCGGTGAGAATGAGTTTTACTTTCCCATAGAGGGATGTCATTCACTTTGCACCTTCATAATATCATGAGTCTGAGCATATGTTTACACAGAGCTGAGACTCTTACTTTATTTCTAAGTATTGTTTGTCATTATTATTTTGTCAGTTTATGCATCTATTTTGGGTTTTTGTGTTATGTGCCCACCTCTCTCCAGACACTCCCACTCACTGCTCAGTCTTTTCCCCAGTCATCTCAGCTGTGAGCAGCTGTGTAATTAGGTCACCTGCCAGCTCAGCCACTTGCAACTGCTGCTCATTTGTTTATCTATTATTTAAGCACTGTCAGCTCATTGTTTTCCTGGGGCAGTATTGCTTTGTTGGACTTGAATGGACTTCATTCCTCCGTATCATTTCATCATCTCCTCCAGAGCTATTCTGGCTCTGGAGTGCCTTTGTGTGTAAGTCATCATTCTTTGCATTTTTGTATAGCCTGCACAGTTTTTGGAATTTTTGTTCTCTTTTGTAAATAAATGTCACAACTGCTGATCAGCATGTGGGTCTGTCTTTCTACCCCAGAGGGCGTTTATGACAGAATACTACTGCCAGATTAAGGCCCAGCTGCTGTAGTTGTTTTGTTTTGTTTTTTTGGTCTTTTTTTTTTTTCTTTTTCACTCACCTGTGTACTGGAGATCATCATGCTCCCAGCTCCCCGGCCTTATACAAACAAACGGAGATTTGCAGTGGGGTCTCCGAGCATGGAGGAATAGTTGGCCGCGGACTTTATCCACAGTGGATGAAAGTCTTGGAGTGCTTTGCATTGTGGAGGCCCTCCCCGGCTTATGGAGATGTCCACAATATGCAGAACTGTTCTCCATGGTCTCTGCGCTTCAACGAGCATTTCCCAGGCTGAAGATGGGGTCATCTCCCGCAGGACCAAAGCCATCAATGAGGCGCACTCCTCAACAGACGTCCACCTCCTCTTCCGGCTCAACAGCTTCAGCTCCAGCAGGTGTGTCTTTGACTCCATGAAGACACTGTCATCCCACTCTGGACCACTGGAGGAAGCCTCCAGCCTCTCCAACAGCCATCTCCATGGCACTGAAACTGAAGCCTCCAACAGCAGTACAGCCTTCAGCTCTTTTCCCCGACTGAGTCATCAGCTTCTCTCCACACTGTAGCTGGTGTTCTCCGCTCAACTTATGTGTCCTATCCCACTGCCAAAAGGTCCTCCGTTGATTTCCCGGCTACGTCCATCTTCGTGACTACAGGGGCGGCTCCTCCACAATCCTCAGAAGGGTCCATATTCACCATAGCCACAGAGAGGGATGACTCTCCACCAGCTGCAGCAGGTAACAACAAACACCAGGAAAGCAGGTAAGTTCCATTTCATTCAATTTCCATTTATGATGATATGCCTTGCCTGATTCCTGGCAATGAGGCTCAGGTCTGCAGACTCCTTAGCTCCCACCACCTGCTGCAGTAATTAATTGCTGACCAGCCCTCACCGTGTCATCTCCCTCGTTCCTGAGTGTCCGCAGGCCCCGGAGCAGAACCGCCGGATGATGGAGGAGCCCGTTGCCCTGAAGGACCTAGTTCTAGCACCAGCGGTGAGCCAACTCCCAGCTGCCACACCAGAGGAGCCACCAGCATGGGTCACTTTGCCTGGGGGCCCCAAGACTGCAAAGACCATCATATCTTCTGTGGAGGCCACTGCAGCAAAGTTTGAGGCTGAGCTGGACCTCCAAAAGACCGGGCCCAAGAAATCATCGCCATCTGGATCAACGGAGTTGTGGACGGTGGTGGAGATTGAGCTCAGACAAGTGCTCTCTCTGGTTTTGTTTTGTTTTGTTTTGTTTTGTTTTTTTCTTATCAGTTTTGGAGAGGTCTTGCCTGGCTCTTAGTGAGGAGAGCCGGGTGAAGGCACTTGTTGCACCTGAGCTCGCCTCGCCTGCATCCACAGCTGCTGGTGACCTTGACCCTGTTCCTCTGTCTGTTTCCTCTGAGCTTTCTCCCAGGGTCACCGGAGATGTTCCAGCAGAGCAAGAGGTCTTCATGGGTCCAAGTTTGCTGCCTAAGGTTGGCACAGGTCAAGCTTCCCCCACTTTGGAGGTCATTGCAGGAGCTCTGTCCCAGCCCGGGACCTCTCTGGGTGCAACTTCTCCTCTGCCCGAGGCCGTCATGTGTGTCCCTCCTCCTCGGTCCGAGTCTCCGTGGGTGCTGCATCCTGGTTCGGGACCCTCATGGGTGCTGCACTTCAGCTTGGGCCCGCCATGGGCGCTACACCACAGCCTGGGTCCACCGTGGGTGCTGCTGAACTCCAGCCCAGAGCCACCACAGGTGCTCCAGAGCTCCTGCCCGGAGCCACCGCGGGTGCTCCAGAGCTCCAGCCCAGAGCCACTGTGGGTGCTGCAATGCTCCAGCCCGCAGCCACTGCTTGTGCTGCAATGCTCCAACCCAGAGCCACTGCTGGTGCAGCTACATTCCAGTCTGGGACCTCTGTGGGTGCTACAGTTACTCAGCCCAGGACCACCGAGGGCATTGAGGCCTCCCCTCCTCTGCCTGACACCATCATGGCTCCCTCTCCACTGCCAGATACCATTGTGGGTCCTCCCTTGCCACCAGACACTTTTGTGGTTTCCCGCCTTTGGCCCTTCATCCCCTCATTGGGCCTCCCCGTGGGGAAGCCACCTCCTGGGTCACCCCTCCGGTCTTGGTTGCTGAAGAACTCAGGCCAGCCGCCCGACAGACTGAGCCGCTTGGTTGGGTGGCCCATATTCTCCGGCAGGCCAACCGACTCATTCCACCTTGCCATCTGTCTGGCCTGGGACTTCAGCCGGCCACCTGAAAAAAATGAGTTCTTTGGCCAAGGGGCCCAGGACCTGGTGTAGCATGGGTTCGGGTCCTGAGCGAGCTCCGTATTTTTTTTTCCCTCTTAATCTGTTTCCCCCACCTCCCACCAGGGCTATTTTTTTGCTGTACTCTTTCTCTTGAGGGAGGTGGGGGGGTTCTTTTTTTGGTGTTACCTGGGGGTGTTTGGAATCCACCCCTTAGGGAGGGGGGGTCTGTCTTGAGTCTGAGCCTATGTTTACACAGACCTCAGACTTGCAATTTATTTCAAAGTATTGTTTGTCTGTCATTATTATTTTGTCAGTTTATGTATATATGTTAGGTTTTTTGTCTTATGTGCCCTCCTCTCTCCAGACACTCCCACTCGCTGTTCAGTCTGCTCCCCAGTCATCTCAGCTGTGAGCAGCTGTGTAATTAGGTCACCTTCCAGCTCAGCTGCCCGCACCTGCTGCTCATTTGTTTATCTATTATTTAAGCACTGTCAGCTCGCTGTTTACCTGTGGTAGTATTGCTTTGTTGGACTTGAATGGACTTCATTCCTCTGTATAATTTCCTCATCTCCTCCAGAGCAAATCCGGCTCTGGAGTGCCTTTGTCTGTAAGTCATCCTTGTTTGCATTTTTATATATCCTGCACAGTTTTTGGAATTTTTGTTCTCTTTTGTTATAAAATATCACAACTACAGTTCAGTGCATGGGCCTGTCTTTCTGCCCAGGAGGGGCGTTTATGACAGTTAAGCTGTTTATTGCACAATTTTGGATTTTTCTACTGAATTTATAACTGTTGAATATGAGGTTTATTTGTCATGTTTGTTCAGTGAATATAAGCTATTGCATTTTTCTGCTTGTTAAAGGAAAAAGTTTATTCGAGGTAATTAAATTGCCATATGCACTGATTTCATGGTGAAGCATTTTAAGGAAATGTAAACAGTGAGACATTTCATGTTAATTGATGTATTTTATTTTATTGTTAAAAATAAGTCAATACAGAGTTCATGATGTGACTGCAGCTAAAAAAAAAAAGAAAAGAGAGAGAACTATTTAGATCTTTGATTTATATTTCTCTGACTGTTGACAGGTCAGTTGTTTTTTTTTTTGTTTTGTTTTTTTAACCACTTGCACTCCGTTGTTCCGCGGGCGGGCAAGTCTCTGCGTTCTAGGGTGCACGAGGGCGCTCTCGTGCGCCCTCGTGCGCGCTTGGACGCATGACGCATGATGGTGGTGATGGTGATGTAGTGGCGTCCAAGCGCCACTAAAAAAATAACTGCAGAGACAGCCGCGAACAGATTAGTTCATCTGATTGACCTCTCATTCACCTAATAAGAGCCTTGAATTGGGTTTCTGAAACCTTGAAGAGCCAATGAATGAAAATCTAGGAAGGAGGACCCGCCTACTGTGAACGCAGGAGCCAATTGAAGCACAGAAATTCAGGCTGGGTGAAGAGAGATTTACTGTTTCAACAGATGAAAACAAAGGACGCTGGACGAATCTACTACAGACCCAGGCTCACCCAGCAGCATGGAGAACACCCACAAGTGGGACCTGCACTCATTCCAGCAGAATAGACGGAGGCCGACGACAAAAGTCGTAAATCATTCGCCAAAACGGCAATAATGGAATTATGTTTTGATCGGGATCCACGAGCGGAGCAGCGTCGCGTTCGTCTGACAATGGGGGAAAAGATGTTTGCCACGACTCTGCTGCTTTGAAGAGGTAAGGTGTTATAAGCTAAATTATTATTTATCCCTGAAATCTGTAATCCAAAAATGACTTTTGACTGATCGGTAAATTACAACTGTACTGCGCAAGAAGTATGAAGTGCGTGCGCCGCGATAAACGGTTAATTTGCCGTGTTCGGACCGTGAACGCCCCCCCCCCCCGCTGCAGAAGAGGAGTGGGGGGGGGGGCGTTCACGGTCCGAACGCCCCCCGGTCCGCGGGGGGAAGCATATGAGTCTATTCCATCATGTAGCGATGGCCCTCTTCTGTAGTGAGGGGGGGGGCGTTCACGGTCCGTTCACGGTTCCTCCCCCCCCACACACACACACAGTAGCGAGGTGGGGGGGGAGCAGCTGTGAAAACATGCAAGGAGTGTAATCCGTCATGTAGCAAGGGCCGAACTCGGTCCTTGGTAGCGGGGGGGGGGACGATCCCCCCGCCCACACACACACACACAGACACAGCCCTGAATGTGACCTTTCATTAGAGCCTAAAATGAAGATTCTACATTGAATTATTCAAAAGTTACAGACATTTTTCCAAACTGTGCCATTTGGCACAATTTGGCACAGTTACAAAATGCCTGGGAACAGCCTGAGAACAAAGCTGTGTAAAATATTCATTTTTTGTGGTATTGTTACCAAATTTGGATCTCAGCTGGATAACACTTGGTTCTACTTTTCTGTTGCATTTTCCAGCCGGATCAGACAGCTGTGTGTTATTTACAAGCATTTGTATCCAAAAAAACACTGTGTCCAATTTTTTTTCTTCAAGTTCAGTATGTTTAGATGACTATAACTCAGTGGCCGGAGCACGTAGAGAGATTATGGTTTTTTTGCCAAAAAATTCAAAGTATTTTCTTTTAAATGAGACCAACCCCATGAAGATGCTGCAAAGGGTTGAATAACAGATTTCAATTTACTTTGGGCACGTTATTTTTTGGCATTTTTAGGAAAATTGCCCGGAGTGCAAGTTGTTAATGTGCCTTGATTCTATGTTGATTGTCTTTCGGGAATCTGTCCTGTGAGGATCCACGCTTTGACCTTGATGGTGAGCTGTCCCAGTAGGATCTAGAAAGAATCATCAAGATATCACTGGATGCTTGACCAGTTCTGCTGCTCTCCTCGGTGTGGTAGGGCTAGAAACTGCAGACGCCTTCACCCTCAGCCTACTACACAATTTCCCCTTTCCCCCCAACATCACACATACTTTTCCCCTTCTTCCCTTGGACTCTGGACACTACTGACATTTTTTCTTTTTGTTTTATCCTGGGAACTGTGGACTTATAATATTTTGGACTTGATTCAACCCATTATAATTTCATTCCCAAAATTGTACTTTTGTGATTAAGTGGGAACTTCCCCTAAATGAATGGTGTTGTAACTGGAAATTATATAGATTTTTCACCTGTACACTGAGAGTGTATAATTGCACTTTGAAACTGATAAATTACACTCCAAATTCAGGTAAAAAGGGTGCACCCACAAATAAAAGATAAGATAAGATAAGATAAGATAAGCCTTTATTAGTCCCACAATGGGGAAATTCCAGGATTGCAACAACACAGGGATAGCAACACTCAGATCAATAATTAAGAAGATAAGAAAATAGGAGCAGTGAATATACATTACACATAAATATATAAATATATATACACAGTGTGGAGCATTGTAGCTAGATGGAATAAACGGCATAACTGTCTATTTAGTTATCTTACATGGTATGAATATGTACCCATACATATTGTCACCCTCCATAGCGACAGATATTGTCCTAGTTGTATACCGGAGGGGACCATTGTGTAAGTCTTTTGCGTCTTTTGCATTCAATACTATTAGGTCGTCACGTTTTTTGCTATCTCTGCGAGCAGCCCTGATTAGGTTATACAGTCTGACAGCCGTAGGTAGGACGGACCTACGAAACCTCTCGGTCGCGCACCTAGGATGATGTAGTCTACTGCTAAATGAGCTGCTCAGTACGTTCAGTATGTCCTGCATAGGGTGGGACTCGGACTCCAGTGGAGATGACAGTTTAGCCACCATCCTTCTCTCTCCTATCTCCTCCACTGGTCAAGGTGTTTCCCCAGGACAGAGGTAGCTTTCTTCATCAGTTTGTTCAGTCTCTTCCTACCAGTTGCTGTAATGCCGTTTCCCCAGCAGACCACTCCAAAAGTGATAGCTGATGCCACCACCGTGTCGTAGAATGTCTTCAAGAGCACCACTTGTACACCAAAAGACCTGAGCCTCCTCATTAGGAACAGCCTGTGCTGTCCCTTCTTGTAGAGTGCGTTGGTATTGCGTGATCAGTCTAGTTTATTGTTCAGATGAACACCCAGGTACTTGTAGGATGTCACCATCTCAATGTCTGTTCCCTGTATGTTTACTGGTGCTGTGAGGGGTTGTCCTTGCCTGTGGCAGTCCACCACCAGCTCCTTAGTTTTCCTCGCGTTGATCTGGAGGCAGTTCCGATGGCACCAGTCCACAAAGTCTTTAATTATTTATTTTATTTGTTTATTTGTCAGGGACAGTGCAATAAACATAGACAAAAAAGAAAATCTGATGTGTTGCACAGAGAGTGTATAGCATTAAGTTAGTTTGTAACTCTTGTCCTTGGATGGGCTTTAGAGAAAAAAGTTGTGGATAAGTCCTCTGTACTCAGCTTCATCTCCGTTGGAGATGAGGCTGACGATCACAGAGTCGTCAGAGAAGTTCCGTAGATGGCAGTGTGTTGTGTTGTGTGAGAGGTCCGCAGTATAAAGGGTGAACAGGAAGGGAGCCAAAACCGTTCCCTGGGGGGCCCCCGTGCTACCGATGATCATGTCGGACACACAATCCCGGATTCTCACAAACTGTGGCCGGTTAGTGAGGTAGTCCAGGATCCATGATGACAGGTGCTGGTCCACCCCTGCGCGCAGCATCTTGTCATTCATGATCATTGGTTGGATGGTGTTGAAAGCACTGGAGAAGTTAAAGAACATGATCCTCACCACATTCCTGGGCTTCTCCAGGTGGGACAGGGAACAGTGAAGGAGGAAAATCACTGCATCCTCCACCCCAAAATTGAGAAAGGTACCGATTTTGTTGATTAGATGGTAAATATTCATTGGGTGAATATTTTGTGAGTGTCATTTTTATTTCATTTTTCATTCTTAATAAAGACGGCAATTATTCAATTCAACAATTCTGTCTCTGTGCTTCATTTAAATGCTCCAAAGCAGCCGAACATACTGGTCCAATTGAGTAACTTGTATTGGCTAATCACTTATTTATTTTGAGTGACACAAATTATACACACAATTTACATACACGTGGTGGTTAATATATGATACAGGTGTCATTGCACCTGGATTGGAACTGAATCAGGTTTGTGGGCTGTCTTGCTCTCGCACCTCTTTTCACCTCTGACCACAAATTTTCTATGGGATTGAGACCAGGGCTTTGTGATGGCAACTCCAAGACATTGACTTTTTTTTGTCATTCAGCCACTTTGTAACTAATTTTTTTTTTTTGTTACTTATTTGTACCCGTAGGTAGATTTGGTTTGCAGTCTGGTGACAAGCCACCGGCTGCCGGTCGCTGCGTGCGCGAGCGCCCTAAACCTACATGTTTTTGGTATGCGGGAGGAAACCGGAGAAATCCCGGAGTAAACCCACGCAACACGGGGAGAACATGCAAACTCCACACAGCTCACTGTTGGTCGGGGGCTGGGATCGAACCCATGATCTCATGATCCCCGCGATCCCCCGGCCGAGGGTAAACTGTGCTGCCACAGTGCTAAACCACTGCACCACCGTGCAGGTCTTTGTCCCTGTGAGCATTTGCAAACTGTAATCTGACATTTTTATGTTGCTTTAGGAGTAATGACTTCTTCTTCTCTAAGTGGCCTTTCAGCCCATGTCAGTACAGGACTCATTTCACTGTGGATAATGACACTCTTTTACCAGCTTCAGCAATCATCTTCAAAAGGTCTTTCTCTTTTGTTCTGGGGTCAATATGCACATTTCACACCAAAACACGTTCATCTCTGGGACACAGAACCTGTTTCTTTCCTAAGCGGTATGATGGCTGGACATTCCCATGGTGTTTATATACTGCTCAAAAAAATAAAGGGAACACTTTGAAAACACATCAGATTTTATTTGGAAAAAAATAAGCTGGATATCGAAATTGTGGCAGGCTAGGCCAGTTTACTCAGATTAAAAAGTATTCCTTTAATCTGAGTAAGCTGGACTAGCCTGCCACAATTTCGATATCCAGCTAATTTTTTTCCCTTTAAAATGTGATGTGTTTTCAAAGTGTTCCCTTTATTTTTTTGAGCAGTATACTTGTGTATACTTGTTTGAGCAGATGAACATGGCACCTGGAAATTGTACCCAAGGATTAACCAGACTTTTAAAGGTCCACGGTTCTCTTCCTGTTGTTAGTGTATGTTTCTTTGAATGAGCCTCAGTTGTGATGTTTACCTTCAAAGCGTCTTTGATACAAATCTCTGTGGAAATCACACAGGGAAGGACGAGTGCAGGAGCAGCTGGCCTTTCTCATCCTCTTATCTCATCCGTTGTTTCGTGCTTGATTCCCCCTCCCCTGCTTATCTTCTTTCTCCTTTTTTTTTTTCCCCATATCACCTTCAAATAATCCAGAGACCTATTATTATCACCCAGTTGAGTGAAAAGGCCATGGCTAATGTGGGGGTGCAGCAGTAGCTTTCAGTGAGGAGTCCACTTCAGCACTAATCCTAGTCACGAGGGAAGGGAAGCGAGAAGAGTGAGGGAGGGAGATGGACTTAATTTACACCTGGTATTAAAATAGGAAGTCTGCATGTAGATGTGCAATTGCTCTCCACTGTGACTGCAACTCATTTTCATAACTCAGAAGATTATCAGGCTAATTGGCTTGTCTAAAATTAGTTTTTTTTTTCCTTTTTGCATTATGAAAACTTTCTCCCATATACTGTACAAAGTTTTTTTTTTTTTTTTAAATAAAACTGCTAATATTTTGCTGCTTTATTCAATAAACTACTTTGTGGATATATTTAAATGGATGTCCATGTATCAGTCTTATTACAGGTCTTGAACAGTGAGACTGCATTGGAAACAGTAGAAATCCTTCTGTGGCTCCACAGTGAGATGTACTAAACCAGTTCGATTGCCACTTGAGTTAATGTTGGTTGGGGAAGTGAAGCTGTGTGTGTAAAAACGATTAGAGTTGAGTTCATAGGCATGTATGGACAACTCGTCTTCTTTGAACTTTGATCCTGCTGTGGCCAACAGCTACAGCTAAAACCTCTCAAAGCGCAAGGAGCATTTCTTAAATTAGTGTATTAAAAAACAATGAATTACCTTGAGTTCTGCAGTTTTACTTTTAATCCTGTTCAAAGTTAAACAGTCTCAGTTATCCTGATGTGGCTGGATCTGTCCGACTGTGTATTTTTCCCTCCACACAGGTGCAAAATTTCACCAGAGTTTGACAGAGTTGTCACCTTTGTTTGGACTAACAAATATTCAACCATGCTTCTGATTATAGTCACGCATGCCTGTGCATCAGACGACAAGGGCATTTTAGATTTGTTCCTATTCTTTTTAAGCCACACATTTCCACCAGAGTGGTGCCCTAGTCTTAGAGCATCAGCCCCACCACCGGGAAGTCATGGGTTCAAGCCCCATTCTTGTCATACCAAAGACCAAATAGAAATGGAATCTCCTGCCTTCTAGCTTGGTGCTAAGCATAATAGAATGGGGGAAGGAATGTTGGTTACCCAGCCATGAGAGGATCACAAACTAATGTACTCCCTGTGCCAGTTTTAAGCCTGGGTAAATGTTGAGTGTTACATCATCATAATAATAATAATAATAATAATAATAATAATAATGGATTAGATTTATATGGAGCTGTACATATCAAGTGAAATTTCAAAGTGCTTACAGTGAGTCCATTATTCATTAACTCCAGACAGAATTGATAGTGGTAAGCTAATTCTGTAGCCACAGCTGCCCTGGCAGGATGACTGGGGCGAGTGGCATTTGAACCTCCAACCCTCTGGTTATTGGACAACCCACTGTACCCCCTGAGCCACTGCTGCCCCATCAGGAAGGGAATCCAGCGTAAAACCTTTGCCAAATAAATATGTGGATCATTGCAAAATCAGGTGATGATACACTTTGGCAACCCCCAAAAGCGAGCAGCCGAAAAGGAAAAAAATAAATAAATCACTGTTTGGTGGTAATAATAATATGACCAACATTTGAGTATGAGATGTTGCTGCACGGTGGCGCAGTGGTTAGCACTGCGGCAGCACAGTTTACCCTTGGCCGGAGGATCGTGGGATCATGGGTTCAATCCCAGCCCCCGACCAACAGTGATCTGTGTGGAGTTTGCATGTTCTCCCCGTGTCTGTGTGGGTTTACTCCAGGATTTCTCCGGTTTCCTCCCACATGCCAAAAACATGCAGGTTAGGTTAATTGGAGACTCTAAAGTGGACCTAGGTGTGAATGTGTGTGTGAATGGTTAAGGGATAGCGCCGTATCGTGGCTGCTTCATCCATCCAGGTGGTGGATTACCCTCAATTTCCCTTCTGGGGATCAATAAAGTATACTAAATCTAAATCTAAAAAAAAAATGAGATTTTCTAACTTAAAGTTCCAATTCATAAATGCACAATTTCACAGTATTGTAAGCTACCACAATTGTAAGCTATGCTGGTGTGAAAAGAGAACTAGCTGCTAAATTACCTTCATCCAGATGCCTGCCCTGCTCTATTTAAAAAAGTATTCAGCATGTGACCCTCTAGACACATACTGTATCTTCCAAGCCACAACTCTTAATCTGGAGGTGAGTGGGAGAAAAGAAACTAGCACTGCTGGTGCCATGCCTCTTCCCTGCCAAGATTGTTCTCCAAGCCAGTCAACCAGTAACAAAATCAAGGATCTCAGTCGTATCTGCTTACATTTCTCGCTTATCAGGGAGAGTCAGGCACTCTTTAACTGCTGTATGTTGAGTCATAGCTTAAGGGAAAAGTTAATAACTCATTCGGACTTCCAGAGGTCCAAATCACTCCAGTCATGAATACTAGGGTTATTTGCAATGCTGGAAACATGAGGTCTCAGCTCAGACACTCTCTTATCTTCCTCCACATTCTCATTCTTTTGTTCCTTGTCACAGATATGATTTTCCCACAGTGATGAATTCCTCACAGTCCAGCCGGTCTGTCCTTCGGTGGAGTAGGAATATGAAGAAGGATAAGTAGCGCTGTTGTGGACCTCCCTTCATCCTTGTCTTTGTTTCCTCCCTGGCCTTTCTCTGGGACCAGACTCCTTTGTCTCTGGCTCTTAATGGGGAACCAGTCTCCTTTCCTCCCTGATCATTACTAGGACAAGGTCTGTTACCACAAGAGCCAAATATCTCTTGTGCACTTTGCTCTCCTTTTTCTCCTCATTTCCACCACCAGCTCAGAATGCACCAGCTCAGAATGCACCAGCCCAGAATGCATGGGCAGGACTGATTGGCACCCGGTGTGTGAGACAGCGTGTGAATGAGAGTGACTGGAGCATGTTCATGTGTGTGTGTGCGTGTGGGTGTGTGTATGTGTGTGACCATCCGTGTCAGTGCAGCTGACGGCACTAGAAAGGGGGAGGGGGCGTGCCCGAGCTGTCAAGAGGAAACTAGAGTGAAGTATAACAATAAGTCTGAACTGGGTTTGGCTTCCAAACCCAGATTCATGACAACACCCCCCCCCCCCCCAGCGATGGGCACCAGACACCCCAGTACCATCAGCCAAAAGGAAAATAACCCACACCCCTCAAGGGAACCCCTCCCCCCCGGCAACAAACACTAACCCAGGGTGGGAGGTGGGGGAAAACAGGTTAGGAGGGAAGCAACCAGTGAAAACACAATCAGTATAAAAAGAGAATAACGAGCAAACACCTCCCAGCGACCCCCAAACTGGAACGCTAGCCATAATACAAGTCCTTCCGGTGGGAGACTAGCATGGTGGAGCCACCAGGACCTGAGAGGAAGGTGGCAAGGCAGCCTCCCTACTTGGGAACATAGGCGGTCAAACCAAGGAACAGGAGCCCCCCTGCCGTTCGAGGCTTTGGGCAGGGGAACCGAAGCACCCATGATGGTCCCGGTCTGGGACATGGCTGCACCCGGGATGGTCCCAATCTGGGATGTGGCTGCACCCGCGATGGTCCCGGTTTGTGACGTGGCTGCACCCCCGATGGACTCCAGCTGGGGCTCTGCTGCACCGGTGGTGGACTCCAGCTGGGGCCCTGCTGCACCGGCGGTGGACCTCGGCTGAGGCTCTGCTACACCCATGGTGGGCTCCAGTTGGAGCATCGTTGCACCTGCAGTGACCCCCATCGGGGGCCTCATTGCTCCCATGGTGGCATCCCCAGCAAGGAAGGTGATGTTCCCCACATCCTCCGGCATTGAACCCCGATCCTCGGTAGCCTCCAGCATCTCTCTGGCGACCCCGGCCGGAGGTTCCAAGCCCAAAGGGAGAAAGAGAGAAACTGGGTCAGGGTCGCTGGCAGTGGCAGAGCCCGGTGTGACGGTCCCAAGGGCTACTGTGAGCTGCCCTGGGTCTGCCTCACCATGAGCCGGGCAGTGTGACATCAATATTGAAATTCCTGACATAATGGAGCACACTTGTCTGAACCTGGGCTCCACTGCCATCCAGGATTCTAGTGATTTAGGGTGCGTAGATTCCTCCAGTCCATCGGGTGCTTCATCCCCGTCGGCCTCCTCCAAGAAAACTGGACCCGCCTTGTCATCTGTGGGCGGTCCAGGATGAGGAAGCTCCTTTCCGGTGACGCTAGGATGGAGCTCAAAGGGGATAGGAGAGGAACAGCAGTTAGAGTGACCGGCAGTGGCAGAGCCCGGCAAGGGGGGTCCAGATACGGCTTGGAGCCGCACCCAACTCCCCTCCCCAAAAGCCAGGCAAGATCCCTCCACCATCAACAAATGAACTACAGAAGAGATTTCTTGCCTGTACTTAAGCTCTACCACCATCCAGGACTCCAACGACAATGCCCCGGGGCCCTCGGCTGGAGGTCCGGTCCAGGGGATGACTCCACTGCGGCGGCCCCCGCAGCGGGCATGATGATGGTATCAGAAGTGGAACTCTTGTGTGCCGTCCTCCATGCATCTGATCCTTCTGGTGTGGTGGCCGTTGACAACTCCTTCGTTGGCCCGTGGGCAGGACCCTCCTGGCACTCCGGCTCCTCGAGCGACCTGGATCCGGGACCGATGAGCTCATAGGGGCACACAGAAAGGGGTCGGTGAGACCAGGCATGAGAGTACTATATGCCGCTGGGGTGGAGCACTCTGGGGACTGAACACCCTGAGTCTCCTTGCCAGGAGGCAGGCAATATTGATCATGGACCGTGAAAATTGAATGAAAAGAGGCTTGCCTGTTTGCCTGGCACTGGAGGTCCCCAGCGCCCTCCGAGGCATCCTCTCTACTCTCCTGGCGTTCCTCATCAGGTTGAGGCTCCTCCTCCCTTGTGGAAAGTTCTTTAAGACTTTCAGCCATCTCCAGGAGGAGCCACAGCTTCACCTCCAAGATGAGGTCCGTCTCAGCCAGAAGAGCCCACCCACATTCCTCCATCTCCTGCCATGATGGGGCGGAGCCTAGCTCGGAGTGGGAAGGCGGAGCTGCAGTATGCGGGACTGAATGCTTCTTGCTGCTGGGCTTCCTCCTTCTCCTCTTGGGTGATGCGGGGATGAGGTAATCTGGGACACGGAGCACCATGCCGGGCAGCGGGTCACCCACGCAGAGAGACTCTGTCTTCTCCGGAGAGGGAGGCGGAGTGGCAGCGGAGAGTTTGAGCGCTGGGGGATCCTCATCGAGCCCATCCTCCATCCGGCAGTCGAGCTGGGCCAGTCTCTGCTCCTCCTTCACCCTGTGATCCAGCAGAGCGAACAGGGCCAACCACTCATCCTCCATCGAGTCCATGGATTGGGTAGACACGGAGGTGGGAACACTTTCTGCTGGAGAAGTGCGTCCTCGTGTCTCTCTCTTGCGGCGCTCCACCTCTGTCTTCCTCCGCCCGGAGCGCTTCTTCTGGTGAGAGGCCGGCTCTGATCGCGGAGAGGCACGACTCCACGTCAGTGATGGGAAGGATGATGGAGAGGATGGTGTCTACCCTATGAATTACCCGGAGGTGAGGATAGCGCCACTCGAAGTCCTCTGCGACGAGTCGTGCCCACTCCAGGTCCTCGGAAAACTGAGGCCACTGAAAGGCGGAGCCCGCCTCCTCCAGCAAATCCTGGGCTTCCAGCTTCTCGTCCGTCCAGATCACAGTGCTAACGTACGAGGAGGAAAGGGAGAAGGGAAAAAACCCACAACTCTACTTCGCTGTTTTGTTTTTTTTTTGTTTTTTTTTACAGTTGGGGAATTCTGTCACAAATCCCCGCACGCCATAACACGGTGCATGAGGGAGAGAATGAAAAACCCAATCGCTGGAGTAGAGAGTGCCATGTTTATTAAAATTCACCACAAAATCACAAGTCCAGTTGACCACCAAGATACAGTTCTGTTTAACCACACAAAAATACAGGGAGGTGTAATGACAGGATTAGGCCACCAGACATATGGGGTGCTTCCCAGTTGCTCTACAGCCCGGTCTATGGGGAGCTTAGTGCTGCAGGGCTGCGATACGCACAAAACAGGAAGGCAATCAGCCTAGTGCTATAGGGCTGCTTAGTACGAGAGAAAAGGCAAAACAGACACTTACAGGGCTGGAGCAAATCCGGGGCACGTGGTTGAGAAGCAGGGCCAGCTGAAACACCCAGGGAATACTCAGACTTGAAGTGACGGGCTGGAGAACAGTGAAGGGAATGATCCACATACGGGGAGAACTGGCAGCCGCGTATGGAGGCGGATGCCCCGACAATCTCTTTCCTCCCAAGCAGTGAACAAATACTCCTGAAGCTAACAATGAAAGAGATTGCCGATGCGAGAATGTGTGGGCAGGACTGATTGGCACCCGCTGTGTGAGAGAGCGTGTAAATGAGAGTGAATGGAGCATGTGCATGTGTGTGTGTGGGTGTGGGTGTGGGTGTGTGTATGTGTGTAATGCACTGTCACCCGTGACAGTGCAGCTGACGGGACTACACGGGGTAGGGGGCTTGCCTGAGCTGTCAGGAGGAAACTAGAGCAAAGCATAACAATAAGTCAGAAATGGGTTTGGCTTCCAAACCCAGATTAATGACAATAAGGCATATGGAATGCTGCCCTGTGATTGAATAAAAACATATCTAGGTGTATTTTAAAAAAAAAGAAAAAAAGAAAAAAGGTTTTGAAAACTTAATGATAGGGGAAATAGACAGAAGTTTCTGTAGGATTTCTACAGTACATCTCAAAATATTAGAATATCATGAAAAAGTTCAATATTTTTTGTCACTCATTTCAGAAAGTGAAACCCATATGCTCCTTTTGGATTAATTACTGTATCAATGTGGCGTGGCATGGAGGTGATCAGCCTGTGGCACTGCTGAGGTGTTATGAAGGTCCAGGTTGCTTTGATAGTGACCTTCAGCTCGTCTGCATTGTTGGTCGGGTGTCTCTCATCTTCCTCTTGACAATCCTCCATAGATTCTCTATGGGGTTTAGGTCAGAAGAGTTTGCTGGCCAATCAAACACAGTGATGCCATGGTCATTAAACCAGGTTTTGATACTTTTGGAAGTGTGTGTGTGTGTGTGTGTGTGTGTGTGTGTGTGTGTGTGTGTGTGTGTGTGTGTGTGTGTGTGTGTGTGTGGGTGGGTGGGGGGTCCTGCTGTAAAATGAAATCAGCTTCTCAATAAAGCTTGTGAGCAGAGGGAAGCATGAAGTGCTCTAAAATTTCCTGGTAGACGACTTTGCTGACTTTGGTCTTGATAAAACACAGTGGACCAACACCAGCAGATGATCTGGTTCCTCAAATCATCACTGACTGTGGAAACTTCACACTACACCTAAAGCAACTTAGATTCTGTGCCTCTCCACTCTTTCTCCAGACTCTGGGACTATGATTTCAATGAAATGCAAAATTTACTTTTATCTGAACAGTGGTCTTCCGCTCGTATTTGTCCACTGTGTTTTATCAATACCAAAGTCAGCGAAGTCTACCAGGAAATTTTAGAGCACTTCATGCTTCCCTCTGCTGACAAGCTTTATGGAGAAGCTGATTTCTTTTGCCAGCAGAATCTGGCACCCCCACACTGCCAAAATCTATGGAGTATTGTCAAGAGGAAGATGAGAGACACCAGACCCAACAATGCAGACGAGCTGAAGGTCACTATCAAAGCAACCTGGACCTTCATAACACCTCAGCAGTGCCACAGGCTAATCACCTGCATGCCACGCCACATTGATACAGTAATTAATCCAAAAGGAGCCCCGACCAAGTATTGAGTGGTACATGGACAGACTTTTCAGTCGGCCAACATTTCTATTAAAAAACTTTTTTTTTTAAATTTATGTAATATTCTAATTTTCTGAGAAACTGAAGTTGGGAAAATAAATAAACACTTGAAATGTATCACTCTCTATCACTCTCTGTGCAATGAATCTATACAATATATGGGTTTCACTTTCTGAAAAGAGTGACAAAAAATATTGAACTTTTTCATGATATTCAAATTTTTTTGAGACGTACCTGTATGTGTTCATGGCCTTTTTGTCTGTTTTTTTAAATGTGTATGTTAGCCAATATGACCATTTATTGTATATCTTTGTAGGTCTAAATGTTCTTTAAACAACTCATACTAAAAGTCCTCAAGGAAAGATTGGTTTTCTTCAGATGAAGCATGTAATTTCTGGGAGACCACCAACTCTGGAGATCAAAAAGAACAATCTAAATTAAACCTGCAAGAAGGTGTAAGCGGGCCTTCGCCCCCCGCTTGGACGCGGAACCCGCTGCCCGTCGTCCCTTGTTGGCTCGGAAAATGTGCTGTAATCACTGCATGGGCTGCATGAATAATAAAGTAAATCATTTGGAGCAGATCTTCCTGTGAGCAGTAAGTGGCACTATCCCTTTTGTCAAATATTGTTATGTAGGAGTGCGCGGAGTGGGACAAATCTCCGCCCGTTGTCCCTTGCTGCCTCAAAAAATGTGCCGTCATCACTGCAAGGGCTGCATGAATATTAAAGAAAACCATTTGGTGCAGATCTTCCTGTGAGCAGTAAGTGGCACTATCCATCCATCCATCCATCTTCTACCACTTTTCCAGAGTCCTGGATCTACCCCGGTGTCTCCTCCCAGTGGGATGTGCCTGAAACACCTCGAGTGGGAGCAGTCCAGGAGGAATCCTAATCATATGCCCATACCACCTCAACTGACTCCTTTCAATGTCGAGGAGCAGTGATTGTACTCTGAGCCTCTCCCAGGTGACTGAGCTCCTCACCCTATGTAGACATGTTTGATACAGGACTAATATCAATCGTAGAAAATTTAGTGCAAATTGGTCGAAGTTTTCCCCATGTATAAATGTCCGTTATTGAAATGCAATGAGTGGGTTTCCATGGCAACTGTTATCGCAGGACAAAAGTGACTTCCACCGAGGGTAGTGCAATGCACTCTAAGGAACCACTGAAAAGGTCATGCCATCGTGACTACTGGTCTTTGAGCAAAATTAGAAACAATTTTGTGCAGTACCTCATGTCAGCAGTAGGTGTGGGTGTGACAGTTTTGTGAATATTGATATACAGACACGTTCAGAGTGGGATCAGTATGATTTGTGGAAAGATTTTTCCAAATCAGGTGAGAATTGTCTGAGCTGTAACTGTCATGTTTTGTTTGGTGAGAAAGCCACTGAAGAATGGCAGTCACCATGGAAACAGTTCTGTACTATGTGCATGTACTATCAATAAGTCCAAGTCATTCCTTCATGTAATTTTGTTAAGCTGGTGAGAGAAAAAAAAAAAAAAAAACAGTTGTCAGTAATTCTTCCTTTAATCATTAGGGGATGCTATGAGTTTTGTTTATTATTTGTATATAGACGAGTTCAGGGAAGGGAGAATATTGATAGTATAAAATTTACTTCAAATTATACAAAGTTTGTTCAATTCACAAGGGTCTAATGTTGTTACCACTAGGCGGCGCTAAAACTTTTGTTATTTTATATAGGAATGTTCTGGGTGGGACTATTATCCATATGCAAAAATTTGGTGAAAATCAGACAAAGTTTGTCCAAGATACAACTTTCCGAAATTTCAGGGCAAATAGTCAACCGTCGCCATGTTGCCATGGCAACACTTCCCTGTTAGTTATGTGTTGTCCACCCATATTGTACTACATATGACAGTGACCTCAACATATGTTGAAAAATTTAGACCTCCAAGACCTTCCCACCCCTCCCCATAAGCTCATGGATTGAATGGAGAGGAGGGAGTGTCCATGGTAACATGTATGATGTCATACTAACGTTCATGTTCAGTTATGATCATGGCTGTGTTCTGATGAATCTTTGAAAATTTCAGGTTATTCTGGGCAGCCGCGTCTGAGTAATAAACAAAACAGTTTTCAGCAATTCTTTCATTAACCACTATGTGGCGCTATATCTTTTGTAAGGTATTTTTATGTCATTGCGTCCTGGGTGGAACTATTTTCCTTCATGGAAAGTTTTGTGGACATCGGACAAGTTTTTCCCGAGTTACAGGTGGTTGAATTTGTAAGGGGAGGAGTCAAATTTTGCCATGGTGCCCTGGCCACGCCTTTTGAGATTTTGACTTAATTTATACATTTTTTAATGGCCAATGCCTATAGATGCAGCTATGTACAAATGAGCTCAATCGGATCAGTTCCCTAGGACTAGTTCGTTCAAATGCGAAGTGTGACTTTTTTCCAAATTGGAGGTGGGGTGACTTTGAGGCAAAATGGCGGCCTTCCTGTTGGCGGTGGGTATGGGCCACAATGATGTTTTTTGCATATCTTAAGATGATGCACACCTCACCCAAATTTTGTCTCTAGGGCAAAGTTTATTGTCTCCAGTCTCCTAAGACCTTGTACATTTGGCCCCACCCACCAAAATGAGGGGTGGGGGGCACATATGTTTTCCAGTTTAACAAATTTTTTGCCAGGTCTCAGGGGTTTGCCTAAAAAAAAATTGCATTTTGGTTAACGTTCAGAGGGTGAAAAATGCAATCATTTAGGCAGAATAATATAGAAAAAAAAAAATTAAACCTGCAAGCAGGTGTAAACGGAATGGCCACACTGTGCGCCCGCACAAACCGGCGCCCGTCATCCCTCGCTGGCTCGGAAAATGTGCCGTCATCACTGCATGGGCTGCATGAATAATAAAGTAAACCATCTGGCACAGATCTTCCTGTGAGCAATAAGTGGCACTATCCCTTTTGTCAAATATTTTTATGTAGAAGTGCGCAGAATGGGACTAATCTCCATCATAGCAATTCCTGCAACAAA
This sequence comes from Pholidichthys leucotaenia, assembly GCA_020510985.1. Classification (NCBI taxonomy): domain Eukaryota; kingdom Metazoa; phylum Chordata; class Actinopteri; order Cichliformes; family Pholidichthyidae; genus Pholidichthys; species Pholidichthys leucotaenia. The sequence continues at coordinate 432,058,749 of CM035842.1, read as the reverse complement.
ATTGATAAGATAAGATAAGATAAGATAAGCCTTTATTAGTCCCACAATGGGGAAATTCCAGGATTGCAACAGCACAGGGATAGTAACACTCAGAGCAACAATCAGAAGGCAAGAAAAAAAACAAACAAACAAGCAAGCAAGAGCAGCTAATATACATATGTACATATTACTATAAAATATATATATGTACACACACACACACAGACACACAGTGCAGAGCATTGTAGCTGGATGGAATAAATATATGAATATGTAAACACACAGTGCGGAGCAATGTAGCTAGATGGAATAATATGTAGATATATAAACACGCAGTGCGGAGCATTGTAGCTAGATGGAATAAATATATAGATATATAAACATAACACACCCAGTGCGGAGCATTGTAGCTAGATGGAATAAATATATAGATATATAAACATAACACACCCAGTGCGGAGTATTGTAGCTAGATGGAATAAATATGTAAATATATAAACACACACAGTGCAGAGCATTGTTGCTAGATGGGATGAAACAGCACAACCGTCTACTTAGTTATCCTACATGGTATGATTATGTGCCCATACATATTCTCAATCTCCATAGCGACCGGTATTTTCCTAGTTGTATGCCGGAGGGGGCCATTGTGTAAGTCTATTGCATCTTTTGCATTCAAAGAACTATTAGTTTGTTACGTCTTTTTGCTATCTCTGCGAGCAGCCCTGCTTAGGTTGTACAGTCTGACAGCCGTTGGTAGGAAGGACCTGCGAAACCTCTCGGTTGTGCACCTGGGATGATGTAGTCTGCTGCTAAATGAGCTCCTAAGTGCATTCAGTATGTCCTGTATAGGGTGGAACTCGGACTCCAGCAGAGATGACAGTTTAGCCACCGTCCTTCTCTCTCCTATCTCCTCCACCGGATCAAGGCGCTGCCCCAGGACAGAGCTAGCTTTCTTGATCAGTTTGTTCAGTCTCTTCCTATCGGCTGCAGTAATGCCACTGCCCCAGCAGACCACTCCAAAAGTGATGGCTGATGCCACCACCGTGTCATAGAATGTCTTCAGCAGCGCGCCTTGTACACCAAAAGACCTGAGTCTCCTCAGCAGGAACAGCCTGCGCTGTCCCTTCTTGTAGAGTGCATCAGTATTGTGTGACCAGTCTAGTTTATTGTTCAGATGAACACCCAGGTACTTATAGGCTGTCACCATCTCAATGTCTGTTCCCTGTATATTTACTGGTGCTGTGAAGGGTTGTCCTTGCCTGCGGCAGTCCACCACCAGCTCCTTAGTTTTCCTCGCGTTGATCTGGAGGCAGTTCCGATGGCACCAGTCCACGAAGTCCTGGATAAGCCCTCTGTACTCAGCTTCATGTCCATTGGAGATGAGGCCAACGATCGCAGAGTCATCAGAGAACTTCTGTAGATGGCAGTGTGTTGTGTTGTGTGAGAAGTCCGCAGTATAAAGAGTGAACAGGAAGGGAGCCAGCACCGTTCCCTGGGGGGCCCCCGTGCTACTGATCGTGTCGGACACACAGTCCCGGGTTCTCACAAACTGAGGCCGGTTCGTGAGGTAGTCCAGGATCCATGATGACAGGTGCTGGTCCACCCCTGCGCGCAGCAGCTTGTCCTTCAGGATCATCAGTTGAATGGTGTTGAAAGCACTGGAGAAGTCAAAGAACATGATCCTCACCATATTCCCGGGCTTCTCCAGGTGGGACAGAGAACGGTGAAGGAGGAAGATCACCGCATACTCCACCCCAATGCCATGCTGGTAGGCGAACTGGAGTGGATTCATCGCTGGTTCCACCAGGGGGCGGAGGTGAGCAAGGAGCAGTCTCTCCAGGGTCTTCATCAAGTGGGACGTCAAGGCCACCGGTCTGTAGCTGTTCAGGTCTTTGGGGTGGGAAGTTTTTGGTACAGGTACCACACAAGATGTTTTCCACAGTTGTGGTACCCTCCCCAGTTTCAGGCTCATGTTGAAGATATACGTCACAATCCCACACAGCTGGTCTGCACAGGACTTGAGGAGCTTTGCGCTGATGCCGTCCGGTCCCGACACCTTCCTCGCCTTGATCTTCCGCAGCTCCGTCCTCACCTGGGTCCTGGTCAGGGTCAGGATGGGGGGCTGTGTGTTGGGAGTGGGGAGTGGGCAGCAGGACTTGATTTCTTTAGAGGCAGCAGTGGTTGTTGTGCAGACGGGGGGGGGGGGGGGTTGGTCAAACCTATTGAAAAACAGATTCAGGTTGTTCGCCCACTCCCTGCCCTCCGTGGCATGGGGGGAGGTATTCTGGAGCCCAGAGATGGTTTTGAGGTTTCTCCAGACCCCGCTGATGTCGCTCTGTTGCAGCTTGTCCTCCATCTTCTTCCTGAAGCTGTCCTTGCCTACTCTGATCTTTCTCTTCAGCTCCCTCTGTACGGACTTCAGCATCTCCCTATTCCCCGACCTGAAGATCCTCTTCTTCTCTCTCAGAAGTGTTTTTATCTCAGGGTTGATCCAGGGTTTGTTTTTTGAGTGACGCCGTATGGTCTTGGTGGGAACGGATTTGTCCACACAGAAGCTGAGGTAGCCCGTGAAGGTGTGAATGAGGCCATCGATGTCCTCACCATGTGGATCACAGAGCTGCTTCCAGGCGGTGGCTTCAAAACAGCCCTTTAGAGTGTCCATTGTCTCCTCAGACCATAACTCCACAGTGTGCATGGCCGGAGGTTGTCTGTGCACTAGGGGTTTGTACACTGGCCGGAGATGAACCAAGTTGTGATCCGATCTCCCGAGTGGGGGGAGTTGCAATGAGGTGTACGCCTCCTTAGTGTTTGCTTAGAATAAGTCCAGTGTTTTATGGTCTCTAGTGTGGCATGTGACATACTGGGTGAACGTGGGTAGAATGGGAGATAGTGAAACATGGTTGAAATCGCCTGAGATGAGGAGAAGAGCATCTGGGTGTTCTGTCTGCAGCCTGCTGGTTACTGAATGGATGACGTCACGCGCTGTCCCAGCGTTCGCCGTCGGATTTGTATAAACAACGATGCAGATCACGTGTGAGTGTTCTCTCGGGAGATATGTAGGCCTCATGCTAACAGCTAGCAACTCAATGTCTTTGCTGCAGTGTTGTTGTTTAACAGTGATATGTCCCGGTCTGCACCAGTTGTTGTTAACATACATTATCACTCCACCGCCCCTTGCTTTGCCACTGTCTGGTGTTCGGTCAGCCCGTATCACGTGAAAACCCTCCAGCTCAATGTTAGTATCTGCTGCTAGTTCAGTTAGCCACGTCTCAGTAAACAAAAGGAGAGAGCCCTCCCGGTAAGTGCTATCGTAACGGGAGATAGCCGCTAGCTCATCTACCCTTCCCAGTATCGACCGTACATTTCCCATGACAACAGATGGAAGGGAGGGTCTGTACCTTATATTTTTTGTCCTCCGCCTTACTCCAGCCCGGCAGCCGCGGCGTTTTCGACTCAGTTCTCTCGGTATGTCGAGTTGAAGTGATGAAGTGGAAAAGATATGTGCACCTCCACCACTCATTTTTGTGGGTGGGGCAAATGTGCGGAGAGGGATTAATCTCCATCATAGCAATTCTGGGCAAGCAGATACAATAGGGCTTTCGCCGACTGACGTTGTCAGTGGCTCGCCCGGGCAACAATTCCTTGTCAGTTATGTGTTGTCGACCCATATATGTGACAGTCACCTAAATCTATGTTCCAATTTTAATGACTCCAGGACGTTCCCACCCCTCCCCATAAGCTCACGGATTGAATGGCGAAGAGGGCAATGATAAGACATTTCATGTCATGCTAAAGTTGATGTTCGGTTATGATCATGGCTGTGGTCTGATGAATCTCAGAAAATTTCACATCATTCTGGCAAGCGGTGCGTGAGTAATAAATAAATTTTTTTTTCAGGAATTCTTTCGTTAACCACTATGTGGCGCTATAACTTTTGTCAGGGATTTTGATGTAGTTGTGATTGGGGCGGGACTATTTTCCATAATGGAAAGTCTGGTGCACATTGGACAGGTTTTGGCCGAGTTACAGGTGGTTGAATTTTAAAGTGGAGGAGTCAAATTTTGCCATTTTGCCCTGGCAACACTTCCTTGTCACTTATGTGCTGTCCACCCATAGTGGACTATATGTGACAGTCACCTAAACCTATGTTCCAATTTTCAAGACTCCAGGACGTTCCCACCCCTCGCCATAAGCTCACGTATTGAATGGTGAAGAGGGCGTGTCCATGGTAAGACATTTCATGTCAAGCTAAAGTTGATATTCATTTATGATCATGGCTGTGGTCTGATGAATATCAGAAAATTTCACATTATTCTGGCTAGCGACGTGTGAGTAATAAATAAAACATTTTTTCAGCAATTCTTTCGTTAACCACTATGTGGCACTATAACTTTTGACAGGGATTTTAATGTAGTTGTGTTTTGGACAGGACTATTTTCCATAATTGAAAGTCTGGTGCACATTGGACAGGTTTTGGCCAAGTTACAGGTTGTTGAATTTGTAAGGGGAGGAGTCAAATTTTGCCATGGCGCCCTGGCCACGCCTTTTGAGATTTTTACAAAATTTATACAATTTTTAATGGCAAATTGATATAGATGCCGACATGTAAAAATGAGCTCAATCAGAGCAGGTTCCTAGGACTAGTGCGTTCAAATGCGAGGTGTGACTTTTTTCCCCAATTGGAGGTGGGGCGATTTTGAAGCAAGATGGCGGCCTTCCTGTATGCGGTGGGTATGGGCCACAATGATGTTTTTTGCATATCTTAAGGTGATTCACACCTCACCCAAATTTTATGTCTCTACGGCAAAGTTTATGGTCTCCAGTCTCCATAGACCTTGTACGTTTGGCCCCACCCACAAAAATGAGGGGTGGGGGGGCACAGATGTTTTCCAGTTTATCAATTTAGTTTATCATATTTTTTGCCAGGTTGGAGGGGTTTGCAAAAAAAAATTGCGTTTTGGTTAACGTTCAGAGGGTGAAAAATGCGATCATTTAGGCAGAAGAATATAGAAAAAAAAATAACAAATAATAATTAAACCTGTAGGCAGGTGTAAACGGACCTTCGCCCCACGCGCGACCGCGGAACCCGCCGCCCGTCCTCCCTCGCTTTGAACACTACCTGCTGGCCATTTACTCCAATCGACCTCTTCCACGCAGCATTAGGTGGAGGTACCATAGTCATTGTGCCCAAAAACAATGTCTCCAAACTTTCACTCATGTCCCTCTGCTGAAGTTCCTCCACTCTCATTTTTGTTTTACACAAAGCAGCAAAATACCCCTTTTTCTGACATTTCTTGCAGTCTGCATTGCGAGCTGGACATTCTTTAAATGAATTCCATGTGCTTTTCCACACCTGCCACATCTGGCAGGCACAGAACACAGCAGAAGTGTGGTGGACTTGCAGGCAGCCAGAAGAGCTGGATGACATGGTTGCCTGTGATAACCAGAACTGTGAAATTCAGTGGTTCCATTTAGGATGTGGGGGACTCTGAAGCACGAACCCGTGGTTTTGTGACGTGCGCATTAGAGTAGTGCTGTAGCATGAGACAGTTATGCGCTACAACATGGTAGAACAATGATACATATTGATCATGCATGTCAGTTTATATTCTTGTATTGTGTCATGGTTATGGTTACAGTTTTGCATCTTTGAAATAAAGAGCTGCAGTTTGTAAGCCATTCGTTACTTTATTCCAAAAATTGTTACAAAGCAAGCAAGTGTATTTATATAGCACATTTTGTGTGCTTATGTCAAAAAGGTGTGCAATATGTTCAAGAGGCAAATTAATCCGCAAATGTATCTTAGTTAAAAGGAGAATTTGAAATTGGGAAATTTTAGGGACTGTTCAGGGTGGGACTATTATCCACTGTCAAATATTTAGTGAAAATGAGAAAAAGTTTCTCCAAGGTACAACTTTCCGAAATTTCATGGCGTGTAGTCAACCGTCACCATGTTGCCAGGGCAAGACTTCCCTCTAAGTTATGTGTTGTCCACCAATATTGGACTACATATGACTGACAGTGACCTCAACATATGTAGAAAAATTGAGACCTCCAAGACCTTCCCACCCCTCCCCATAAGCTCACGGATTGTATGGCGAGGAGGGCATGTCTATGTTAACACGTTTGATGTTATACTATTGTTGATGTTCAGTTATTATCATGGCTGTGTTCTGATTAATCTCAGAAAATTTCACGTCATTCTGCCCAGCTGCGCGTGAGTAATAAATAAAACAGTTTTAAGCAATTCTTTCGTTAACCACTATGTGGCACTATATCTTTTGTCAGGTATTTTGATGTCATAGCGTCCGGGGTGGCACTATTTTCCTTCATGTAAAGTGTTGTGGACATCGGAAAAGTTTTGCCCGTCAGTAATTCTTCCTTTAATCATTAGGGGGCGCTATGAGTGTTTTTATTATTTGTATATAGATGGGTTCGGGGAACGGATAATATTCTTCGTTTAAAATTTGTTGGAAATCGTGCAAAGTATGTCCAATTTACAAGGGTCTAATTTTGTTACCAGTAGGCGGCGCTAAAACTTTTGAGACCTTGAGACCTCCAAGACCTTCCCACCCCTCCCCATAAGTTCACGGATTGAATGGCGAGGAGGGCGTGTCTATGTTAACACGTTTGATGTTATACTATTGTTGATGTTCAGTTATTATCATGGCTGTGTTCTGATGAATCTCAGAAAATTTCACATAATTCTGCGTAGCCGCTTGTGAGTAATAAATGAAACATTTTTTAGCAATTCTTTCATTTACCACTATGTGGCGCTACATCGGTTGTCAGGTTTTTTGAGGTCATTGCGTCTGCGGTGGCACTATTTTCCTTGATGGAAAGTTTTGTGGACATGGGACCATTTTTAGCCGAGTTACAGGTGGTTGAAGTTGTAAGGGGAGGAGTCAAACTTGGCCGTGGCGCCCTGGCCACGCCTTTTGAGATTTTGACCTAATTTATATAACTTTTAATGGCCAATGCCTGTAGATGCTCCCATGCAAAAATGAGCTCAATTGGATCTGGTCCCTAGGACAAGTGCGTTAAAATGCAAGGTGTGACTTTTTTCCAAATTGGAGGTGGGGCGACTTTGAGGCAAGATGGCGGCCTTCCTGTTGGCGGTGGGTATGGGCCACAATGATGTTTTTTGCATGTCTTGAGGTGATTCACACCTCACCCAAATTTGATGTGTCTACGGCAAAGTTTATGGTCTCCAGTCTCCATAGACCTTGAAAATTTGTGTACGTTTGGCCCCACCCACAAAAATGAGGGGTGGGGGGGAACATATCTTTTCCAGTTTATCGAATTTTTTGCCCGGTCAGAGGGGTTTGCCAAAAAAAATTGCGTTTTGGTTAACGTTCAGAGGGTGAAAAATGCGATCATTTAGGCAGAATAATAATAATAATAATAATAATAAATAAACACGAGCGGATACAATAGGGCTTTCGCCGACTGACGTTGTCAGTGGCTCAGGCCCTAATAATAAATAAACGTGAGCGGATACAATAGGGCTTTCGCCGACTGACGTCAGTTGCTCAGGCCCTAATTAAACCTGCAGGCAGGTGTAAACGGGCCTTCGCCCCCCGCGCGACCGCGGAACCCGCCGCACGTCCTCCCTCGCTTTGAACACTACCTATTGGCCATTTACTCCAATCGACTTCTTCCACGCAGCATTAGGTGGAGGTGCCATAGTCATTGTGCCCAAAAACAATGTCTCCAAACTTTCACTCATGTCCCTCTGCTGAAGTTCCTCCACTCTCATTTCAGGACAACACCTCACATCACCAGTAAATATACAGGGAACAGACATCGAGATGGTGACATCCTATAAGTACCTGGGTGTTCATCTGAACAATAAACTAGACTGGTCACACTATACTGACGCACTCTACAAGAAGGGACAGCGCAGGCTGTTCCTACTGAGGAGACTCAGGTCTTTTGGTGTACAAGGGGCGCTGCTGAAGACATTTTATGACACGGTGGTCTGCTGGGGCAGTGGCATTATGGCAGCCGATAGGAAGAGAGTGAACAAACAGATCAAGAAAGCTAGCTCTGTCCTGGGGTAGCGCGTTGTCCCAGTGGAGGAGATAGGAGAGAGAAGGACGGTGGCTAAACTGTCATCTCTGCTGGAGTCCGAGTTCCACCATATGCAGGACATACTGAACGCATGGTGGAGTTCATTTAGCAGCAGACTACATCATCCTAGGTGCACAACCGGGAGGTTTCGCAGGCCCTTCCTCCCAACGGCTGTCAGACTGTACAACCTAAGCAGGGCTGCTCTTAGAGATAGCGTAAAGACGTGACAACCTAATAGTTTTGAATGCAAAAGACATACAATGGTCCCCTCCAGCATACAACTAGGAAAATACTGGTCGCTATGGAGGGTGAGAATATGTATGGGTACATAATCATACCATATAGGATAACTAAGTAGACGGTTGTGCTGTTTCATCCCATCTAGCAACAATGCTCTGCACTGTGTGTGTTTATATATTTACATATTTATTCCATCTAGCTACAATGCTCCGCACTGGGTGTTTATATATCTACATATTATTCCATCTAGCTACAATGCTCTGCACTGTGTGTGTTGAAGCACGCTGGTCGCCATGGAAACAGTTCTGTACTATCTACATGTACTGTCTATCAGCCCTAGTGATTCCTTCATGCATTTTTTTTTCTGCTAGTGAGAGAAAAAGAGAGAAAAAAATTTTCAGCAATTCTTCCTTTTAAAAATAGGGGCGCTAAAACTTTTGTTTGTTATGTTTATGTAGACATGTTTGGGGCCGTACTACCCAGGTAAGGTTGTGAGAAATCTGAACAACCAGAAACGTAAAAGCCTCCACCCTCTCCACACACTCCTTGACTATGTATAGAGGAGGTGGCTTACTGCTATGCTTCCTAATATTAATAATGAGTTCTGTTTTTTTATTATGTGTTTAATAGCATATTATTATCTGAGCACCATCTCACCAGTGGGACTCATCTCCTCCTGAAATGAAGCCCACTATTGTTGTGTCATCTGCAAACTTCTCTATAATGTTTATGGGATGAACAGGTATGCAGTGATATGTGTACAATAGGCACTTTTCCACAAGTATCACCTTAGCTTTACTTACTTTAACTTTACTCAGTTTCTCGCTCTTTCCACAGTACCCTACACGCTTTAACCGATACGATTTTCGTGCCAGTTTAGGGGCAGGGGACAAGCGAGAAAAAGCGAGGTGTGAGTTTTCGTCAATCGACTGCTAGCCGCTGATTGGTCAGCGCGTAACATCACAGAGAGAGCGTCCGTTTTCAGTTTTCTGTTGAAGCGGCACAACCACCATTTGTAATCGGTCACGGAGTGAATATGATATTAATAGAGACAGCGTTGTAGGTTAGGTTTTGCGGAAATCTACACCGTGGTCCAACGAAGAGGTGCGGGGTTTTCTCTGCTTGCTGGCAGATCCACAGTCAGAAGAGTGATCCGGACCCTACAGATGACTGCGCAGAATAGAACCGTACTACTGACAAGCTGAATACGAAGTTGAGAGAACCATCCATGGTGAGTGATTTGTAATATTGTGCATCTGTTTGCTTATTTATCCTGTTGGTGGTAAGCTCACTTTTGAGCAATACAGCCGCGTTCTGTGCTGGCTAACTCGTTGTAGCTAACGAATTTTGGCTAGTAGCTAGATAATACCAACTGTTGATTCACGCTTGTTTTCTCCTAAATATTCGCTTGTGAGAGCAAAATATGACATATATCAATCCTGGTTATAGTCCTGGTTTTTGTTTTGTATTGCACTTGGTGCTGCGCATTAAATTGTGTGCAATTTAATGCCGTTTTTTGCTGGCTAACTCGTTTTAGCTAACGAGTTTTGGCTAGTAGCTAGATAATACCCACTGTTGATTCACGCTTGTTTTCTCCTAAACATTTGCTTGTAAGAGCAATACGCTGAAATATATCAATCCTGGTTATAGTCCTGGTTTTTGTTTTGCATTAAATTGTGTGCAATTTAATGCTAGAATGTGTTTCCACATGCCAGGGTTAGCTTCCCTGTTTATAGTGGATACTGGTGAGATATATATCTCAACAATATAAAAGGGCTTTTTCAAACCAGTGATTTATAAAGTCATTCATATAATTTTCTAAAGCGTCAGAAAGAGAAATCCATATATTATATCATTCATTACACAGACCATGATATATTTCAAGCATTTATTTATTTTAATTTGGGTGATTATGGCTTATAGCCCCTGAAAACCCCAAATTCCATTTGGCAAAAAATTAGAATATTACATAAACTTTAAAAAATAGTTTTTAAATAGAAATGTGGGCCGATGAGGTGTTGGTTAAAATGGGCTGTAGCCATAATCATCAATATTAAAATAAACGCTTTCAATATATCACTGTCCCTGTAATGAATCTATATATGGGTTTCACTTTCTGAAATGAGTGACAAAAATATTGAACTTTTTCATGATATTCTAATTTTTGAGATGTGCCTGTATAAGTGTTGAACTTGCTTGAAAAAAACTAAACACCATCCATTTCTATTGTTCGTCTAGGCAGGAGGGAATCAGCCGCTCAACAACGGACGTTGCCACTGTGGAAAGTACTGAAATCCTTTGGTTTTATAGGTAAGTGTCAAAACCAAATTAGCACAATTTCCACTTAATGTAAAAGGGACTGAACTGAGATTTATTTGATTGTGTGAGTATTAATTACAGAATAACTGAAAAAAGACTGGCGCATCAACTGTAAAATAAACCACTTGTTAATGTATTTATTTGTCAGATCACTTGTGTGATCCTTTGAGTTATGTTCATAACTGTATCTTTTGGGGAATGGCAGTTGTTCAGTCATCAATATAGTTTAGTTTATATGTGTAGTTTATACTCTATCATCAATAAAGTCATGCAGTAACAGGACACAGTACAAATATTGTAGTGCTTCCTTTTATATTTTAGCAATGCAAGTACAAAACACCACCCACACTTGAAGCCAGTGCAAGAAGAGACACTTTTACATTCCAGACAAACTTTTATTGATAAAAACTCCATATTTTGACTGAGCGACTCCATAATCTGTGATGCACACCTTCAGTTAAAGTACTAGATTCCATTCCACTGAATGTATTAATTCATTCTGATTGCTGAGGCCACAGTAAAAGCAGATGACTTTAAATGCAACCCAGCCCTTGTAAAATCGACTTTACATCAGTGCAGCTATATGAAAATTGTGGTTAAATACAACAACGAAGTACTTTATTGTCACATTGGAATGGGAATCGCTGCTGTTTTGTTTTTCTTTTGAATTCTTGGATGGAATATGGGTGGGCAATATAAGCTGCATCTTCAGCCATCACCCATTTCAGATAACCTATGTTGAACTGTGTAATCAGAGGAGTTATTGTTTAATTCGACCTTATTAAATTTTTTCCCCCTTTGTTATATTATTGTATTTTCTTTAAATCTATCCAAAATAAAGATTCATTCATTCACATTCCACCACTGGCTTTTAGTAACAAGTGTATTTCCCAAATATGTTTTAAACTTCATTTATTTAACCTCCACACATTTCTGTCTTTTGTCTAGGCAAGAGGTAAACGATCGATCCACCCCAAACTGGACCTTGCATCACTATTTACAGAGATGCAGGCCTAAGATCTGCTGATCTGAGACCAGTGTGAGCTGCACATCCCAGCTGCTGAGTGACCCAGTCTTACAGTTTGAGTTTTGCACATTCTGAATAATCTGGAATTTGCTGCTGATTGTAATAAACAATTTAGTGACTTATGTGTTTGCATCATGATTTCTATTTTTGTCTTTTAATACACTGGTGGGAAAAGAGTCAATAGTACAAACCATTAATGGGTGACCTTGAAAATAATGACTCATTTTTAAGACATTTATGTCACATGGTGGTAACCTTCACATATAAAAAGACATCTGCAAAAACTTCAGAGGTTTGTCAGTGCAATACTACATGAATGCATGTATAGTACATTGTTGATGCAGAGAATATATAATTCTACAGTATATGTATCGAGCTTAAATCAAGCATTTTCCATGTAACCTTGTGACTGCATTATTTTAATTGCTTTTAATGCTAGATCAAGTTTGTTTTGGCCTAAAATGCATCATAACTGTCAAATACATCTTATTATACCGAACTCAGTAATGTTTACTTTTGAATATACATTTTGTGGCTAATATAGTTATTAACCTGGCGATCGAGTTGTGTCAGCTGATCATTTTTTGCTATGACAACATCTCAGACTCAGTGCAGCTTAAGCAGGTACGTCCATGATGTCTCAACAGTCCAGGATTTTCACGCAGATCAGAGCAATTTTTTTCCCACAATATTTTTATTGAACCTTTTTTTTTTTTTACAAACAGCACACACAGTCAGACACTAACACAAAAGTAATTTAAAATCTAAACAATAAAATGACAAAAAAGGGTAAAAAACAGAAACCATTAACAAAAACAAGTCAACAATGTTCCTCTGTTTAGGTAATCTGTTACATTAGAATACATAATATACATTCACCAGCTTGGAATTTGCAAGGTCCACACATATCATTCACCTTCTTCAGAAGTTACGTTTACTTAATTTACATAATCAATGAAAGGTCTCCATATATTCTCAAACACATTTCCTTTGATTTCAGTATGTATGTTATTCTTTCTAGTGGAAACCAAAAGTGAGTTGGTTGTAGTCATTTTTCTAAGGTGTTTTGACGTGTAATTACCCATCCCTGAACACATATGCCTTATAAATATCAAGAGATGGGAAAATGATACTCAAATGACACTCAACATGCAAAATGGTACTACAGTTGGATTGCCTTTCTTTAAAATTTTTTAAAGTTATTTTGTAAGTAAAAGTGGGCTAGGATTAACTGGAAATGTAACAAGTTTCCACATATAATTCCAAGGTCAATTGGCAATTCAATCAAACGAAAAAGGAGTTGTTCAGCTGCTGCATTTTTCTGCAGTCATTTTCTACGGTGTTTTAGAGTGTAATTTCCCATCCCTGAACACATATCCCTTAAAAAGAACTATCAATGGGAAAATGATACACAAAAACAAGAATTTTACTACAGTTGAATTGGCTTTTTTTAAAGTAATTTAAATTATTTTGTACGTAAAATAGGGCTATGATTAATTGGAAATATAACAAGTATCCACATATAAGTTCTTCATATAAGTTATAAGGAAGTTCTGCAACCACTGTGTGCTTGAGAAGCGGGGGACAACATTCTCCCACCACTGCGAGCTACGGTTTACTGCCCAGGTCCATGGTCTGCAGCGTTGATTTTGCAACAACGCAGCCAACTAGAACACACACACAGCATACATATTAATACTGATAACCTGGTGACATCAAAATGCTGTACACAACAATGACATGACGATAAAATGACAATAGAAAGCATTAAATTACCAAAAACTTTTTCCTCGTGTGCCTGATGTGCCTGATATGCTGGGTAATTAAGCTCTCTGCTTCATATTCCCCAATGGCAACAACGAGTCTCTGGTACTGCTCCAACGTGTGTTCTCTCAATGCACATCGACTTCTCCTGTAAAACTCTCTTCTCCACTTAAAAACATTCATTGTGTTCAAAAGCCAGAGAAGAACCAACGTGGAAATCCTCCGCTCGTAATCCGCCATTTTCTTTGTTGTGAAGACGTCGGTCGCCGGAGATGATGTCAGCAGATTATGGGGCCGCCTCAATCCCGCCCACTACAGAGTTTACGCGGCTTTACAGGGTTGTAGTGGGTCAACAACCCAGGGAGAGAGAAGTAGTGGAGAATTGAAACAAGTAAAAAAGAACTGTGACTATGGAAAAGAGCCTAATGAATACAAAGTGGGGCTCAACACACAGCCCTGTGGCCAGCCTGTGTTAAGCATTACTGTAGAGGAGGAATGACTACAGTGTTACAGCTAAATTATTGCAGTAACTTCCAAAAATTATGTTGTAATGCATCCCCTGTAGACTGCTTCTCTTCTCTTCTTGTACTTTGCCTCCCTCTAGTGGTTGCCTCTCTTAACTGCACCCCTTTGACAAAAATGTGTCTTACTGACTTGTGCCGATTCTTTCTGCAAAGGGATTTGGCAAAAACCTGCAGTGGCATCTAGCTTTGAAAAAATTCTAGCTCCAGCTAGTTTAGCGAGCGTCTCATCGACTGCAGAGAGGATGTGTCTTTCTCTGCACACGTTGTCATTTAGGTGGGTGAGGTCGACACATATACTGATTTTTCCTTTCAGTGGTTCCATTTAGGATTTGGGGGACTCTGAAGCACAAACCCCACAGCAGCCGTGGTTTTGTGATGTGCGCATTAGAGTAGTGCTGTAGCATGAGACAGTTATGTGCTATAACATGGTAGAACAATGATACATATTGATCATGCATGTCAGTTTATATTCTTGTATTGTGTCATGGTTATGGTTACAGTTTTGCATCTTTGAAATAAAGAGCTGCAGTTTGTAAGCCATTGTGTACTTTATTCCAAAAATTGTTACAAAGCAAGCAAGTGTATTTATATTTCACATTTTGTCTGCTTATGTCAAAAAGGTGTGCAATATGTTCAAGAGGCAAATTAATCCGCAAATGTATCTTAGTTAAAAGGAGAATTTGAAATTGGGAAATTTTAGGGACTGTTCAGGGTGGGACTATTATCCACTGTCAAATATTTATTGAAAATCAGAAAAAGTTTGTCCAAGATACAACTTTCCGAAATTTCATGGCGTGTAGTCAAACGTCACCATGTTGCCAGGGCAACACTTCCCTGTAAGTTATGTGTTGTCCACCTATATTGGACTACATATGACAGTGACCTCAACATATGTTGAAAAATTGAGACCTCCAAGACCTTCCCACCCCTCCCCATAAGCTCATGGATTGAATGGCGAGGAGGGCGTGTCTATGTTAACAGATTTGATGTTATACTATTGTTGATGTTCAGTTGAGTTCAACTATCCAACATATTGCGATCAGGTAAACTCGGACATGTGGCCATGGTAACACTTACATTTCAGGTACATGTTGCAGAAACCACAGAACTACTGAAGAGAGTCATGGTGACTTACGTTCCACATTTGGTGACTCTTGGACATTCCCAACCCTCCAAAGTATAAAACATATTGATTGGCAAGGAATGGGTTTTCATGGCAACTGTGCTTATCGCAGGACAAAAGTGACTTCCACCGAGAATAGTCCAATGCACTCTGAGGAACCCCTGAAAAGGTCATGTCATCATGACTTCTGGTCTTTGTGCAAAATTAGAAACAATTTTGGGCAGTACGTCATGTCAGCAGTAGGTGTGGGTGTGACAGTTTTGTGAATATTGATATACAGACATGTTCAGAGTGGGATCAGTATGATTTGTGAAAAGATTTTTCCAAATCAGGCGAGAATTGTCTGAGCTGTAACTGTCATGTTTTGTTTGGCGAGAAAGCCACTGAAGCACTCCAGTCGCCCTGGAAACAGTTCTCTACTATGTACATGTACAATCAATGAGCCCAAGTCATTCCTTCATGTAATTTTGTAAAGCTGGTGAGAGAAATATTAAAAAAAAACAGTCGTCAGTAATTCTTCCTTTAATCATTAGGGGGCGCTATGCGTTTTGTTTATTATTTGTATATAGACGAGTTCAGGGAAGGGAGAATATTGATCGTATAAAATTTGTTGCAAATCGTACAAAGTTTGGCCATTTTACAAGGGTCTAATGTTGTTACCACTAGGAGGCGCTAAAACTTTTTTTTTATTTTATATAGGAGTGTTCAGGGTGGGACTATTATCCATTGTCAAAAATTTGATGAAAATCAGACAAAGTCTGTCCAAGATACAACTTTCCGAAATTTCTTGGCAAGTTGTCAACCGTGGCCATGTTGCCATGGCAACACATCCGTGTAAGTTATGTGTTGTCCACCCATATTGTACTACACATGACAGTGACCTCAACATATGTTGAAAAATTGAGACCTCCAAGACCTTCCCACCCCTCCCCATAAGTTCATGGATTGAATGGTGAGGAGGGTGTGTCCATGGTAATACGTATGATATCATACTAATGTTGATGTTCAGTTATAATCATCGCTGTGTTCTGATGAATCTCAGAAAATTTCACGTCATTCTGGCCAGCCGCGCATGAGTAATAAATAAAACAGTTTTCAGCAATTCTTTCGTTAACCACTATGTGGCTCTGTATCTTTTTTCAGGTTTTTTGATGTCATTGCGTCCGGGGTGGGACTATTTTCCTTCATGGAAAGTTTTGTGGACATCGGACAAGTTTTGCCCATCAGTAATTCTTACTTTAATCATTAGGGGGCGCTATGAGTTTTGTTTATTATTTGTATATAGACGAGTTTGGGGAAGGGAGAATATTGATCGTATAAAATTTGTTGCAAATCGTACAAAGTTTGGCCATTTTACAAGGGTCTAATATTGTTACCACTAGGAGGCGCTAAAACTTTTGTTATTTTATATAGGAGTGTTCAGGGTGGGACTATTATCCATTGTCGAAAATTTGATGAAAATCAGACAAAGTCTGACCAAGATACAACTTTCTGAAATTTCTTGGCGAGTAGTCAACCGTCGCCATGTTGCCATGGCAACACTTCCCTGTAAATTATGTGTTGTCCACCCATATTGTACTACACATAACAGTGACCTCAACATATGTTGAAAAATTTAGACCTCCAAGACCTTCCCACCCCTCCCAATAAGCTCATGGATTGAATGGCGATGAGGGCGTGTCCATGGTAATATGTATGATGTCATACTAACGTTGATGTTCATTTATGATCATCGCTGTGTTCTGATGAATCTCAGAAAATTTCACGTCATTCTGGCAAGTCGCGCATGAGTAATAAATAAAACAGTTTTAAGCAATTCTTTCATTAACCACTATGTGGCGCTATATCTTTTGTCAGGTGTTTTGAGGTCATTGTGTCCGGGGTGGCACTATTTTCCTTCATGTAAAGTTTTGTGGACATCATACAAGTTTTGGCTTAGTTACAGGTGGTTGAATTTGTAAGGGGAGGAGTCAAACTTCGCCATGGCGCCCTGGCCACGCCTTTTGAGATTTTGACTTAATTTATATAACTTTTAATGGCCAATGCCTGTAGATGCCCCCATGTAAAAATGAGCTCAATTGGATCTGGTCCCTAGGACAAGTGCGTTAAAATGCGAGGTGTGAGTTTTTTCCGAATTGGAGGTGGGGCAAATTTGAGCTAAGATGGCCGCCTTCCTGTTGGCGGTGGGTATTGGCCACAATGATGTTTTTTGAATGTCTTGAGGTGATTCACACCACACCCAAATTTGATGTGTCTACGGCAAAGTTTATGGTCTCCAGTCTCCATAGACCTTGTACGTTTGACCCCACCCACAAAAATGAGGGGTGGGGGGGCACATATCTTTTCCAGTTTATCAAATTTTTTGCTCGGTCAGAGGGGTTTGCCAAAAAAAATCGCGTTTTGGTTAACGTTCAGAGGATGAAAAATGCGATCATTTAGGCAGAATAATAGAGAAAAATAATAATAATTAAACCTGCAGGCAGGTGTAAACGGACCTTCACCAGACCGCGCGACCGCGGAACCCGCCGCCCGTCCTCCCTCGCTTTGAACTCTACCTGCTGGCCATTTACTCCAATTGACTTCTTCCACGCAGCATTAGGTGGAGGTGCCATCGTCATTGTGCCCAAAAACAATGTCTCCAAACTTTCACTCATGTCCCTCTGCTGAAGTTCCTCCACTCTCATTTTTGTTTTACACAAAGCAACAAAATGCCCCTTTTTCTGACATTTCTTGCAGTCTGCATTGTGAGCAGGACATTCTTTAAATGAATTTCCATGTGCTTTTCCACACCTGCCACATCTGGCAGGCACAGAACGCAGCAGAAGTGTGGTGGACTTGCAGGCAGCCAGAAGAGCTTGGTGAGTAGTCAACCATCGTCATTTTGCCATGGCAAAACATCCCTGTAAGTTATGTGTTGTCCACCCATATTGCACTACACATGACAGTGACCTCAATATATGTTGAAAAATTTAGGCCTCCAAGACCTTCCCACCCCTCCCCATAAGCTCGTTGATTGAATTGCGAGGAGGGCGTGTCCATGGTAATACGTATGATGTCATACTAATGTTGATGTTCAGTTATGATCATCACTGTGTTCTGATGAATCTCAAAAAATTTCACGTCATTCTAGCCAGCCGCGCATGAGTAATAAATAAAAGTTTTCAGCAATTGTTTCGTTAACCAATATGTGGCGCTGTATCTTTTGTCAGGTATTTTGAAGTCATTGCGTCTGGGGTGGCACTATTTTCCTTCATGTAAAGTTTTGTGGACATCGGAAAAGTTTAGTCCGTCAGTAATTCTTACTTTAATCATTAGGGAGCGCTATGATTTTTTTTTTACTATTTGTATATAGATGAGTTCGGGAAGGGAGAATATTGATCGTATGAAATTTGTTGCAAATCGTACAAAGTTTGGCCATTTTACATGGGTCTAATATTGTTACCACTAGGAGGCGCTAAGACTTTTTTTATTTTATATAGGAGTGTTCAGGGTGGGACTATTATCCATTGTTGAAAATTTGATGAAAATCAGACAAAGTCTGTCCAAGATACAACTTTGCAAAATTTCTTGGCGAGTAGTCAACCGTTGCCATGTTGCCATGGCAACACTTCCCTGCAAGTTATGTGTTGTCCACCCATATTGTACCACACATGACAGTGACCTCAACATATGTTGAAAAATTGAGACCTCCAAGACCTTATCACCCCACCCCATAAGCTCACGGTTTGAATGGCGAGGAGGGCGTGTCTATGTTAACATGTTTGATGTTATACTATTGTTGATGTTCAGTTATTATCATCGCTGTGTTTTGATGAATCTCAGAAAATTTCACGTCATTCTGGCAAGCCGCGCACGAGTAATAAATAAAACAGTTTTCAGCAATTCTTTCGTTTACCACTATGTGGCGCCAGATCTTTTGTCAGGTATTTTGATGTCATTGCGTCCGGGGTGGCACTATTTTTCTTCATGTAAAGTTTTGTGGACATCGGACAAGTTTTGCCCGTCAGTAATTCTTCCTTTAATCATTAGGGGGCACTATGAGTGTTGTTTATTATTTGTATATAGACGAGTTCGGGGAAGGGAGAATATTGATCATATAAAATTTGTTGCAAATCGTGCAAAGTATGTCCAATTTACAAGGGTCTAATTTGTTACCACTAGGTGGCGCTAAAACTTTTTTATTTTATATAGGAATGTTCAGGGTGGGATTATTATCCATTTTTGAAAATTTGGTGGAAATCAGAAAAAGTTTGTCCAAGATACAACTTTCCGAAATTTCATGGCGTGTAGTCAACCGTCGCCATGTTGCCATGGCAACACTTCCCTGTAAGTTATGTGTTGTCCACCCATATTGGACTACATATGATAGTGACCTCAACATATGTTGAAAAATTTAGACCTCCAAGACCTTCCCACCCCTCCCCATAAACTCATGGTTTGAATGGCGAGAAGGGCGTTTCTATGGTAACATGTATGATGTCATACTAACGTTGATGTTCAGTTATGATCATATCTGTTTTCTGATGAATCTCTGAAAATTTCACATCATTCTGCCCAGCCGCTTGTGAGTAATAATTAAAACAGTTTTCAGCAATTCTTTCATTAACCACTATGTGGCGCTATATCGGTTGTCAGGTATCTTGAGGTCATTGCGTCCACGGTGGCACTATTTTCCTTCATGTAAAGTTTTGTGGACATCGGACAAGTTTTGGCGGAGTTAGAGGTGGTTGAATTTGTAAGGGGAGGAGTCAAACTTCGCCATGGCGCCCTGGCCACGCCTTTTGAGATTTTGACTTAATTTATATAACTTTTAATGGCCAATGCCTGTAGATGCCCACATGTAAAAATGAGCTCAATTGGATCAGGTCCCTAGGACAAGTGCGTTAAAATGCGAGGTGTGACTTTTTTCCGAATTGGAGGTGGGGCGACTTTGAGGCAAGATGGCGGCCTTCCTGTTGGCAGTGGGTATGGGCCATAATGATGTTTTTTGCATGTCTTGAGGTGATTCACACCTCACCCAAATTTGATGTGTCTACGGCAATGTTTATGGTCTCCAGTCTCCTAAGACCTTGAAAATTTGTGTACTTTTGACCCCACCCACAAAAATGAGGGGTGGGGGGGCACATATGTTTTCCAGTTTATCGAATTTTTTGCCGGGTCTGAGGGGTTTGCCAAAAAAAATCGTGTTTTGGTTAACGTTCAGAGGGTGAAAAATGCGATCATTTAGGCAGAATAATAATAATAATAAATTAACGGACCTTCGCCCCCCCGCGCGACCGTGGAACCCGCCGCCCATCCTCCCTCGCTTTGAACTCTACTCTGGCCATTTACTCCAATCGACTTCTTCCACGCAGCATTAGGTGGAGGTGCCGTAGTCATTGTGCCCAAAAACAATGTCTCCAAACTTTCAGTCATGGTCCTCTGCTGAAGTTGCTCCACTCTCATTTCAGGACAACACCTCACATCACCAGTAAATATACAGGGAACAGACATTGAGATGGTGACATCCTATAAGTACCTGGGTATTCATCTGAACAATGAACTAGACTGGTCACACTATACTGACGCACTCTACAAGAAGGGACAGCGCAGGCTGTTCCTACTGAGGAGACTCAGGTCTTTTGGTGTACAAGTGGCGCTGCTGAAGACATTGTATGACACGATGGTCTGCTGCGGCAGTGGCATTATGGCAGCCGATAGAAAGAGACTGAACAAACAGATCAAGAAAGCTAGCTCTGTCCTGGGGTAGCGTTTTGTCCCAGTGGACAAGATAGGAGAGAGAAGGACGATGGCTAAACTGTCATCTCTGCTGGAGTCCGAGTTCCTTCCTATGCAGAACATACTGAACGCACGGTGGAGTTCATTTAGCAGTAGACTACATCATCCTAGGTACACAACCGAGAGGTTTCGCAGGTCCTTCCTCCCAACGGCTGTCAGACTGTACAACCTAAGTAGGGCTGCTCTTAGAGATAGCCTAAAGACGTGACAACCTAATAGTTTTGAATGCAAAAGACATACAATGGTCCCCTGCAGCATACAATTAGGAAAATACCGGTCGCTATGGAGGGTGAGAATATGTATGGGTACATAATCATACTATATAGGATAACTAAGTAGACAATCAGTATGATTTGTGCAAAGATATTTCCAAATCAGGCGAGAATTGTCTGAGCTGTAACTGTCATGTTTTGTTTGGCGAGAAAGCCACTGAAGCACGCCAGTCGCCCTGGAAACAGTTCTGTATTATGTACATGTACTATCAATGAGCCCAAGTCATTCCTTCATTTAATTTTGTTAAGCTGGTGAGAGAAATATTTAAAAAAACAGTCGTCAGTAATTCTTCCTTTAATCATTAGGGGGTGCTATGCATTTTGTTTATTATTTGTATATAGACGAGTTCGGGGAACGGAGAATATTGATAGTATAAAATTTGTTTCAAATCGTACAAAGTTTGGCCATTTTACAAGGGTCTAATGTTGTTACCAGTAGGAGGCACTAAACTTTTGTTATTTTATATAGGAGTGTTCAGGGTGGGAATATTATCCATTGTCAAAAATTTGATGAAAATAAGACGTAGACGTAGAAGTTTTTCCAAGATACAACTTTTCAAAATTTCTTGGTGAGTAGTCAACCGTCGTCATGTTGCCATGGCAACACATCCCTGTAAGTTATGTGTTGTCCACCCATATTGTACTACACATGACAGTGACCTCAACATCTGTTGAAAAATTTATTCCTCCAAGACCTTCCCACCCCTCCCCATAAGCTCATGGATTGAATGGCGATGAGGGCGTGTCCATGGTAATACCTATGATGTCATACTAACGTTGATGTTCACTTATGATCATCGCTGTGTTCTGATGAATCTCAGAAAATTTCACGTCATTCTGGCCAGCCGCGCATGAGTAATAAATAAAACAGTTTTCAGCAATTCTTTCATTAACCAGTATGTGGCGCTATATCTTTTGTCAGGTGTTTTGCGGTCATTGCGTCTGGGGTGGCACTATTTTCCTTTATATAAAGTTTTGTGGACATCAGACAAGTTTTGGCCGAGTTACAGGTGGTTGAATTTGTAAGGGGAGGAGTCAAATTTCGCCATGGCGCCCTGGCCACGCCTTTTGAGATTTTGACTTAATTTATATAACTTTTAATGGCCAATGCCTGTAGATGCCCCCGTGTAAAAACGAGCTCAATTGGATCAGGTCCCTAGGACAAGTGCGTTAAAATGCGAGGTGTGACTTTTTTCCGAATAGGAGGTGGGGCGACTTTGAGGCAAGATGGCGGCCTTCCTGTTGGCGGTGAGTATGGGCCACAATTATGTTTTTTGCATGTCTTGAGGTGATTCACACCTCACCCAAATTTGATGTGTCTACGGCAAAGTTTATGGTCTCCAGTCTCCATAGACCTTGAAATTTTGTGTACGTTTGGCCCCACCCACAAAAATGAGGGGTGGGGGGGAACATATCTTTTACAGTTTATCGAATTTTTTGGCGGGTCAGAGGGGTTTGCCAAAAAAAATCGCGTTTTGGTTAACGTTCAGAGGGTGAAAAATGCGATCATTTAGGCAGAATAATAATGATAATAATAATAATAATAATAAATAAACGCGAGCAGATACAATAGGGCTTTCGCCGACTGACGTTGTCAGTGGCTCAGGCCCTAATAAACGTGAGAAATTACAATAGGGCTTTCGCCGACTGACGTCAGTGGCTCAGGCCCTAATTAAACCTGCAAGCAGGTGTAAACGGACCTTCGCCCCCCGCGCGACCGTGGAACCCGCTGCCCGTCCTCCCTCGCTTTGAACACTACCTGCTGGCCATTTACTCCAATCGACTTCTTCCACGCAGAATTAGGTGGATGTGCCGTAGTCATTGTGCCCAAAAACAATGTCTCCAAACTTTCACTCATGTCCCTCTGCTGAAGTTGCTCAACTCTTATTTCAGGACAACACCTCACATCACCAGTAAATATACACTGAACAGACATTGAGATGGTGACATCCTATAAGTACCTGGGTGTTCATCTGAACAATAAACTAGACTGGTCACACTATAGTGACACACTCTACAAGAAGGGACAGCGCAGGCTGTTCCTACTGAGGAGACTCAGGTCTTTTGGTGTACAAGGGGCGCTGCTGAAGACAATGTATGACACGGTGGTCTGCTGCGGCAGTGGCATTATGGCAGCCGATAGGAAGAGACTGAACAAACAGATCAAGAAAGTTAGCTCTGTCCTGGGGTAGCGCGTTGTCCCAGTGGAGGAGATAGGAGAGAGAAGGACGGTGGCTAAACTGTCATCTCTGCTGGAGTCCGAGTTCCACCCTATGCAGGACATACTGAACGCACGGTGGAGTTCATTTAGCAGCAGACTACATCATCCTAGGTGCACAACCGAGAGGTTTCGCAGGTCCTTCTTCCCAACGGCTGTCAGACTGTACAACCTAAGTAGGGCTGCTCTTAGAGATAGCCTAAAGACGTGACAAGCTAATAGTTTTGAATGCAAAAGACATACAATGGTCCCCTCCAGCATACAATTAGGAAAATACCGGTCGCTATGGAGGGTGAGAATATGTATGGGTACATAATCATACCATATAGGATAACTAAGTAGACGGTTGTGCTGTTTCATCCCATCTAGCAACAATGCTCTGCACTGTGTGTGTTTATATATTTACATATTTATTACATCTAGCTACAATGCTCCGCACTGGGTGTTTATATATCTACATATTATTCCATCTAGCTACAATGCTTTGCACTGTGTGTGCTGAAGCACGCTGGTCGCCATGGAAACAGTTCTGTACTATCTACATGTACTGTCAATCAGCCCTAGTGATTCCTTCATGCATTTTTTTTTCTGCTAGTGAGAGAAAAAGAGAGAAAAAATTTTCAGCAATTCTTCCTTTTAAAAATAGGGGCGCTAAAACTTTTGTTTGTTATTTTTATGTAGACTTGTTTGGTGCAGGACTAATATCAATCGTCAAAAATTTAGTGCAAATTGTTGAAAGTTTGCCCCATGTATAAATGTCCGTTTTTGAAATGCAATGAGTGGGTTTTCATGGCAACTGTGCTTATCGCAGGAAAAAACCAGCTCAGTGTGAAAGAGATTTTGCAGAGAAGTTCAGGAGATGCGGTCTATCATGCAGTTTTTAGGTTTATTAGGGCAACAGGACTAATTTCAAGGATATAGGACAGTAATGCCATTTCGAATCACAGTCCGTTCCAGAAGGTGGCGGTAATGCTCCTACAAGGCGTTTGCCAACCGCCATAAAACCTCAGAAGAAGACGACGTACGCCAGTCCTCACCCAACCAGCCTGTAAGTTGGTTTAAACGTAACATTTTGCATGTTAACCGTTAGATATAAGTGCTCCGTTTATTTTGTTATAAGTTTTGTGAGAAAACATTGCTAAATTTGTTTCCCTTGAGATTAGCATTTTAGCTAACGTTCGCGGCTAGCCCGTTAGCATTAGCATGTTTGATCTGAGCCAAGCACAGCTGTAAGTTGGTTTAAACTTAACATTTTTCATGGTAACCGTTAGATATAAGTGCTACGTTTATTTTGTTATAAGTTGTGTGAGAAAACATTGCTAAATTTGAAACTGAAAACTTCCTGTGGAATGCATACCTCCACCAACGCTCTTATATCCTCACACACTTTTCCAACAATACTCCCAAACTACTGGATGAATTTGGATGAAATTTTCACCAGAAGTGGTTCTTGGCCTACACACAAACCATTACATTTTGGGGGTGATCCATGACTGCATACCTCTACCAAGGCTCAAACTTCTTGCAGTGATTTACTAGGATTATGTAGAAACTACTCGATGGATTTTGCTGAAATTTTAACCAGAGATGGTCCTTGGCTTGCAGACGAATCCAATGAATAATTGAAATATTATTTTAATGTTTTTATTAAATATGTACTTTTTTTGTTGTTGTTGTTTGTTTTTTTTTAATACAGGCACTTCCTCTCCCTTCATGTCCTCTCCGCTTCAATGCTGTGATTCCTGATGCGATGTATGTGCTTTTTCCATGGGAGAAGTCACATGATATGACCAACACAAAGAGGCGCTGCTTGCTACGGGCACATGACCATTGCAGTCATTAGTTTTTGTTTGGCTGTTGCTCTGCAAAATTATGGTCAAAAGTGTAAATTGTGATAATATTTTGACTTTTTCCCCTTAAACAATGAGTTTCAAATTTATATTGAAACAGTAATTTTTTTTTTCCACAATATCTTTATTGAACCCTTTTTTTTTAACAAACATGATACAAACAATCAAACACTAACACTAAAGTACTACAAAAAAAAAAATGCACTAAAAACACCAACAACCACCAACAAAATCAAGTCTTCAACAATGCTCCTCTGTTTAGTCTAGACAATCCAATACATTAGTATACATATTATGTTCACCAGTTTGGAATTTACAAGGTCCACACACATCATTCACCTTCTTCTTCAAGAGTTATGTTTAAATTTTTTACATAATCAATAAAAGGTCTCCATATATTCTCAAACACAATTTCCTTTGATTTCAGTATATATGTTATTCTTTCTAATGGAAGGTTTGTTAACATCTGTCTTAACCACTGAGTCACATCTGGTCTATGAGTCTTTTTCCATAATAGTGCAATACATTTTTTGGCATTAAGCAAACTGAGGTCTATGAATGTTCTTTCACTTTTATTAAAATTATGCTTTTCTTAAAAGCCCTCACCTCTTCCCAAAACATTCTTATTAATCTACATTCCCATAAACAATGAAATAGGGTTCCTTTACTTTCCATGCATTTTGTGCATGTATCTGGTATATTTTTGTTATATCTATTTAACTCCTCCGGTGTAACATACATCCGCATTAACCATTTGAAATGTATCAATTTAAGGCGTGCGTTTATTGATTTGGTTTGAGCTTCTGTACAAGCCAATTCCCATTGTTCCTCTGAAATTTCAATTTGCAGATCTTCTTTCCAGTAGTTTAATCTTTTCAGTGAATTTTCACTTGAAGATAGTGTCAATGCGTTATAAAACTCTGAAATAATACCCTTTCTTTTACTATCTTTCATCATCATTTTTTCCAAGGATGAATAAATAGGTCGAGTGAGAGCTTTATTTTGATTTGATCGAATAAAGTTTCTAAGTTGAAGATATTTAAAAAAAAATGTGTTCTATTGAGATTAAATTTGATCCTCAGCTCTTCAAAAGACATTATGTTATCTGCACATGGCAAATATAAATCCTGAATCTTTTGTATCCCTTTTAAATTCCATACTTTAAATACAGTGTCCGCTCTCCCTGGTTTAAAATATTGATTACCCCATATTGGACTAAATTGTGACAATAACTGTGGTTCTTTTAAATATTTTTTAGCTTCACACCATATTTTGATCATATGCTTTACAAATGGATTTTTAACTTGTTTTTGTAATTTTTTTGCCGAATCTGAGTATATGAATATGGGAAGAGGTAAAGGTAAATTGTATGATTCCATTTCAGTCCAGTG
Source organism: Pholidichthys leucotaenia (assembly GCA_020510985.1). Lineage (NCBI taxonomy): Eukaryota > Metazoa > Chordata > Actinopteri > Cichliformes > Pholidichthyidae > Pholidichthys > Pholidichthys leucotaenia. The sequence goes on along the minus strand of CM035842.1, from coordinate 432,032,188 downwards.
AGGGAGATCATTTGATGAAAAATAATATGTCATAGACCTCAGTTGTGCCGACCAATAATACAACATAAAATTTGGACATTTCAGACCTCCACGATCAAATGGTAAATATAATAAAGACAAACATAATCTAGCCCTCCTGTTGTTCCATATAAATTCCACTAACTTTTTTTTTATTCTTGAGAATAGATCTAAAGGTGGTGATAAGGGAATGTATTGAAATAAATAAAGTATTTTAGGTAAAATATTACTTTTAAGTATATTGATTCTCCCGATCATCGACATTGGTAGTGACATCCATCTCTGAGTTAACTCACTGATATCTGACATTAAGGCTTCATAGTTGACACTGGCGACTGATTCTAGCTTAGGCATAATTTGGATTCCTAAATATTTAAACTGATTTACAACATTGAATTGATTTACCTCAGGGGCTGGGTAATTTCTCTGGGTCTCATTTAGCATTAATATTGAAGATTTAGTTTTATTTATTTTATATCCTGATATTTCCCCAAAATTCTTTATTAAATTCAACAAGGTTGGAATTGATTTTTTTAGATTCGACATAAACAAAATTATATCATCGGCGTACAGGGAGATTTTATGTTCTGTTGGTCCAACTTTAATTCCATATATTTGTGAATGTAAACGTATCGCTATCGCTAAAGGTTCAATTGCCATAGTAAACAGTAAAGGTGAAAGTGGACAGCCTTGTCGACATCCTCTATTGATTTTTATTGGTTTTGAAATATTGTTATTTGTTAGGATTTCTGCTGTAGCATTATTGTATATTATTTGAACCCATTTTATGAAATTATTTCCAAGTCCAAACCTTTGTAGGACTTCAAAAAGAAAGGGCCATTCAACTCTATCAAAGGCCTTTTCGGCGTCCAATGATAGGAGAGCTGTATCCGGTGCTTCTTTATTAAAATAAATAATATTAAATAGTCTTCTTACATTATGGAAGCCTTGTCTACCCTTTATAAAGCCATTCTGATCTCGATTAATAATATTTGGTAAAATTTCTTGTATTCGTCTTGCTAAAATTTTACAGATTATCTTAAGGTCGGCGTTTAATAGGCTTATTGGTCTCATATTTTCACATTTATTAGAGAGCTTACCTGGTTTTGGCAGTAGTATAATTAAGGCATTATTTATGTATGATGGTAAATTATTATTTTGAAATGCTTCTAAAACCATTTCCAAAAAAGGTTTTATTAATTTATTCTTAAATTTTTTATAAAGGTCAACTGGAAGACCATCTGGTCCTGCACTTTTTCCTGATTTCATATTATCAATGGCTAGCCCAACTTCTTCTTGACTAATTTTAGACTCCAATATCTCCCTGTTTTCATTTGGTATACACGGTATAGATAGTTTGTTCAAAAACCCATTTAGTTTTGTTAAATCAGGTTCATTTTTGGTATCATATAATTTTTCATAGTAATCTCTAAAGGCTCTATTAATTTCTAAAGGATCTATAACTACCTGTCCGTTACTTATAATACTGGTAATTGGTGTTTTAATTTCCAATTGTTTAATCTGCCATGCTAATAATTTTCCTGATTTTTCACCTTGTTCATAAAAAGATTGTTTCAATCTTAGAAGACTCGAGGCAGCTCTATTCGCTGATTTTTTGTCGTATTCAGCTCTCAAAATCAGTAATTCATTCTCCAACCTTGGGTCACTTCCTGCATACACTTTTTCCTGAAGACTTTTTATTTTATGTTCCAATTTAGCTCTCTCCTCTCGAGTCTTCTTAGATTTTGATCCTGTATAACTAATAATATGTCCCCTAATAAAAGCTTTGAAAGCCTCCCACTTTACACATGCTGATGTTTGTGTAGTATTGATGTCAAATAACTCGTCTATCTGTTTTTCTATATACTTGACAAATTCCTCATCCTGAAGCCATTTATGCTGAAATTGCCATCTACCTGATTCCTTTGTCAATTTTTTATCTACATATATTAGACAACAGGGTGCATGATCAGAGATCACGATGTTATCATAAAAGCAGTTTTGAATCTTGGACCTTAATTCTGTGGAAATCAAAAAATAATCAATACGTGAGAATGTCTTGTAGGTACTGGAATAACAAGAATAGGCTTTAACTTGTGGTTTCATTTCTCTCCATATATCTAACAATCTCAATTCTTTCATAAAATGATTAATAGTCATCCTACATCCAATGTGCATACAATCCAGTCCTGTTGATCTATCCACACCTGGATTCAATGTACAATTAAAATCCCCTGCTATTATATGTTGCCCTGTAAGTGATGATAAGATGAGAAATAAATTAGCAAAGAACTTCTGATCATCTATATTGGGACCATATAAGTTCACAAGATTTATATTTTCTAATAGCAAAGAACCTTGAATGATTACATATCTTCCAAATTTGTCTCCAATTACATTTTTCACTTGAAAAGGAACTGATTTATGTATGAGAGTCATAACTCCCCTGGCTCGGGATGAAAATGAAGAGGTGAATACACTTCCCTGCCATCTACTCCTAATTCTTTTAACATCCTCCTCTATCAGATGAGTTTCTTGTAAAAACACAATTCTTGAACCCATGTCCTTTATTTTATTCATAACTTGTTTAAGTTTTTTTTAAATTTTGTAGACCTCTGCAATTCCATGAAGTTAAATTAAGATTAACACTTTGGTCCATGATCAATAGAGAGTTTGGGATTACCTTGCAGTGTAAACATGCTCATACAGAGAAGCAAAAATATGAGTGGTTGAACATTCATCCTACAAACTACACACAAACAAATTTCCCCTTCCCACACTTGTGGCAAACCCCCCAAAATCAAAAGAAAAATTCTGTCTCCCGATATAGCCATCGACCGTTCCACACCCACGGGGAACAGCCTAAGCCACTCCTTCTTCATCCTCCCAATCACCCTAACTCTACTGCTTTTAATGACGTAACATTAACTCTCCTCTGTAGTTTTCCAACTTAACTCCAAAATTTTTAACAACTTTGTACATCATAGTTTTTTTTTTGTTTGTTTTGTTTTTGTTTTGTTTTTTTAATATATAATACAATCTATATTTTGTAAACTTACTATTTACTTCAAGTCAGTCAGATGCCTGTGCAAATGCTTAATTATTCTACCTTATATTTTGTTCATGCTTAGCTCCCACCAGTCTCTTCTTCTTCTTTGATCTGCTTAATGAACTCCTGCGCCTCCTCTGGGGTCTTGAAGATGTGGGTTCTGCCCTCATACGTGGTCAGCAGTCTCGCAGGATAGATTACACCATGACGAATCCCAAGGTTGCGCAGCTCCTTACGTACGGGATCAAACTGCTTCCTCAATTGCTGGATTCCTGTGGCCAAATCTGGGTAGAACCGCACCTGCTGGTCCTGGTGTTTAATCTCTCCTTTAGCACGTGCAGCGTTGAAGATCTTCATCCTGTCTCTGTTGCTAAGAAACTTCATAATTAAGGTCCTCGGCGGTCCCTTATCTCTCCGTGGGCCAATACGATGTGCTTTTTCCAGAACCACTGCTGATTGCAACTCCTCGCTGCCCAGCACCTCCGGAATCCACTTTTCCAGAAAGGAACATACGTCCCGACCTTCTGATTCCTCTGGAAGACCCACCAGCCTCAAATTATTCTGTCTCGACCGAGATTCCAAATCCAAAATATTATCTTCCAGAGATTTATTTTTTTTTTTCCAAAGTGCGCACCTTTAATTGAAGACGGGTGACGTCATCTTCAGCACTAGCGAGACGGAGCTCCATCTGCGCCGTTCGTTCTACACAGTCACCCAATTCCTTTCTTATTCCTTCCAACGCTGTCATAATCCCATCAAATCTAGAGGAAAAGTCCGCTCTCATTGAACTCATGGCAGCCATCAGCGCATCTGCGCCATTCCCCGCATTTATCGCACCGCTGCCAGCCTCCTCCGCCATATATGGAGTTTTGTTTGCTGCGTCACAGACCTGAAAGTCCGTTAATTTGGACTGTTTCGGCGGCTCGCTTTTTCCTTTTCCTGGTTTTCCAGCCTTAGGCTTCGCCGACATATCCTCGCCCAAATGCTGGGATACGTTCTGTCCCAAATGAGAGAGTTATTTGCCGATTTTTTTTCTCCAGGAGCAGAGCAGAGCGAGACATGTCCGTCCTACGTGGCAGCCATAACCGGAAGTCCGAAACAGTAATTTTATTAAAATATAAAGAAAAAAATCATTCATAAAATGATCCACAAATTTATAATCATTGTCGTTGGCCTCCGTCGGTCTATGATGACCATGGAAGAGAATCCTAAACGTCTACTCTGCTGGAACAGCACTGCCTGTGGCTGATCAGGCCGATGCGCACCGGTGTTCTACCTTCCAGCGTTGGGCGTTGGTAGGATTCAAGCCTCGGCAGGAAGATATGGAGGACAAGATGTTACCCATGCAGCATGTCCCCCCTCTCCACGTCACTGATGGATCCAAAGGAACAGCAGGGCTGCTATAGTTTGGCACCAGTGCCATCGCAGGAGCTGCCAGAACGATGTTGAGCACAACAGAGAACTGCCTTAGGGGCTCCGTCTCCGGATTTTTCCTCAGGGTTGACTCCCGAAGCCTTTCCCGTGACCGGGTGTGCCGCAAGGCAGCGGAGGTTTGAAATCAGGGTTTACCTTCCCCTAGATGGGCTACCTTCCCAGGTTGACGAGCCACCATCTACCCGAAGCATCTGGTTTTAAGGCGCCAGAGATCCGCCCTCGCCCCTTCTCCTATTAGTAAAAGCAGTTCCACCGGGCTTAGAGACTAAACCACACGGGCAGGCTAGGAGTTGGACTTAGTTGTCAGAGGCTTTTCGAGACGCACGCCGTAAGGAGCATTTTATGAGCACTGGGAGCTTAACCCCAGTGCCGCTCCTGGCTATGACAACCTTGGAACCTGCTAATTTGTACTCAATTTACATTTATAGGCTTTACCTTAGAATAAATTTGTGAGTCCACCACCACTACCATCCTCCTTGTTAAAAAATAATGAATCACCTGAGAACAAGCAAGGGTTTTCTTTTTTTTCTTCATTCAGCAACATCTACTGTGGAAAGAGGCTTTTTCACCAAACTGCCTTCTGGTAGAAGATACAGAATACCAAAATGCAGGTTAAACTGTTTAAAAAAAAGTTTATTTGTACCTGCTCCTATTAGGCTCCTAAATTGCTCCTAGGATTGTACAACAGCATGGTGATCCTAACTTGGATTACATGTTCTCTTTGTTTATGTTTTAGACTGTTTTTTTTTGTTTGTTTTTTTAATATGTGTAATGGGGGTATAGCGTGCAATATACTCTATGTGAGCAGATGTCACGTTGTGATGTGATGTGTTGTGATTCAAAGGGAAGCAGGTTTGTGTCAGAACTGTGAGTCCACAACAAATTTCCCCAAGGGGACAATCAAGTGTTTTCTATTCTATTCATGTAGCTAATTTTTTCTTGGAAATTCAGAACATTATTGAAAAATCTTCGTTATTGAGGAATTAATTATTTTTTTCAGTTTATGAGAAAAAATACTTTGGAGACAGAGAATTGTGAACTACTTGATGGCAGCTAAATATTATAGAATTTATTCTGAGAGTCACGTCACTAACCTGAGGTGCTGAAAATCTCACGGCCTCTCTGCTGTATTCAGAACACACTCCTCTGCTGCCTCCTCTCCCCTCACCTGTGCCGTTTGGCTCATTTTTCCCCTCTTCTATCAATTTCTGCCATTTGCTAACCACCAAAATGTGAACACACCTTCTCGAGTCCCACACCCTGTTGAATGCTGTCAGTCTGTCTTTCAGTCGGACCAGTCTCAAATGTACAGGAAAAGTCAATTTTACAAGAGGAAATTACAAATTTGAGGGAAATGGTTTCAAATGTAGATAGATTGACAAAGAAAAGTATAAAATGATTAGAAAATTGTTGTAAATTTTGGAGAACAACCTTCAAGATTGAAGTCATGAGTAATTTTAAGAGGACAACAGATTTCCACTGTTGTACAAGCTGTACATTGACTACATTACATCAAAGTGTCATATCTTCAGTGTTGTCCCATGAAAAGATATAATAAAATATTTATAAAAATGTGAGGGGTGTACTCACTTTTGTGAGATATTGTATATTGGAAGATGGTGAACTGTGAACTGTTTTTGTAGAAATATTTATTGAACTGTTTTTGAATGAATGATATGTCCAGTGGGAGGTGCTTGGTCATTAAAATGGGGTTGCTGTGAGGCTGAGGAGTCTGAACTTTGCTGCATCGTAGGTAACGATTCTGCTGTTTGTAAATGAGACAGTGGCCTGTTTTCTCCCATTTTGAAGGAGTTGTTAGAGGACTCCATTTTAAAGAGACAAAGATCTTTAATACACTCTCAGACTCAGAGCAGCTGTTGGTCTCTTTGGATCTACACATCACTGATTAGGTAAGTGTTACCATGGAGAAGGTTGACTCCTCGCCATGGGACATCGGAAATATATATCGGGAATTCATCGGAAATAAATATTCTCAATTTCTAGAGCTTAAAATATTCAGAGTTTAAAAGTTAATTTTAAAATTATTAACTTCTACATGAGAGAACATCATACAATTTTTGTAGTTGGGGGGGCTTCGAGGTTTTAGGTCCATTTTTTTATCTGCAATTGTTCAACTACAGAGAGCTGCTTCGGCACTAGTGGGTGTGCAATTTTTGCCTCAAATGTGTTGCTGTTAGGTACATTAGGTCCATTTTTTATCTGCAATTGTGCAAGTACAGAGAGCCATTTAGTAAACAATTCAGAGTTTAAAAGTTAATTTTAAAATTATTAACTTCTACATGAGAGAACATCATACAATTTTTCTTGTTGGGGGGGCTTTGAGGTTTTAGGTCCATTTTTTTTATCTGCAATTGTTGAAATACAGAGAGCTGCTTTGGCACTAGTGGGTGTGCAATTTTTGCCTCAAATGTGTGGCTGTTAGGTACATATGTTCAAAAATTTATAAATCCCAAGACCGCTCAGACCCGGCAAAAAATTTGATAAACAAGAAAAGATATGTTCCCCTCCAAACGTACACAAATTTTCAAGGTCTATGGAGACTGTAAACTTTGCCAAGATACAACTTTCCGAAATTTCATGGCGTGTAGTCAACCGTCACCATGTTTCCAGGGCAACACTTCCCTGTAAGTTATGTCTTGTCCACCAATATTGGACTACATATGACAGTGACCTCAACACATGTTGAAAAATTGAGACCTCCAAGACCTTCCCACCCCTCCCCATAAGCTCACAGTTTGAATGGCGAGGATGGCGTGTCTATGTTAACACGTTTGACGTTATACTATTGTTGATGTTCAGTTATTATCATGGCTGTGTTCTGATGAATCTCAGAAAATTTCACATCATTCTGCCCAGCCGCTTGTGAGTAATAAATGAAACATTTTTCAGCAATTCTTTCGTTTACCACGATGTGGCGCTATATCGGTTGTCAGGTATTTTGAGGTCATTGCGTCCGGGGTAGCACTATTTTCCTTCATGAAAAGTTTTGTGGATATGGGACAAGTTTTGCACGAGTTACAGGTGTTTGAAGTTGTAAGGGGAAGAGTCAAATTTCGCCATGGCGCCATGGTAACACGTTTGATGTTATACTAATGTTGATGTTCAGTTATTATCATGGCTCTGTTCTGATGAATCTCAGAAAATTTCACATCATTCTGCCCAGCCGCTTGTGAGTAATAAATTAAACAGTTTTCAGCAATTCTGTCATTCACCACTATGTGGCGCTATATCGGTTGTCAGGTATTTTGAGGTCATTGCGTTCGGGGTGGGACTATTTTCCTTCATGGAAAGTTTTGTGGACATGGGACCATTTTTACCTGAGTTAAAGGTGGTTGAAGTTGTAAGGGGAGGAATCAAACTTCGCCATGGCAACATGGCAACACTTCCTTGTCAGTTATGTGTTGTCCACCCATATTGAACTATATGTGAGAGAAACCTAAACCTATGTTCCAAACTTCATGACTCCTGGACGTTCCCACCCCTCCCCATAAGCTCACGGATTTAATGGTGAGGTGGGCATGTGCAGGCTAACACGTTAGATGCCATACTAATGTTGATGTTCAGTTATTGATCATGGCTGTGTTCTGATGAATCTCAGAAAATTTCACATCATTCTGCCCAGCTGCGTTTGAGTAAAAAATAAAAAAGTTTTCAGCAATTCTTTTGTTAACCACTATGTGGCGCTATATCGGTTGTCAGGAATTTTGATGTCATTGCGTCCGGGGTGGCACTATTTTCCTTCATGTAAAGTTTTGTGGACATCAGACAAGTTTTGGCGGAGTTAGAGGTGGTTGAATTTGTAAGGGGAGGAGTCAAACTTCGCCATGGCGCCCTGGCCACGCCTTTTGAGATTTTGACTTAATTTATATAACTTTTAATGGGCAATGCCTGTAGATGCCCCCATGTAAACATGAGCTCAATTGGATCTGGTCCCTAGGACAAGTGCGTTAAAATGCGAGGTGTGACTTTTTTCCGAATTGGAGGTGGGGCGAATTTGAGGCAAGATGGCGGCCTTCCTGTTGGCGGTGGGTATGGGCCACAATGATGTTTTTTGCATGTCTTGAGGTGATTCACACCTCACCCAAATTTGAGGTGTCTACGGAAAAGTTTATGGTCTCCAGTCTCCACAGACCTTGTACGTTTGACCCCACCCACAAAAATGAGGGGTGGGGGGGCACATATGTTTTCCAGTTTATCGAATTTTTTGCCGGGTCTGAGGGGTTTGCCAAAAAAAATCGGGTTTTGGTTAACGTTCGGAGGGTGAAAAATGCGATCATTTGGGCAGAATAATAATAATAAAGAAACGTGAGCGGATACAATAGGGCTTTCGCCGACTGACGTTGTCAGTGGCTCAGGCCCTAATAAACGTGAGTGGATACAATAGGGCTTTCGCCGACTGACGTCAGTGGCTCAGGCCCTAATTAAACCTGCAGGCAGGTGTAAACGGACCTTCGCCCCCCGCGCGACCGTGGAACACGCCGCCCGTCCTCCCTCGCTTTGAACCCTACCTGCTGGCCATTTACTCCAATCGACTTCTTCCACGCAACATTAGGTGGAGGTGCCGTAGTCATTGTGCCCAAAAACAATGTCTCCAAACTTTCACTAATGTCCCTCTGCTGAAGTTCCTCCACTCTAATTTCAGGACAACACCTCACATCACCAGTAAATATACAGGGAACAGACATCGAGATGGTGACGTCCTATAAGTACCTGGGTGTTCATCTGAACAATAAACTAGACTGGTCACACTATACTGACGCACTCTACAAGAAGGGACAGCGCAGGCTGTTCCTACTGAGGAGACTCAGGTCTTTTGGTGTACAAGGGGTGCTGCTGAAGACATTCTATGACACGGTGGTCTGCTGGGGCAGTGGCATTATTGCAGCCGATAGGAAGAGAGTGAACAAACAGATCAAGAAAGCTAGCTCTGTCCTGGGGTAGCGCGTTGTCCCAGTGGAGGAGATAGGAGAGAGAAGGACGGTGGCTAAACTGTCATCTCTGCTGGAGTCCGAGTTCCACCCTATGCAGGACATACTGAATGCACGGTGGAGTTCATTTAGCAGTAGACTACATCATCCTAGGTGCACAACCGAGAGGGTTCGCAGGTCCTTCCTCCCAACGGCTGTCAGACTGTACAACCTAAGTAGGGCTGCTCTTAGAGATAGGCTAAAGACGTGACAACCTAATAGTTTTGAATGCAAAAGACATACAATGGTCCCCTCCAGCATACAATTAGGAAAATACCAGTCGCTATGGAGGGTGAGAATATGTATGGGTACATAATCATACCATATAGGATAACTAAGTAGACGGTTGTGCTGTTTCATCCCATCTAGCAACAATGCTCTGCACTGTGTGTGTATATATATTTACATATTTAGTAATACATATTTAGTTTAGAGTAATAAATAAAACAGTTTTAAGCAATACTTTCGTTAGCCACTATGTGGCACTATATCTTTTGTCCGGTATTTTGATGTCATTGTATCCGGGGTGGCACTATTTTCCTTGATGGAAAGTTTTGTGGACATCAGAAAAAGTTTGTCCAAGATACAACTTTCCGAAATTTCATGGCGTGTAGTCAACCGTCGCCATGTTGCCATGGCACCACTTCCCTGTAAGTTATGTGTTGTCCACCCATATTGGACTGCATATGACAGTGACCTCAACATATGTTTAAAAATTTAGACCTCCAAGAGCTTCCTACCCCGCCCTATAAGCTCAAGGGTTGAATGGCAAGAAGGGCGTGTCCATGGTAACATGTATGATGTCATAGTAACGTTGATGTTCAGTTATGATCATGTCTTTGTTCTGATGAATCTCTGAAAATTTCACGTCATTCTGGCCAGCCGTGCGTGAGTAATAAATAAAACAGTTTTCAGCAATTCTTTCGTTAGTCACTATGTGGCGCTATATCTTTTGTCCGGTATTTTGACGTCATTGTATCCGGGGTGGCACTATTTTCCTTGATGGAAAGTTTTGTGGACATTAGAAAAAGTTTGTCCAAGATACAACTTTCCGAAATTTCATGGAGTGTAGTCAACCGTCGCCATATTGCCATGGCAACACTTCCCTGTAAGTTATGTGTTGTCCACCCATATTGGACTGCATATGACAGTGACCTCAACATATGTTGAAAAATTTAGACCTCCAAGACCTTCCCACCCCGCCCCATAAGCTCATGGGTTGAATGGCGAGAAGGGCGTGTCCATGGTAACATGTATGACGTCATAATAATGTTGATGTTCACTTATGATCATGTCTGTGTTCTGATGAACCTCTGAAAATTTGACGTCATTCTGGCCAGCCGTGCGTGAGTAATAAATAAAACAGTTTTCAGCAATTCCTTCATTAGCAACTATGTGGCACTATATCTTTTGTCCGGTATTTTGATGTCATTGTATCCGGGGTGGCACTATTTTCCTTGATTGGAAGTTTTGTGGACATCAGAAAAAGGTTGTCCAAGATACAACTGTCCGAAATTTCATGGAGTGTAGTCAACCGTCGCCATGTTGCCTTGGCAACACTTCCCTGTAAGTTATGTGTTGTCCACCCATATTGGACTGCATATGACAGTGACCTCAACATATGTTGAAAAATTTAGACCTCCAAGACCTTCCCACCCCGCCCCATTAGCTCATGGGTTGAATGGCGAGAAGGGCGTGTCCATCGTAACATGTATGACGTCATACTAACATTGATGTTCAGTTATGATCATGTCTGTGTTCTGATGAAACTCTGAAATTTTCACGTCATTCTGGCCAGCCGTGCGTGAATAATAAATAAAACAGTTTTCAGCAATTCTTTCATTAGCCACTATGTGGCGCTATATCTTTTGTCCGGTATTTTGATGTCATTGTATCCGGGGTGGCACTATTTTCCTTCATGGAAAGTTTTGTGGACATCGGACAAGATTTTGAAATGAAAATGCGATCATTTAGGCAGAATAATAATAAAAAAAAAAAAAATTAAACCTGCAGGCAGGTGTAAACGGACATTCGCCCCCCACGCGACCGCGGAACCTTCCGCTCGTCCTCCCTCGCTTTGAACACTACCTGCTGGCCATTTACTCCAATCGACTTCTTCCACGCAGCATTAGGTGGAGGTGCCGTAGTCATTGTGCCCAAAAACAATGTCTCCAAACTTTCACTCATGTCCCTCTGCTGAAGTTCCTCCACTCTCATTTTTGTTTTACACAAAGCAGCAAAATGCCCCTTTTTCTGACATTTCTTGCAGTCTGCATTGCGAGCAGGACATTCTTTAAATGAATTTCCATGTGCTTTCCAAGCACCGCAACAACATCCTGCAGGCCTGTGCAGACAAGGATTTTTACCTGAAACTCTGTGATGGGAGACTAGAACTCAAGCACAGTCCCAAGTACTACATCAGGTACAAACGCAAATCTTTGTGACAGGCTCACCTTTCTGTGACTTTGTTGTGCGGACCACAAAAAGTTGTGTTGTTTTACGCGTCACACCAGATTCTGACCTGTGGGAGCAAACACTTTTATCAGTGGCGCAGAACTTTTTTTATAAAGCTGTCCTACCTGAGCTTGTTGCCCGTCACTTTACTGACTCTGACCCCACAACACAAGAGGAAAGCTGTAGCTGATAAACCCACCCAGAAGCCCAAAAGATGACGTCTAACTGCATTACAGCCAGGTCCCACACACAATCCCAGAAGACGGGCACAAAACACAGCAGAAGTGTGGTGGACTTGCAGGCAGCCAGAAGAGCTGGATGACATGGTTGCCTGTGATAACCAAAACTGTGAAATTCAATGGTTCCATTTAGGATGTGGGGGACTCTGAAGCACCAAGCCCACAGCAGCCGTGGTTTTGTGACGTGCGCATTAGAGTAGTGCTGTATCATGAGACAGTTATGCGCTATAACATGGTAGAACAATGATACATGTCGATCTTGCATGTCAATTTATATACTTGTATTGTGTCATGGTTATGGTTACACTTTTCCATCTTTGAAATAAAGAGCTGGAGTTTGTAAGCCATTGTGTACTTTATTCCAAATATTGTTACAAAGCAAGCAAGTGTATTTATATAGCACATGTTGTCTGCTTATGTCAAAAAGGTGTGCAATGTGTTCAAGAGGCAAATTAATCTGCAAATGTATGTTAGTTAAAAGGAGAATTTGAAATTGGGAATTTTTCATGTCTTTGTTAGGCTGGGAAAAAATTGCATCAGCAGAGCCATTAAACTGAAAGATGGAAGCCCAGTGTAGTATTTCACCTTTGAGTCATTATCTTTGAGGAAATTGTCATCCAGAGTATTTCTGGAGAGCTCTCCCTTTAACTTTCTGTTCTCCTCTTGCAAGAGTAAAATTTCTTTAAGTCTACGGTGACACTTGCTGTAGGTCTGTAGCTCTTGTGCATTTTCCTCTGGAGCATCATCAGCCTGACAGATCTGTGCTGCTTCATCAGATGTCGTCTCCTCCATCTCCGCCAGAGGTGTGGTGTCATCTGTTGCTGATCAGGACAATAAACAACTGTTGTTAATATATTTTGTAATCAAAAGGAATCCCAAGACACATTTTAGAAAGAAAAAAATAGGTAAAATAAAAAAAGACGACCTGAAGGAGCTACATTATCCATCTCAGTCACGTGGCCAATGATCTTGGAGGTCTGTGCTGGGAGGATCACTTGCATGCCCTGCTGATTCTTTTTGTCATAATCTTGTCCATCTGCATAAGCGGTTAAACCTGTCAGGAGTGGCAGCTGGAAGCTCTGCATGCCTAAGGTTTAGAGAAGGTGCCCAGTCAGGATCATAGTCTAGCATTTCATAAGCTGGTCTGCTGTTAAAGCAAAGGAAAAATTAAGAAAATACTTTGGAGTAGAACAAATTAAACCCGCTCACACAGGTGTGTGAGTTTGAACTTTTTCTAGCTACTCTGATATCGGAGTCTCTTTAGCTTAGCTCTGTTTAGCTTAGCACTGCTGATGTAGGGTAAAAGCTATGACCAAGCAAGTCTTAACCACAACACAAGCAAGTTTTAACAACAGACGTACACCATAAATCATAACGTACCTTTATAAAAATGCTTTGAGCACACCACCATCGATACAGGTGCGTGTTTGAAAGTTACGTTGGGTCTTCTGACTGCTGCAATCCAGCCCAGGCGTCGCCTCTTCGTTACATCCGAAACGTGAGCTGTGCTGCTCTTCTTCCAGGCTGGAAAAATTAAGAAAATACTTTGGAGTAAAACAAATTAAACCTGCTCACACAGGTGTGTGAGTGGGAACTTTTTCTAGCTACTCTGATATCGGAGTCTCTTTAGCTTAGCTCTGTTTAGCTTAGCACTGCTGATGTAGGGTAAAAGCTATGACCAAGCAAGTCTTAACCACAACACAAGCAAGTTTTAACAACAGACGTACACCATAAATCATAACGTACCTTTATAAAAATGCTTTGAGCACACCACCATCGATACAGGTGCGTGTTTGAAAGTTACGTTGGGTCTTCTGACTGCTGCAATCCAGGCGAGGCGTCGCCTCTTCGTTACATCCGAAACGTGAGCTGTGCTGCTCTTCTTCCAGGCTGGAAAAATTAAGAAAATACTTTGGAGTAAAACAAATTAAACCTGCTCACACAGGTGTGTGAGTGGGAACTTTTTCTAGCTACTCTGATATTGGAGTCTCTTTAGCTTAACTCTGTTTAGCTTAGCACTGCTGATGTAGGGTAAAAGCTATGACCAAGCAAGTCTTAACCACAACACAAGCAAGTTTTAACAACAGACGTACACCATAAATCATAACGTACCTTTATAAAAATGCTTTGAGCACACCACCATCGATACAGGTGCGTGTTTGAAAGTTACGTTGGGTCTTCTGACTGCTGCAATCCAGCCCAGGCGTCGCCTCTTCGTTACATCCGAAACGTGAGCTGTGCTGTTCTTCTTCCAGGCTGGAAAACGAAAAAAGCCTATTCCGTGGTTTATCTTTTCTCCACGGCAGTTGTGAGAACGACTATTACAGTTTACAATACAGCAAGACTCCCCCATGTCTGCTTTGTGACGATGTCTCCAGCTTTTACGTGATCTCAGCGAACGGTTCCGAGCGTACCCAGAATGCACTTGGTGAATTCTATGGACACTACGTCATAATGGCCGAATCAATACTGTAACGTCGGGGCCATTTTAAGGGAGCCAGGGATTTCCCAGCATGCTTTGCCAGTTTGAAACGTTACTGTGTGTGTTAAATGTGTTACTTCTGGGTTATACTGCTGTGTCATTATAACTGCATTATAATGACCCAGCAGTGTTTAGCAGGATTAGGGCAAGATGTATCATGTGTGTGTAACCATGATTCAAACAGGGGTCTGGGGGAATGACCCCCGCTTCCGTCTGTGCTGAGAAGCAAGTTGGGGTCGGGGGTGTGTAAATAAAGCCTATTCATCACAACCATCTTGCTCCATTGTCTTTGTGTGAACCCTTGCAAACGTCACACTGGTGTCAGGAGTGGGTATGGAGCGAGATGCGAATCCAGGCGGACGTCATGCGGCCGGAGCGGTTCATCGCTCGGCTGGGGACGGAGCGTAGAGCTGAAGCGCCGGCCCCCGGAGAGATTCGCCGCGATGGACGGAGCAGCGGACCCCACGGGCCGAGGAGAGCAAACCAGCCCCGTTTCCCGCCCTTTTCAGGGCAGGAGGGGCTGGCGATTCCAGGGCGATCAGGAGCGGTGATCGACCAGCACGTGACCGTCCCATTCATCCGGCAGCGGGCCAAGATTCCCCGCTACAACGGCGAGAACCTGTTTGATGACCACCTGTCCCAGGTCGAGCTGGCCGCCGCGCTGAAAGCGAGTGGGAGGAGGAGCCACGGCAGCGCGTGCACGAGGGAGACTACAGGGGCAGAAGCAGAGCGGGTGGAGCCGCTGATGAATCACAGCATTGAAGCGTCAACGCCGAGACCAAGAACCTTCCAGGCCACAGCTGACAGCAAGGGGGAGGAGGAGGAGTTACCGCAGACCACGGTGGCGCGTCCACGGAGGAGACGGCCGCGGCGCGAGGAAGGGTACATGGCATGGTACCGCCCCGCACACAGCGCACAACAAACTGGCCCCTCGCCGACGCTAAATTAGAGCGAGGTGGCGTGGACGGGGAAAAAGCCGCCTCCTGCAGATGCTTCCCCCGGCAGATGAGGTCAGAGTCGCAGGAGCGACGCAGCGGAGCGAACAGGACGAAGATGCGGCCACTTTCCAGGCGCGGCAAAGGCTGGACGCATGGATGCGGGCCAGCGGCCGCCTGGAAGAACTGGCAGCGGTGGGAGTCGGCCGGAGCGGGCCTGGGACTCCCGCTGCCAGGGAAGGGACTGTGCGTGGTCCTACAGAGGCTGTCAGATGTGTCCATCCGCCCGCTGATGGCCAAACCGGAACCCTACCCCAACCAGATGCTCTGACCGAGACTCAGATGGCCCGTGCATGCCGCCCTGGCACCGGGCTGACTCGCGTTGGATTTCTGAAAGTGGACTTTGAATTTTCTGGGGACAGAAACCAGTCCAGGGGGGGGCAGTGTAACGTTGGGGCCATTTTAAGGGAGCCAGGGATTTCCCAGCATGCTTTGCCAGTTTGAAACGTTACTGCGTGTGTTAAATGTGTTACTTCTGGGTTATACTGCTGTGTCATTATAACTGCATTATAATGACCCAGCAGTGTTTAGCAGGATTAGGGCAAGATGTATCATGTGTGTGTAACCATGATTCAAACAGGGGTCTGGGGGAATGACCCCCGCTTCCGTCTGTGCTGAGAAGCAAGTTGGGGTCGGGGGTGTGTAAATAAAGCCTATTCATCACAACCATCTTGCTCCATTGTCTTTGTGTGAACCCTTGCAAACGTCACAATACTGTTTAAAACCTTTTTTTAAGTGTTGCAAATTGCGGTTTACGGAGTCTAAAATCTTGCAAATTGTGGTTTGACGATTATACAGAAGATGTTACGCCATGATCCAAAAGTGGCCTGTAGTCTGTTGATGTCACATGCGGACTTCACTTCCCAGAATGCATTGTGTGTTTGTCATGTGGGCATGCTTGCAAACATAATGTTTAAAACATTTTTTTAATAAATTAGAAGTTGTTAAGAGTGGTAAATTTGTTAGCAGCAAATTAATGTTCAGAAGTCACAATTTAATAACAGGTGAGAATTTATGTGAAAAAATGGCAAAGAAGCACAACTAGCATATGCTTTTAAGTGTGGACAGATTTCCAAACATTTCACAACCTAAACTATTGTCTGTCACGTGGGCAGACTGTCAGTGGCTCAGGGACTGTTCAGGGTGGGACTATTATCCACTGTCAAATATTTAGTGAAAATCAGACAAAGATTGTCCAAGATACAACTTTCCGAAATGTCATGGCGTGTAGTCAAGCGTCGCCATGTTGTCATGGCAACACTTCCCTGTAAGTTATGTGTTGTCCACCGATATTGGACTACATATGACAGTGACCTCTTTGCCAAACTTTCACTCATGTCCCTCTGCTGAAGTTCTTCCACTCTAATTTTTGTTTTACACAAAGAAGCAAAATGCCCCTTTCTGACATTTCTTGCAGTCTGCATTGCGAGCAGGACATTCTTTAAATGAATTTCCATGTGCTTTTCCACACCTGCCACATCTGGCAGGCACAGAACACAGCAGAAGTGTGGTGGACTTGCAGGCAGCCAGAAGAGCTGGAGGACATGGTTGCCTGTGATAACCAAAACTGTGAAATTCAGTGGTTCCTTTTAGGATGTGGGGGACTCTGAAGCACCAACCCCACAGCAGTTTTGTGATGTGCGCATTAGAGTACTGCTGTAGCATGAGACAGTTATGTGCTATAACATGGTAGAACAATGATACATATTGATCATGCATGTCAGTTTATATTCTTGTATTGTGTCATGGTTATGGTTACAGTTTTGCATCTTTGAAATAAAGAGCTGCAGTTTGTAAGCCATTCTTTACTTTATTCCAAAAATTGTTACAAAGCAAGCAAGTGTATTTATATAGCACATTTTGTCTGCTTATGTCAAAAAGGTGTGCAATATGTTCAAGAGGCAAATTAATCCGCAAATGTATCTTAGTTAAAAGGAGAATTTGAAATTGGGAAATTTTAGGGACTGTTCAGGGTGGGACTATTATCCACTGTCAAATATTTAGTGAAAATCAGAAAAAGTTTGTCCAAGATACAACTTTCTGAAATTTCATGGCGTGTAGTCAACCGTCACCATGTTGCCAGTGCAACACTTCCCTGTAGTGACCTCAACATATGTTGAAAAATTGAGACCTCCAAGACCTTCCCACCCCTCCCCATGAGCTCACGGATTGAATGGCGAGGAGGGCGTGTCTATGTTAACACGTTTGATGTTATACTATTGTTGATGTTCAGTTATTATCATGGCTGTATTCTGATGAATCTCTGAAAATTTCATGTCATTCTGGCCAGCCGTGCGTGAGTAATAAATAAAACAGTTTTCAGCAATTCTTTTGTTAACCACTATGTGGCGCTATATCTTTTGTCCGGTATTTTGATGTCATTGTGTCCGGGGTGGAACTATTTTCCTTCATGGAAATTTTTGTGGACATCAGACAAGATTTGCCCGAGTTACAGGTGTTTGAAGTTGTAAGGGGAGGAGTCAAACTTCGCCATGGCACCATGGCAAAACTTCCTTATCAGTTATGTGTTGTCCACCCATATTGAAGTATATGTGACAGTAACCTAAACCTATGTTCCAAATTTCATGACTCCAGGAAATTCCCACCCCTCCCCATAAGCTCACGGATTGACTGGCGAGGAGGGCGTGTCCATGGTAACACGTTTGATGTCATACTAATATTGATATTTAGTTATGATCATGGCTGTGTTCTGATGAATCTCTGAAAATTTCACGTCATTCTGGCCAACTGCGTGTGAGTAATAAATAAAAGAGTTTTTAGCAATTCTTTCATTAACCACTATGTGGCGCTATACCTTTGGTCAGATATTTTGATGTCATTGTGTCCGGGGTGGCACTATTTTCCTTCATGGAAGGTTTTGTGGACATCGGACAAGATTTGCCCGAGTTACAGGTGTTTGAAGTTGTAAGGGGAGGAGTCAAACTTCGCCATGGCGCCATGGCAACACTTCCTTATCAGTTATGTGTTGTCCACCCATATTGAAGTATATGTGACAGTAACCTAAGCCTATGTTCCAAATTTCATGACTCCAGGACGTTCCCACCCCTCCCCATAAGCTCACGGATTGACTGGTGAGGAGGGCGTGTCCATGGTAACACGTTTGATGTCATACTAATGTTGATGTTCAGTTATTATCATGGCTGTGTTCTGATGAATCTCTGCAAATTTCACGTCATTCTGGCCAGCTGCGTGTGAGTAATAAATAAAACAGTTTTTAGCAATTCTTTCATTAACCACTATGTGGCGCTATATCTTTTGTCAGGTATTTTGATTTCATTGTTTCCGGAGTGGCACTATTTTCCTTCATGGAAAGTTTTGTGGACATCGGACAAGATTTTCCCGAGTTAAAGGTGTTTGAATTTGTAAGGGGAGGAGTCAAACTTCGCCATGGCACCCTGGCCACGCCTTTTGAGATTTATACTTAATTTATATAACTTTTAATGGGCAATGCCTGTAGATTCCCCCATGTAAAAATGAGCTCAATTGGATCTGGTCCCTAGGACAAGTGCGTTAAAATGCGAGGTGTGACTTTTTTCCGAATTGGAGGTGGGGCGACTTTGAGGCAAGATGGCGGCCTTCCTGTTGGCGGTGGGTCTGGGCCACAATGACATTTTTTGCATGTCTTGAGGTGATTCACACCTCACCCAAATTTAATGCATCTACGGCAAAGTTTATGGTCTCCAGTCTCCATAGACCTTGTACGTTTGACCCCACCCACAAAAATGAGGGGTGGGGGGGCACATATCTTTTCCAGTTTTTCGAATTTTTTGCCCGGTCAGAGGGGTTTGCCAAAAAAAATCGCGTTTTGGTTAACGTTCAGAGGGTGAAAAATGCGATCATTTAGGCAGAAAAATAAAAAATAATAATACAGCCATCACTTTTGGAGTGGTCTGCTGGGGCAGTGGCATTACTGCAGCCGATAGGAAGAGACTGAACAAACTGATTAAGAAAGCTAGCTCTGTCCTGGGGCAGCGCCTTGATCCGATGGAGGAGATAGGAGAGAGAAGGACGGTGGCTAAACTGTCATCTCTGCTGGAGTCCGAGTTCCACCCTATGCAGGACATACTGAATGCACTGAGGAGCTCATTTAGCAGCAGACTACATCATCCCAGGTGCACAACCGAGAGGTTTCGTAGGTCCTTCCTACCAACGGCTGTCAGACTGTACAACCTAAGCAGGGCTGCTCGCAGAGATAGCAAAAAGACGTAACAAACTAATAGTTTTTTGAATGCAAAAGATGCAATAGACTTACACAATGGTCCTCTCCGGCATACAACTAGGAACATACCGGTCGCTATGGAGGGTGAGAATATGTATGGGCACATAATCATACCATGTAGGATAACTAAGTAGACGGTTATGCTGTTTCATTCCATCTAGCAACAATGCTCTGCACTGTGTGTGTTTATATATTTGCATATTTATTCCATCTAGCTACAATGCTCCGTACTGTGGGTGTTTATATATTTATATATCTACATATTATTCCATCTAGCTACATTGCTCCGCACTGTGTGTGTTTATATACTTGCATATTTATTCCACCTAGCTGCAATGCTCCGTACTGTGGGTGTTTATATATTTACATATTTATTCCATCTAGCTACAATGCTCTGCACTGTGTGTTCATATATTCATATATTCATATATTTATTCCATCCAGCTACAATGCTCTGCACTGTGTGTCTGTGTGTGTGTGTATATATATATATTTTATAGTAATACGTACATATGTTTATTAGCTGCTCTTGCTTGCTTGTTTTTTTTTCTTGCCTTCTGATTGTTGCTCTGAGTGTTGCTATCCCTGTGCTGTTGCAATCCTGGAATTTCCCCGTTGTGGGACTAATAAAGGCTTATCTTATCTTATCTTATCTTATCTTATAGAAACACGAGCGGATACAATAGGGCTTTCGCCGACTGACGTTGTCAGTGGCTCAGGCCCTAATAAAGAAACGTGAGCGGATACAATAGGGCTTTCGCCGACTGACGTTGTCAGTGGCTCAGGCCCTAATTAAACCTGCAGGCAGGTGTAAACGGGCCTTCGCCCCCCGCGCGACCGCGGAACACGCCGCCCGTCCTCCCTCGCTTTGAACACTACCTGCTGGCCATTTACTCCAATCGACTTCTTCCACGCAGCATTAGGTGGAGGTGCCGTAGTCATTGTGCCCAAAAACAATGTCTGCTGTGGGGAGACTTGAATAACGAAACCGAATTGTCTTTCATTTCAGTTTATTCAAGAAATCATTCCACTGTCTGCTCTTATTCTTGAGCAGCGAACAAAGAGAGTGAACACACCAAAGTTCTCTCATTTAAACCTTCTCACATCAAACCATTTCCCTCGCGGGGGAAATCACACATCTATATCAAAGTCTCTTTATTCACATTCATTAGCCTTTTATTTACATAACTCCCCCTTCTCTCTTCCCGAGCCTCAGTGGTCAGGAAGTCTTCTGTCCCCTGTCCTCCGCAGGGGGTCCAGGCTCTGTGGCTCCGCACCGCAGGGGGCTGGCTCTCCTTCATCGTGGTTAAATCACATATGCAGTGTCCAACATATACATGTCTCACAACACAGCCATATAACCCCCCCCCAAACGATGAAGAACAGACTAATTCCCAAAATTTAATAGCACCTTACTCACTACTGAATAATCAACACCAACATTCAGTCTGTGCGCCGCTTGGGCTTCAGCCGTCTGCCGAATCTGCTGTGCGTTGGCCCCGCCTTGCCTGCGGTGCTGTTCTGCTTCGGGTCTGTTGACTGAGGAAGAGAGTGGTTAATTGCCCTCTGCGGGGGCCTGCCTCGTCGAGGCGCCACCGCGACCGGTACAGACACGTCCTTCATGACAAAAGCAGGTTTTAGTCTGTCAATACTGACTGTCTCTTTTCTGTCCCCAAAATCTAGCACAAATTGCTTATCACCTGCCTCCAGCACTCGAAATGGCCCTTCGTAAGGTGGTTTGAGCGTTGCTTTAAGGGCTTCGCGCCTGACAAAAACGAAATCGGCATTTTTCAAAGCCTTGGGGACGAAAACTCGTGGAAAAGCGTGATGAACCGGACCCGGGAGCGTGTCTGCCCCCGTGCCAACTAACGGTCCCAGAGCAGAGAGAGGTGGGGGCTCTGGGTGCTCTGGTAAAAACTCGCCCGGCAGCCTCAGAGTTTGTGCGAATACCAGCTCCGCTGGGGAGGCGTCTAAGTCCTCTTTAGGCGCAGAACGCAACCCTAATAAAACCCATGGGAGTTTATTTACCCAATCTGCATCCGTGAGCGACGCTCTGAGTGCTGCCTTCAAAGACCTATGAAAACGCTCGCATAAACCATTAGCCTGAGGGTGGTAAGCCGTAGTGCGGTGAATTTTGGCTCCTAAGCCGTTGGCCATCGCTGACCACAGCTCAGAGATGAATTGCGGTCCTCTATCGGACGTAATGTCCGACGGAACCCCGAAGCGCGCCACCCAAGCCGTTAAAAAAACGCGAGCCACCTCCGCGGCCGTGGTCGTCGCAAGTGGGACCACTTCCGGCCAACGTGTGGTGCGGTCCACCATTGTCAAAAGATACGTGAACCCCTGCGATGCCGGTAGGGGGCCCACAAGGTCGACGTGCACATGGTCGAACCTTCTGGCCGGAATGCGGAACGGTTCTAATGGGGCTCTTGTGTGCCTGTGAATTTTGGCCCGTTGACAGGAAGTGCAGGTTTTTGCCCATTCCTTCACGTGCTTGCGCAGGCACGGCCAAACAAACTTTTCCGCCACTAGTTTCACCGACGCGCGCACCCCCGGGTGCGCCAGTGAGTGGACCGAGTCAAAAACACGGCGGCGCCACGTGGCCGGAACCACCGGACGCGGGCGCCCCGTCGACATGTCGCAGATCAGGGGGGGCATACCGGTTTGTAAACACTTGCTCTCCAGCCTCAACCCTGTTGGTCCAGACTGGAGCGCGCGCACGTCTGCGTCCGCCCCCTGGTCCGCTGCCATGGCTGCGTAATCTATACCCACGTGCACCGGGGCTGCGCGCGCCACCGTGCCGCTCTCCTGCGGCGCGGTCACGGTGGCCCGTTCTGCCTCTGCGCGTGTCGGGGTCGTGAACGCGCGTGAGAGACAATCCGCTACTACATTGAATTTGCCCGCGACGTGCCTAATGTCAGTGGTAAATTCCGAGATTGCGGCCAGCTGCCTCTGCTGCCTGCCGGACCACGGATCTGAAATTTTGGCCATGGCGTATGTGAGCGGCTTGTGGTCCACATAAGCGGTGAAGCACCGTCCTTCCAGCCAGAACTGGAAATGACGAATAGCCAAATGCAGCGCCAACAGTTCTCTGTCAAACGCGCTGTATTTTCGCTCAGCCGCGCTTAAAGATTTGCTAAAGAAAGCCAAAGGCTGCCAAACTCCGGCTACCTGTTGCTCAATAACGGCCCCTATGGCTAAATCTGAAGCGTCTGTCGTCAGCGCGATACGTGCTGCAGGGTCTGGGTGGGCCAGGAGCGCAGCGTCAGCCAAGGCTTTTTTAACCTCTGTGAACGCGCGCTCCCGCTCCGGGGACCATTCGACCGCCTGGGTCGGCTTTTGTTTTTTGAGCGCGGCGTATAACGGTTGCATGATTTGAGCTGCGTGGGGCAGGAACCGGTTATAAAAATTCACCATCCCCAAGAATTCCTGTAGTGATTTGACCGTTTGTGGACGGGGAAAATCCGCTACCGCGCGTACTTTCTCTGGTAACGGAACCGCTCCCTCCGGGGAGACGCGGTGACCCAAAAAATCAATCCGCTCAACGCCGAACTGGCACTTGGCTGGGTTAACTATTAAGCCGTGCTCTCCCAGCCTCCTAAAAACTGCTGTGAGGTGCGTTTCGTGTTCGTCCTCTGAAGTACTCGCGACCAAAATGTCGTCGAGGTACACAAACACGAAAGGGAGATCGCGTAACACGGCATCCATCATCCGCTGAAATGTTTGCGCCGCCCCTTTGAGACCAAACGGCATGCGTAAAAATTCGAAAAGTCCGAACGGGGTTATTACCGCTGTTTTAGGAATGTCCTCCGGTTGGACCGGGACTTGGTGATAGCCGCGAACTAGATCAATCTTTGAAAAAATGCGCGCCCCCGCCAGGTGCACCGAAAAATCCTGAATGTGCGGGATGGGATAACGATCGTGTGCCGTAGCGTTGTTTAGCCTGCGGTAATCCCCGCACGGTCTCCAGGAGCCATCGGCTTTCGGTACCATGTGCAGCAGCGAAGCCCACGGGCTCTTCGACCTACGAACGATGCCCAGCCTCTCCAGGCTGGCGAACTCCTCGCGCGCAATGGCGAGCTTAACTGCATCCAAGCGCCGAGCTTTTGCAAACACGGGAGGACCAGAAGTGGGGATGAAGTGTTTCACCCCGTGCTTCGCGACCGTCGCTGAAAAAGTGGGCACAGTGAGCGCTGGAAATTGGGTGAGGAGTGTGTGAAACTTACCACCTGCTGTAGCGACGTGGGTCTGTACTGGTGGCGGGGACACTCGAGCTGAACAGGGGAGAGAGTAAAAAGAGAGTGCATTTACCAGCCGTCTATTAGCAAGATCAACTAACAGATTGTGTGAACACAAAAAATCCGCGCCCAACATGTTGAAACTCACCGCCGCTACTACAAAAGTCCATTCATATGTGCGGCCATGTAAGCATAAAGGCAAGGTCCTTCTCCCGTAGGTGTTGATGTTCGAGCCATTTGCCGCTGTAGCTCCGTCACCGTGGGGTCCAGCTACCCGGTCCGCGTATGTTGGGGTGATGAAGCTCACTTGTGCTCCGGTGTCAATGAGGAACACTCGTCCGGAGCGCGCATCCGTGATGTAGAGCAGCTTGTTGCGTTCTCCGAGGGTCGAAGCTGCTAGCGACCCCCGGTCTTGCCGTTTCCCGAACTCCTGAAGATGCAGGGCGGCACACACCTGCGTGCCTTCTCTGCGAACCTCCGATGGTAAAAGCAGAGATCTTCTCCTCCGCTGTGTCGTGCCCGCGCCTCTGTCGCCGGGCTATTGGCTCCACCTCGTCGCGGCCGTGTTGCCGCCATCGTCGGCCAGTCTGGTTCTGCCGCCTCTGGCTCCCCGCTGTCTCGGGTCGCTGCTGTGGTTGCTTGCCCGCCGCAGGCGTCCAGGATCCCGTCTGCCTCCTGGGCCAGCTCCCGGAACTCCTCCAGGGTGTGACACTTTTTGCCGGCCAGCGTGCTTCTCGCATGCGCCGGGAGGTTGGAGAGGAAGATGAACTGAAAAATGAAATCATCGTTGTCCAACCCTCTCAGCTGTATCATCTCCTCCATCAGGGCGCTCGGCCTGTGTCCACCTTGGTCTAGCAAAGACAGGATCCTCCTCGCCCTCACTTCAGCCGAGGGGGTGAAAAACTTGATGAGGGTGGATTTCAGCTTGCTGTACCTGTCGGTCGCGGGTGGCTGCTCCACCAAGCTTTGCACGCACCGAGCTGTGCTGTTGTCCAGTTTAGCGATGACATGGTGGAACTTAGTGTCATCCACCGTTACTCCTGCGAGCGCGAACTGCGACTCTGCTTGCAGAAACCACGACCGTGGGTTATCCTGCCAGAAATCAGGCAGCTTAACGGCCACTGCGCTCGCCAGCTCTGAGCGCTGTGAGTCCGGGACCCTGAGAATTTCTTCGTTCATTCTCAACGTCGTCAGTCACCAATGTGGGGAGACTTGAATAACGAAACCGAATTGTCTTTCATTTCAGTTTATTCAAGAAATCATTCCACTGTCTGCTCTTATTCTTGAGCAGCGAACAAAGAGAGTGAACACACCAAAGTTCTCTCATTTAAACCTTCTCACATCAAACCATTTCCCTCGCGGGGGAAATCACACATCTATATCAAAGTCTCTTTATTCACATTCATTAGCCTTTTATTTACATAACTCCCCCTTCTCTCTTCCCGAGCCTCAGTGGTCAGGAAGTCTTCTGTCCCCTGTCCTCCGCAGGGGGTCCAGGCTCTGTGGCTCCGCACCGCAGGGGGCTGGCTCTCCTTCATCGTGGTTAAATCACATATGCAGTGTCCAACATATACATGTCTCACAACACAGCCATATCTGCAAACTTTCACTCATGTCCCTCTGCTGAAGTTCCTCCACTCTCATTTCAGGACAACACCTCACATCACCAGTAAATATACAGGGAACAGACATTGAGATGGTGACATCCTATAAGTACCTGGGTGTTCATCTGAACAATAAACTAGACTGGTCACACTATACTGACGCACTGTACAAGAAGGGACAGCGCAGGCTGTTCCTACTGAGGATACTCATGTCTTTTGGTGTACAAGGGGCACTGCTGAAGACATTGTATGACACGGTGGTCTGCTGGGGCAGTGGCATTATGGCAGCCGATAGGAAGAGAGTGAACAAACAGATGAAGAAAGTTAGCTCTGTCCTTGGGTAGCGCGTTGTCCCAGTGGAGGAGATAGGAGAGAGAAGGACTGTGGCTAAACTGTCATCTCTGCTGGAGTCCAAGTTCCACCCTATGCAGGACATACTGAACGCACGGTGGAGTTCATTTAGCAGCAGACTACATCATCCTAGGTGCACAACCGAGAGGTTTCGCAGGTCCTTCCTCCCAACGACTGTCAGACTGTACAACCTAAGTAGGGCTGCTCTTAGAGATAGCCTAAAGACGTGACAACCTAATAGTTTTGAATGCAAAAGACATACAATGGTCCCCTCCAGCATACAATTTGGAAAATACCGGTCGCTATGGAGGGTGAGAATATGTATGGGTACATAATCATACCATATAGGATAACTAAGTAGACGGTTTTGCTGTTTCATCCCATCTAGCAACAATGCTCTGCACTGTGTGTGTATATACTATATTTACATATTTATTCCATCTAGCTACAATGCTCCGCACTGGGTGTTTATATATCTACATATTATTCCATCTAGCAACAATGCTCTGCACTGTGTGTGTATATATTGTTGTAAGATGTGCCTAATGCAGGTGTTTAGAAAGGACAGCTCAGTGTGTGAACGTGAGTGAGTGCGTGCGCGCAGCCGAGGTGCGCCCCAGGTGTGTGAAATGGCCCCGACGAGTGAACGGTGTGTGTGATTTGGGGCGGATGAGAGACAGAGAGCGAGGCGACCGGAGCAGGTAGAAATGGTTGCTAACAATATTGCAGTCTGTGAATAAAGCCCCAACGCTTCAGCAATACGGCCTGTGCCTCTGTGTACCACCATATCTCCTGTTTAACAAGAGTGAGGTTTTACTCGGGAGTTGACCCCGGAGGAGGAAAAGCGCCTCCGGCCCTGGAGAAGACAGATCTCCCCTGCGTCCCCCAACCACGGTTAGGAGACGAGAAGCAGGAACGGTTAACACTGGCGACCACGAAGGGACTCTCACGCTGTTAAGAGGGTGGTGAGTACCGAACGAAAAGAACAGCGGCAGCTGTGCCGAGTGACTGTGATGGCGGCTAAGCTAATGAGACATGGCAGCCGCTCGCTATCCCGCCGATATCTACAGACAAGATACTAACTACTCAAACCCGTTCATGTCGCTGGCTAGTCGTCAGGAGTGCAGACGAGGTGCTGTGAGGGCTCATGAATGTCGGGCTGAGACGAAGTGTGGACATTGTGGCCCATTTCTGTGTGATGAGAGCTGCGCGGGTGCACCTGTTGATGAAGAGGATTTGTTCGCGCCATTCGGCAGCCCCGCGCAATTTGCCACCGGCTGTGGACGGGGACCCAGCAGACCAGGACCTCAGCCTGTACAACCTGTTTGCTGCTGCCTCCAGTGATGGCCCCAGCAGTTCCCGGCCGTCCACTCCACCTGCTGGTGCCCCCCAGCGTGATCGGGTCTCTTCCACCCACTCCTTCCCATGTGATGTTTGGCTGTGGTGGGGGTGCGGTGGGAGAGCCACGCCATCGGGCTCAGCACGTGTCACGGCCCAAACGTCGGCGCAGAGGACCGGACCGTTGCGGGGACTGGGTTACTGAGTGAGCCAACTGTGGCAGTTCCTGTTTGCACTGGAGACTCTCCAGTTCACATTTTTGGACTCTAGTGTGGTTATAATGTTCTGTATGTTTGTTTAAAAAAAAAAAAGCTGAAGTGACAATGCTTTTATATACCAACATGCATTTTATTCCATTTGAATGCATTGTATTCTGATTAGCTGTTCAGTAATACTCCGGTCGCCTAGAAATAGATTCCAAAGTATAATGTACCTCCTTGTTTAATTAGAAACAATGGTATTTCAATGTATTTGCCCCTCACGTTTTCACTGCCAAATGAGCTAGTTTTACCACTGCATAGATACTCGTAACCTACCTACCTATTTGAATCCCTGTTATATATTGGACACTGCTACTGCTACTGCTAGGCGTACGAATGTAGAGAGTGTGTACCAATTTTATATGGTTTGGATGGAATGGAATTAGTGTTAATTGCCAATCCATGGTGGGGGTAGTGTTGTAAGATGTGCCTAATGCAGGTGTTTATAAAGGACAGCTCAGTGTGTGAACGTGAGTGAGTGCGTGCGCGCAGCCGAGGCGCGCCCCAGGTGTGTGAAATGGCCCCGACGAGTGAACGGTGTGTGTGATTTTTGGCGGATGAGAGACAGAGAGCGAGGCGACCGGAGCAGGTAGAAATGGTTGCTAACAATATTGCAGTCTGTGAATAAAGCCCCAACGCTTCAGCAATACAGCCTGTGTTTCTGTGTACCACCATATCTCCTGTTTAACAAGAGTGAGGTTTTACTCGGGAGTTGACTCCGGAGGAGGAAAAGCGCTTCCGGCCCTGGAGAAGACAGATCTCCCCTGCGTCCCCCAACCACGGTTAGGAGACGAGAAGCAGGAACGGTTAACAATATATTTACATATTTATTCCATCTAGCTACAATGCTCCGCACTGGGTGTTTATATATCTACATATTATTCCATCTAGCTACAATGCTCTGCACTGTGTGTGTTGAAGCACGCTGGTCGCCATGGAAACAGTTCTGTACTATCTACATGTACTGTCAATCAGCCCTAGTGATTCCTTCATGCATTTTTTTTTCTGCTCGTGAGAGAAAAAGAGAGAAAAAAGTTTTCAGCAATTCTTCCTTTTAAAAATAGGGGTGCTAAAACTTTTGTTTGTTATTTTTATGTAGACTTGTTTGGTGCAGGACTAATATCAATCGTCAAAAATTTAGTGCAAATTGTTGCAAGTTTGCCCCATGTATTGAAATGCAATGAGTGGGTTTCCATGGCAACTGTGCTTATCGCAGGACAAAACCAGCTCAGTATGAAAGAGATTTTGCAGAGAAGTTCAGGAAATGCGGTCTATCATGCAGTTTTTAGGTTTATTAGGGCAACAGGACTAATTTCAAGGATATAGGACAGTAATGCCATTTCGAATCACAGTCCGTTCCAGAAGGTGTCGGTAATGCTCCTACAAGGCATTTGCCAACCACCATAAAACCTCAGAAGAAGACGACGTACGTCATTCCTCTCCCAACCAGCCTGTAAGTTGGTTTAAAGGTAACATTTTGCATGTTAACCGTTAGATATAAGTACTCCGTTTATTTTGTTATAAGTTGTGTGAGAAAACATTGCTAAATTTGTTTCCCTTGAGATTAGCGTTTTAGCTAACGTTCGCGGCTAGCCCGTTAGCATTAGCATGTTTGATCTGAGGCAAGCACACCTGTAAGTTGGTTTAAACTTAACATTTTGCATGGTAACCGTTAGATATAAGTGCTACGTTTATTTTGTTATAAGTTGCGTGAGAAAACATTACTAAATTTGAAACTGAAAACTTCCTGTGGAATGCATACCTCCACCAAGGCTGTTATATCCTGAATGAATGAATGAATTTATTTCGGATAATACAGTACAGGTTAAAAGAAACTGTATAATATAACAACAAGGTCAAATTAGACAAAGACTCCTTCTTCTAAACAATTCCACGTGAGTTATCCGAAATGGGTGATGGCTGAAGTCGCAGCTTATATTGCCCACCCATATTCCATCCAAGAATTCAAAAGAGAAAAAAGAGTAAACAAGACAAGAGTGATTACAATTTAAAACAAAGCTAAGACAAAGTGTGACTGAGAGAAAAAAAAGAAAACTAAGCTAAGCTAAGTTAAGCGGTTGCTATTCAAAACAAATCTAAGACAGAATGTCACAGAGAGAAAAAAAAAAAACAAAAAAAAACTAAGCTACAACACAACACAGGCTGGATATGTCAATCCTTATGTGAGTTTACATGTCGTCTTGTAAATATGTTTGGAGTATTTCTTCCTTTAGTTTTTGTTTAAATTGTCCAAGCGTTGTACATGATTTTAATTCAGGTCAATAATCGTTCCATAATCTGACTCCTTGCACTGAAATACAGTGTTGCTTGGTGGTTGTTCTCACTGTAGGCTTTTGAAATATACATGTTCCTCTGAAGTGATATCGTTTCGGCAGCACGGTGGTGCAGTGGTTAGCACTGTTGCCTTACAGCTAGAAGGTTCCTGGTTCAAATCCCCAGGCTGGCAGGGGTTGGAACCTTTCTGTGTGGAGTTTGCATGTTCTCCCTGTGCTGCGTGGGTTTACTCCGGGGGCTCCAGTTTCCTCCCACAATCCAAAGACATGCATGTTAGGTTAATTGGCTGTTCTAAATTGTCCCTAGATATGGGTTTCCTATAGGCCCTTAGAATAGAGGGTTAGTACTAGTGAAAGCGCTTTGAGTGGTCTGTGTTACTAGAAAAGCGCTATATAAGTGCAGGTTAGTTAGTATTGGGCTGCACGGTGGCGCAGTGGTTAGCACTGCGGCAGCACAGTTTACCCTTGGCCGGGGGATTGTGGGGATCGTGGGTTCGATCCCAGCCCCCGACCAACAGTGATCTGTGTGGAGTTTGCATGTTCTCCCCGTGTTGCGTGGGTTTACTCCGGGATTTCTCCGGTTTCCTCCCACATGCCAAAGACATGCATGTTAGGTTAATTGGCTGTTCTAAATTGTCCCTAGATATCTGTTTCCTATAGGCCCTTAGAATAGAGGGCTAGTATTAATGAAAGCGCTTTGAGTGGTCTTTGCGACTAGAAAAGCGCTATATAAGTGCAGGTTAGTTAGTTAGTTAGTTAGTTTCTCCCTTGTTTGGAACAACTTTTGGATATTTGCGGGCAGTGATAAATTCTTCACACACTTTTCCAACAATACTCCAAAACTACTGGATGAATTTGGATGAAATTTTAACCAGAAGTGGTTCTTGGCCTACACACAAACCATTATATTTTGGGGGTGATCCATGACTGCATACCTCTACCAAGGCTCAAACTTCTTGCAGTGATTTAGTAGGATTATGTAGAAACTACTGGATGGATTTTGCTGAAATTTTAACCAGAGATGGTCCTTGGCTTGCAGACGAATCCAATGAATAATTGAAATATTATTTTAATGTTTTTATTTAAATATGTACTTTTTTTGTTGTTGTTGTTTTTATTTTTTTTAATACAGGCACTTCCTCTCCCTTCATGTCCTCTCCGCTTCAATGCTGTGATTCCTGATGCGATGTATGTGCTTTTTCCATGGGAGAAGCCACATGATATGACCAACACAAAGAGGCGCTGCTTGCTACGGGCACATGACCATTGCAGTCATAGTTATTCTTTGGTTGTTCCTCTGCAAAATTATGGTCAAAAGTGTAAATTGTGATAATGTTTTGGCTTTTTCCCCTTAAACAGTGTGTTTCAAATTTATATTGAAACAGTAATTTTATTAAAATATAAAGAAAAATCATTCATAAAATGATCCACAAATTTATAATAGTCTCAAATGTACAGGAAAAGTCAATTTTATAAGAGGAAATTACAAATTTGAGGGAAATGATTCATAAAATGATCCACAAATTTATAATAGTCTCAAATGTTCAGGAAAAGTCAATTTTACAAGAGGAAATTACAAATTTGAGGGAAATGGTTTCAAATGTAGACAGTGAAAAAGAAAGGTATAAAATGATAAGAAAATTGTTGTAAATTTTGGAGAACAACCTTCAAGATTGAAGTCATGAGTAATTTTAAGACGACAACAGATTTCCACTGTTGTACAAGCTGTACATTGACTACATTACATCAAAGTGTTATATCGTCAGTGTTGTCCCATGAAAAGATATAATAAAATATTTATAAAAATGTGAGGGGTGTACTCACTTTTGTGAGATATTGTATATTGGAAGATGGTGAACTGTAAACTGTTTTTGTAGAAATATTTATTGAACTGTTTTTGAATGAATGATATGTCCAGTGGGAGGTGCTTGGTCATTAAAATGGGGTTGCTGTGAGGCTGAGGAGTCTGAACTTTGCTGCATCGTAGGTAACAAAATATTTATTGAACTGTTTTTGAATGAATGATATGTCCAGTGGGATGTGCTTGGTCATGAAAATGGGGTTGCTGTGAGGCCGAGGAGTCTGAACTTTGCTGCATCGTAGGTAACGATTCTGCTGTTTGTAAATGAGACAGTAGCCTGTTTTCTCCCATTTTGAAGGAGTTGTTAGAGGACTCCATTTTAAAGAGACAAAGATCTTTAATACACTCAGACTCAGAGCAGCTGTTGGTCTCTTTGGATCTGCACATCACTGATTAGGTAAGTGTTACCATGGAGAAGGTTGACTCCTCGCCATGGGACATCGGAAATATATATCGGGAATTCATCGGAAATAAATATTCTCAATTTCTAGAGCTTAAAATATTCAGAGTTTAAAAGTTAATTTTAAAATTATTAACTTCTACATGAGAGAACATCATACAATTTTTGTTGTTGGGGGGGCTTCGAGGTTTTAGGTCCATTTTTTTTATCTGCAATTGTTCAACTACAGAGAGCTGCTTCGGCACTAGTGGGTGTGCAATTTTTGCCTCAAATGTGTTGCTGTTAGGTACATTAGGTCCATTTTTTATCTGCAATTGTGCAAGTACAGAGAGCCATTTAGTAAACAATTCAGAGTTTAAAAGTTAATTTTAAAATTATTAACTTCTACATGAGAGAACATCATACAATTTTTTCTTGTTGGGGGGCTTTGAGGTTTTAGGTCCATTTTTTTATCTGCAATTGTTGAAATACAGAGAGCTGCTTAGGCACTAGTGGGTGTGCAATTTTTGCCTCAAATGTGTGGCTGTTAGGTACATATGTTCAAAAATTTATAAATCCCAAGACCGCTCAGACCCGGCAAAAAATTCGATAAACAGGAAAAGATATGTTCCCCCCCAAACGTACACAAATTTTCAAGGTCTATGGAGACTGTAAACTTTGCCATCGAGACATAAAATTTTGGTGCAAAAGATCTGCAAAAAATTCAATTTTTTATCTGCAATTGTGCAACTACAGAGAGGCATTTAGTAAATAGTGGGTTAGCAATTCTTTCAGTAACCACTATTTGGCGCTATATAGGTTTTCAGGTTATGATCATGGCTGTGGTCTGATGAATGTCGGAAAATTTCACATCATTCTGCCCAGCCGCACTTGAGTAATCGATAAAACAGTTTTCAGCAATTCTTTTATTAACCACTATGTGGCGCTATATTTGTTATCAGGTATTTTGATGACATTGCGTTCGGGGTGGAACTATTTTCCATTATGGAAGGAATGGTGCACATCAGAAAGGGTTTGCCCGAGTTCCAGGATTTTGAAGTTGTTAGGGGAGGAGTCAAAATTTGCCATGTTGCCATGGCAACACTTCCCTGTAAGTTATGTGTTGTCCACCCATATTGTACTACACATGACAGTGACCTCAACATATGTTGAAAAATTGAGACCTCCAAGACCTTCACACCCCTCCCCATAAGCTCACGGTTTGAATGGCAAGGAGGGCGTGTCTATGTTAACACGTTTGATGTTATACTATTGTTGATGTTCAGTTGTTATCATGGCTGTGTTTTGATGAATCTCTGAAAATTTCACGTCATTCTGGCAAGCCGCGCACGAATAATAAATAAAACCGTTTTCAGCAATTCTTTTGTTTACCACTAGGTGGCTCTAAAACTTTTGTTATTTGGTATAGGAATGTTCAGGGTGGGATTATTATCCATTTTTGAAAATTTGGTGGAAATCCGAAAAAGTTTGTCCAAGATACAACTTTCAGAAATTTCATGGCGTGTAGTCAACCGTCGCCATGTTGCCATGGCAACACTTCCCTGTAAGTTATGTGTTGTCCACCCATACTGTACTACGCATGACAGTGACCTCAACATATGTTGAAAAATTTAGACCTCCAAGACCTTCCCACCCCTCCCCATAAGCTCATGGTTTGAATGGCGAGAAGGGCGTTTCTATGGTAACACGTATGATGTCATACTAACATTGATGTTCAGTTATGATCATGTCTGTGTTTTGATGAATCTCAGAAAATTTCACATCATTCTGCCCAGCCGCGCACGAGTAATAAAACAGTTTTCAGCAATTCTTTTGTTTACCACTATGTGGCGCTATATCTTTTGTCAGGTATTTTGATGTCATTGCGTCCGGGGTGGCACTATTTTCCTTCATGGAAAGTTTTGTGGACATCGGACAAGTTTTGCCCGTCAGTAATTCTTCCCTTAATCATTAGGGGGCACTATAAGTGTTGTTTATTATTTGTATATAGACGAGTTTGGGGAAGGGAGAATATTGATCGTATAAAATTTGTTGCAAATCGTGCAAAGTATGTCCAATTTACAAGGGTCTAATTTTGTTATCACTAGGCGGCGCTAAAACTTTTGTCCTTTTTATATAGGAATGTTCAGGGTGGGATTATTATCCATTTTTGAAAATTTGGTCAAAATCAGAAAAAGTTTGTAAAAGATACAACTTTCCGAAATTTCATGGCGTGTAGTCAACCGTCGCCATGTTGGCATGGCAACACTTCCCTGTAAGTTTTGTGTTGTCCACCCGTATTGGAATACGTATGACAGTGACCTCAACATATGTTGAAAAATTTAGACCTCCAAGATCTTCCCACCCCTCTCCATAAGGTGATGGATTGAATGGCGAGAAGGGCGTGTCCATGGTAACACGTATGATGTCATATTAACGTTGATGTTCAGTTATGATCAGCGCTGTATTCTGATGAATCTCAGAAAATTTCACGTCATTCTGGCCAGCCGTGCGTGAGTAATAAATAAAACAGTTTTCAGCAATTTTTTCGTTAACCACTATGTGCCGCTATATCGGTTGTCAGGTATTTTGAGTTCATTGCGTCCGGGGTGGCACTATTTTCCTTCATGTAAAGTTTTGTGGACATCGGACAATTTTTGGCCGAGTTACAGGTGGTTGAATTTTTAAGGGGAGGAGTCAAACTTCGCCATGGCGCCCTGGCCACGCCTTTTGAGATTTTGACTTAATTTATATAACTTTTAATGGGCAATGCCTGTAGATGCCCCCATGTAAAAATGAGCTCAATTGGATCTGGTCCCTAGGACGAGTGCGTCTGACACATTTTGTCCAAATTACAACTATCCAACATATTGCGATCAGGTAAACTCGGACATGTGGCCATGGTAGCACTTACCTTTCAGGTACATGTTGCAGAAACCACAGAACTACTGAAGAGAGTCATGTTGACTTACGTTCCACATTTGGTGAGTCTTGGACATTCCCAACCCTCCAAAGTATAAAACATATTGATTGTCAAGGAATGGGTTTTCATGGCAACTGTGCTTATCGCAGGACAAAAGTGACTTCCACCGAGGATAGTCCAATGCACTCTGAGGAACCCCTGAAAAGGTCATGTCATCATGACTACTGGACATCTACAGAAGTTCTCTGATGGCTCTGCGATCGTTGGCCTCATCTCCAATGGAGATGAAGCTGAGTACAGAGGGCTTATGCAGGACTTTGTGGACTGGTGCCATCGGAACTGCCTCCAGCGCAGGACAAAAATGACTTCCACCAAAGGTAGTCCAATGCACTCTGAGGAAGCACTGAAAAGGTCATGTCATCGTGACTACTGGTCTTTGTGCAAAATTAGAAACAATTTTGTGCAGTACGTCATGTCAGCAGTAGGTGTGGGTGTGACAGTTTTGTGAATATTGATATACAGACATGTTCAGAGTGGGATCAGTATGATTTGTGCAAAGATTTTTCCAAATCAGGCGAGAATTGTCTGAGCTGTAACTGTCATGTTTTGTTTGACGAGAAAGCCACTGAAGCACGCCAGTCGCCCTGGAAACAGTTCTCTACTATGTACATGTACTATCAATGAGCCCAAGTCATTCCTTCATGTAATTTTGTTAAGCTGGTGAGAGAAATATTAAAAAAAACAGTCATCAGTAATTCTTCCTTTAATCATTAGAGGGCGCTATGCATTTTCTTTATTATTTGTATATAGACGAGTTCGGGGAAGGGAGAATATTGATCGTATAAAATTTGCTGCAAATCGTACAAAGTTTGGCCATTTTACAAGGGTCTAATTTTGTTACCACTAGGAGGCACTAAAACTTTTGTTATTTTATATAGGAGTGTTCAGGGTTGGACTATTATCCATCGTCAAAAATTTGATGAAAATCAGACAAAGTTTTTCCAAGATACAACTTTCCAAAATTTCTTGGCGAGTAGTCAACCGTCGTCATGTTGCCATGGCAACACATCCCTGTAAGTTATGTGTTGTCCACCCATACTGTACTACGCATGACAGTGACCTCAACATATGTTGAAAAATTTAGACCTCAAAGACCTTCCCACCCCTCCCCATAAGCTCATGGATTGAATGGGGATGAGGGCGTGTCCATGGTAATACATATGATGTCATACTAACGTTGACATTCAGTTATGATCATGTCTGTGTTCTGATGAATCTCTGAAAATTTGACGTCATTCTAGCAAGCCGCACACGAGTAATAAATAAAACAGTTTTCAGCAATTCTTTCATTTACCACTATGTGGCGCTATATCTTTTGTCAGGTATTTTGATGTCATTGCATGTGGGGTGGCACTATTTTCCTTCATGGAAAGTTTTGTGGACATCGGACAAGTTTTGCCTTTCAGTAATTCTTACTTTAATCATTAGGGGGCGACATGAGTGTTGTTTATTACTTGTATACAGACGAGTTCGGGGAAGGGAGAATATTGATCGTATAAAATTTGTTGCAAATCGTGCAACGTATGTCCAATTTACAAGGGTCTAATGTTCTTACCACTAGACGGTGCTAAAACTTTTGTTATTTTATATAGGAGTGTTCAGGGTGGGATTATTATCCATTTTTGAAAATTTGGTGGAAATCAGAAAAGGTTTGTCCAAGATACAACTTTCGGAAATTTCATGGCGTGTAGTCAACCGTCGCCATGTTGCCATGGCAACACTTCCCTGTAAGTTATGTGTTGTCCACCCATATTGGTCTACATATGACAGTGACCTCAACTTATGTTGAAAAATTTAGACCTCCAAGACCTTCCCACCCCTCCCCATAAGCTCATGGATTGAATGGCGAGAAGGGCGTGTCCATGGTAACACGTATGATGTCATACTAATGTTGATGTTCAGTTATGATCATGTCTGTGTTCTGATGAATCTCTGAAAATTTCACGTCATTCTGGCCAGCCACTTGTGAGAAATAAATAAAACACGGCTGCACGGTGGCGCAGTGGTTTAGCACTGTGGCAGCACAGTTTTACCCTCGGCCGGGGGATCGCGGGGATCATGAGATCGTGGGTTCGATCCCAGCCCCCGACCAACAGTGAGCTGTGTGGAGTTTGCATGTTCTCCCCGTGTTGCGCGGGTTTACTCCGGGATTTCTCCGGTTTCCTCCCGCATACCAAAAACATGTAGGTTTAGGGCGCTCGCGCACGCAGCGACCAGCAGCCAGTGGCTTGTCACCAGACTGCAAACCAAGTCTACCTACGGGTACAAATAAGTAACAAAAAAAAAAAAAAAAAAAAAAAAAAAAAACAGTTTTCAGCAATTCTTTTGTTAACCACTATGTGGCGCTATATCAGTTGTCAGGTATTTTGAGGTCATTGCGTCCGGGGTGGCACTATTTTCCTTCATGTAAAGTTTTGTGGACATCGGAAAAATTTTGGCCGAGTTACAGGTGGTTGAATTTGTAAGGGGAGGAGTCAAACTTCGCCATGGCGCCCTGGCCACGCCTTTTGAGATTTTGACTTAATTTATATAACTTTTAGTGGGCAATGCCTGTAGATGCCCCCATGTAAAAATGAGCTCAATTGGATCTGGTCCCTAGGACAAGTGCGTTAAAATGCGAGGTGTGACTTTTTTCTGAATTGGAGGTGGGGTGACTTTGAGGCAAGATGGCGGCCTTCCTGTTGGCGGTGGGTATTGGCCACAATGATGTTTTTTGCATGGCTTGAGGTGATTGACACCTCACCCAAATTTGATGTGTCTACGGCAAAGTTTATGGTCTCCAGTCTCCATAGACCTTGAAAATTTGTGTACGTTTTGCCCCACCCACAAAAATGAGGGGTGGGGGGGAATATATCTTTTCCAGTTTATCGAATTTTTGGCCCGGTCAGAGGGGTTTGCCAAAAAAAATCGCGTTTTGGTTAACGTTCAGACGGTTAAAAATTTGATCATTTAGGCAGAAAAAGAAAAAAAAATAAATAAATAAACGTGAGCGGATACAATAGGGCTTTCGCCGACTGACGTTGTCAGTGGCTCAGGCCCTAATAAAGAAACGAGAGCGGATACAATAATGCTTTCGCCGACTGACGTCAGTGGCTCAGGCCCAAATAATAATATTAAACCTGCAAGCAGGTGTAAACGGGGTTTTGCCTCACCGTGTGCCCGCAGAAACCGGCGACCATCGTACCATGCTGGCTCGGAAAATGTGCCGTCATCACAGCATGGACTGCATGAAAAATAAGGTAAACCACTTGGCGCAGATCTTCCTGTGAGCAGTAACTGGCAGTATCCCTTTTGCCAAATATTTTTATGTAGAAGTTTGCAGAATGGGACTAATCTCCATCATAGCAATTCCGGCAACAAAATTGATCAAATGGAAAAGATATGTGCACCTCCACCACTCATTTTTGTGGGTGGGGCAAATGTGCGGAGTCGGTTAATCTCCATCATAGCAATTCTGGTGACAGTCCGACACATTTTGTCCAAATTACAACTATCCAACATATTGCGATCAGGTAAACTCGGACATGTGGCCATGGTAAAACTGACATTTCAGGTACATGTTGTAGAAACCAAAGAACTACAGAAGAGAGTCATCTTGACTTACGTTCCATATTTGGTGACTCTTTGACGTTCCCAACCCTTCAAAGTATAAAACATATTTATTGGCAAGGAATGGGTTTTCATGGCAACTGTGCTTATCGCAGGACAACAGTGACTTCCACCGAGGGTAGTCCAATGCTCTCTGAGGAACCCCTGAAAAGGTCATGTCATCATGACTACTGGTCTTTGTGCAAAATTAGAAACAATTTTGTGCAGTACGTCATATCAGCAGTAGGTGTGGGTGTGACAGTTTTGTGAATTTTGATATACGGACACGTTCAGAGTGGTATCAGTATGATTTGTGCAAAGAATTTTCCAAATGAGGCAAGAATTGTCTGAGCTGTAACTGTCATGTTTTGTTTGGCAAGAAAGCCACTGAAGAACGCCAGTCGCCATGGAAACAGTTCTGTACTATGTGCATGTACTATCAATGAGCCCAATTCATTTCTTCATGTAATTTTGTTAAGCTGGTGAGAGAAAAATAAAAAGAAACATCGTCAGTAATTCTTCCTATAATCATTAGGAGGCGCTATGAGTTTTATTATTTGTATATAGACGAGTTTGGGGAAGGGAGAATATTGATCGTATAAAATTTAGTGCAATTCGTACAAAGTTTGTCCAGTTTACAAGGGTCTAATGTTGTTACCACTAGGCGGTGCTAAAACTTTTGATATTTTATATAGGAGTGTTCAGGGTGTGACTATTATCCATTGTCGAAAACTTGGTGAAAATCAGAAAAAGTTTGTCCATGATACAACTTTCCGAAATGACATGGCGAGTAGTAAACCGTCGTCATGTTGCCATGGTAACACTTTCCTGTTAGTTATGTGTTGTCCACCCATATTGGACTACATATGACAGTGACCTCAACATATGTTCACAAATTTAGACCTCTAAGACCTTCCCACCCCTCCCCATAAGCTCCTGGATTGAATGGCGAGGAGGGTGTGTCCATGGTATGATGTAGTATGATGTCATACTAACGTTGATGATCAGTTATGATCATGGCTGTGTTCTGATGAATCTCTGAAAATTTCACAGCATTCTGGCCAGCCACGCGTGAGTAATAAATAAAACAGTTTTGAGCAATTCTTTCATTAACTACTATGTGGCACCATATCTTTTGTCAGGTATTTTGATGTCATTGCATCCAGGGTAGCACTATTTTCCTTCACGGAAAGTTTTGTGGACATCGGACAAGTTTGCCTGTCAGTAATTCTTCCTTTAATCATTAGGGGGCACTATTACTGTTGTTTATTATTTGTATATAGACGAGTTCGGGGAAGGGAGAATATTGATGGTATAAAATTTGTTGCAAATTGTAAAAAGTATGTCAGATTTACAAGGGTCTAATGTTACAACTAGGCGGCACTGAAACTTTTGTTATTTTATATTGTAATGTTCAGGGTGGAACTTTTATCCATTTTCGAAAATTTGTTGGAAATCAGAAAAAGTTTGTCCAAGATACAACTTTCCGAAATTTCATGGCGACTAGTCAACCATCGCCAGGTTGCCATGGCAACACTTCCCTTTAAGTAATGTGTTGTCCACCCATATTGAACTACATATGACAGTTACCTCAACATATGTTGAAAAATTTAGACCTCCAAGACCTTCCCACCCCTCCCCATAATCTAATGGATTGAATGACGAGAAGGGCGTGTCAATGGTAACACGTATGATTTCATACTAACGTTGATGTTCAATGATGATCATGTCTGTGTTTTGATGAGTATCTGAAAATTTCACGTCATTCTGGCCAGCCGCATGTGAGTAATAAATAAAACAGTTTTCAGCAATTCTTTCGTTAACCACTTTGTGGCGCTGTATCTTTTGTCAGGTATTTTGAGGTCATTGCGTCCAGGGTGGCACTATTTTCCTTCATGGAAAGTTTTGTGGATATCGGAAAAGTTTTTCCCGAGTTACAGGTGGTTGAATTTGTAAGGGGAGGAGTCAAACTTCGCCATGGCGACCTGGCCACGCCTTTTGAGATTTTGACTTAATTTATACAATTTTTAATGGCCAATGCCAATAGATACCGCCATGATAAAATGAGCTTATTGGAGAAGGTCCCTAGGACAAGTGCATTCAAATATGAGGTGTGTAGAAGCATGCTCAAATAACGAGGCTGAGTTTCAGTCATAAAACCAGCTTTATTTGACAGAACACAGCTTCTAGCATTCTCAAAGCAGGAAAGAGAAAGAATCGTATCTCAACACCCTTTTATACATTTCCAGCATCAGAATTCAAGTCACATGGTGTCTTCAGTCAATATACAGTTACAAAGCATCCCTTTGAAGCTTCACCATTGTCTCTCATTTCCTGATGAACCGGAATACCCTCCGGGGCGTCTTCTGTGGGACAAAGAGACAAATCTCACACTTCCTTGTTACCTCCTGTAGATTCGAGTCCTCATTCGTTGCAGATGTGACACCCCACAATACACATTCAGTCCTGTCTCTGTGGCAGCGTGAGCCCACAATGTGTCGGCCACAGGTGTGACTTTTTTCCAGAATTGGATGTGGGGCGAATTTGAGGCAAGATGGCTGCCTTCCTGTTTGCGGTGGGTATGGGCCACAATGATATTTTTTGCATGTCTTTAGGTGATGCACACCTAACCCAAATTTTGTGTCTCTACTGCAAAGTTTATGTCTCCAGTCTCCATAGACCTTGAAAATTTGTGTACGTTTTGCCCCACCCACAAAAATGAGGGGTGGGGGGGAACATATCTTTTCCAGTTTATCGAATTTTTTGCCGTGTTGGAGGGGTTTGCCAAAAAAAATCGTGTTTTGGTTAATGTTCAGAGGGTGAAAAATGTGATCATTTGGGAGGAAAAATAATAATAATTAAACCTGCAGGCAGGTGTAAACGGACATTCGCCCCCCACGCGACCGCGGAACCCGCCGCCCGTCCTCTCTCTCTTTGAACACTACCTGCTGGCCATTTACTCAAGTCGACTTCTTCCACGCACATTAGGTGGAGATGCCGTAGTCATTGTGCCCAAAAACAATGTCTCCAAACTTTCACTCATGTCCCTCTGCTGAAGTTCCTCCACTCTCATTTTTGTTTTACACAAAGCAGCAAAATGCCCCTTTTTCTGACATTTCTTGCAGTCTGCATTGCGAGCAGGACATTCTTTAAATGAATTTCCATGTGCTTTTCCACACCTGCCACATCTGGCAGGCACAGAACACAGCAGAAGTGTGGTGGACTTGCAGGCAGCCAGAAGAGCTGGATGACATGGTTGCCTGTGATAACCAAAACTGTGAAATTCAGTGGTTCCATTTAGGATGTGGGGGACTCTGAAGCACCAACCCTACAGCAGCCGTGGTTTTGTGACTTGCGCATTAGAGTTGTGCTGTAGCATGAGACAGTTATGCGCTATAACATGGTAGAACAATGATACATATTGATCATGCATGTCAGTTTATATTCTTGTATTGTGTCATGGTTAGGGTTACAGTTTTGCATCTTTGAAATAAAGAGCTGCAGTTTGTAAGCCATTGTGTACTTTATTCCAAAAATTGTTGCAAAGAAAGCAAGTGTATTTATATAGCACATTTTGTCTGCTTATGTCAAAAAGGTGTGCAATATGTTCAAGAGGCATATTAAACCGCAAATGTATCTTAGTTAAAAGGAGAATTTGAAATTGGGAAATTTTAGGGACTGTTCAGGGTGGGACTATTATCCACTGTCAAATATTTAGTGAAAATCAGAAAAAGTTTGTCCAAGATACAACTTTCCGAAATTTCATGGCGTGTAATCAACCGTCACCATGTTGCCAGGGCAACACTTCCCTGTAAGTTATGTGTTGTCCACCAATATTGGACTACATATGACAGTGACCTCAACATATGTTGAAAAATTGAGACCTCCAAGACCTTCCCACCCCTCCCCATAAGCTCAGGGATTGGATGGCGAGGAGGGCGTGTCTATGTTAACACGTTTGATGTTATACTATTGTTGATGCTCAGTTATTATCATGGCTGTGTTCTGATGAATCTCAGAAAATTTCACATCATTCCGGCAACAAAATAGATCAAGTGGAAAAGATATGTGCACGTCCACCACTCATTTTTGTGGGTGGGGCAAATGTGTGGAGCGGGATTAATCTCCATCATCGCAATTCCGGTGACAGTCCGACACATTTTGTCCAAATTACAACTATCCAACATATTGCGATCAGGTAAACTCGGACATGTGGCCATGGTAACACTTACATTTCAGGTCCATGTTGCAGAAACCACAGAACTACTGAAGAGAGTCATGTTGACTTACGTTCCACATTTGTTGACTCTTGGACATTCCCAACACTCCAAAGTATAAAACATATTGATTGGCAAGGAATGGGTTTTCATGGCAACTGTGCTTATTGCAGGACAAAAGTGACTTCCACCGAGGATAGTCCAATGCACTCTGAGGAACCCCTGAAAAGGTCATGTCATCATGACTACTGGTCTTTGTGCAAAATTAGAAACAATTTTGTGCAGTACGTCATGTCAGCAGTAGGTGTGGGTGTGACAGTTTTGTGAATATTGATATACAGACATGTTCAGAGTGGCATCAGTATGATTTGTGCAAAGATTTTTCCAAATCAGGCGAGAATTGTCTGAGCTGTAACTGTCATGTTTTGTTTGGTGAGAAAGCCACTGAAGCACGCCAGTGGCCCTGGAAACAGTTCTGTACTATGTACATGTACTATCAATGAGCCCAAGTCATTCCTTCATGTAATTTTGTTAAGCTGGTGAGAGAAATATTTAAAAAACAGTCATCAGTAATTCTTCCTTTAATCATTAGGGGGCGCTATGCGTTTTGTTTATTATTTGTATATAGATGAGTTCGGGGAAGGGAGAATATTGATCGTATAAAATTTGTTGCAAATCGTACAAAGTTTGGCCATTTTACAAGGGTCTAATACTGTTACCACTAGGAGGCGCTAAACTTTTGTTATTTTATATAGGAGTGTTCAGGGTGGGAATATTATCCATTGTCAAAAATTTGATGAAAATCAGACAAAGTTTTTCCAAGATACAACTTTCCAAAATTTCTTGGTGAGTAGTCAACCGTTGTCATGTTGCCATGGCAACACTTCCCTGTAAGTTATGTGTTGTCCATCCATATTGTACTACACATGACAGTGACCTCAACATATGTTGAAAAATTTAGGCCTCCAAGACCTTCCCACCCTTCCCCATAAGCTCATGGATTGAATGGCGAGGAGGGCATGTCCATGGTAATACGTATGATGTCATACTAATGTTGATGTTCAGTTATGATCAGTGCTGTTTTCTGATGAATCTCAGAAAATTTCACGTCATTCTGGCCAGCCGCGCATGAGTAATAAATAAAACAGTTTCCAGCAATTCTTTCATTAACCACTACGTGGCGCTGTATCTTTTGTGAGGTATTTTGATGTCATTGCGTCTGCGGTGGCACTATTTTCCTTCATGGAAAGTTTTGTGGACATGGGACCATTTTTGGTCGAGTTACAGGTGGTTGAATTTGTAAGGGGAGGAGTCAAACTTCGCCATGGCACCCTGGCCACGCCTTTTGATATTTTGACTTAATTTATATAACTTTTAATGGGCAATGCCTGTAGATGCCCCCGTGTAAAAATGAGCTCAATTGGATCTGGTCCCTAGGACAAGTGCGTTAAAATGCGAGGTGTGACTTTTTTCCGAATTGGAGGTGGGGCGAGTTTGAGGCAAGATGGCGGCCTTCCTGTTGGCGGTGAGTATGGGCCACAATGATGTTTTTTGCATGTCTTGAGGTGATTCACACCTCACCCAAATTTGATGTGTCTACGGAAAAGTTTATGGTCTCCAGTCTCCATAGACCTTGTACGTTTGACCCCACCCACAAAAATAAGGGGTGGGGGGGCACATATCTTTTCCAGTTTATCGAATGTTTTGCCCGGTCAGAGGGGTTTGCCAAAAAAATCGCGTTTTGGTTAATGTTCAGAGAGTGAAAAATGCGATCATTTAGGCAGAATAATAGAGAAAAATAACAATAAATAATAATTAAACCTGCAGGCAGGTGTAAATGGACCTTCGCCCCCCGCGCGACCGCG
This sequence comes from Pholidichthys leucotaenia, assembly GCA_020510985.1. NCBI lineage: Eukaryota > Metazoa > Chordata > Actinopteri > Cichliformes > Pholidichthyidae > Pholidichthys > Pholidichthys leucotaenia. The sequence continues at coordinate 431,987,311 of CM035842.1, read as the reverse complement.
GAACCCGCCGCCCGTCCTCCCTCGCTTTGAACACTACCTGCTGGCCATTTACTCCAATCGACTTCTTCCACGCACATTAGGTGGAGATGCCATAGTCATTGTGCCCAAAAACAATATCTCCAAACTTTCACTCATGTCCCTCTGCTGAAGTTCCTCCACTCTCATTTTTGTTTTACACAAAGCAGCAAAATGCCCCCTTTTCTGACATTTCTTGCAGTCTGCATTGCGAGCAGGACATTTTTTAAATGAATTTCCATGTGCTTTTCCACACCTGCCACATCTGGCATGCACAGAACACAGCAGAAGTGTGGTGGACTTGCAGGCAGCCAGAAGAGCTGGATGACATGGTTGCCTGTGATAACCAAAACTGTGAAATTCAGTGGTTCCATTTAGGATGTGGGGGACTCTGAAGCACCAACCCCACAGCAGCCGTGGTTTTGTGACGTGCGCATTTGAGTAGTGCTGTAGCATGAGACAGTTATGCGCTATAACATGGTAGAACAATGATACATCTTGATCATGCATGTCAGTTTATATTCTTGTATTGTGTCATGGTTATGGTTACAATTTTGCATCTTTGAAATAAAGAGCTGCAGTTTGTAAACCATTGTGTACTTTATTCCAAAAACTGTTACAAAGCAAGCAAGTGTATTTATATAGCACATTTTGTCTGCTTATGTCAAAAAGGTGTGCAATATGTTCAAGAGGCAAATTAATCCGCAAATGTATCTTAGTTAAAAGGAGAATTTGAAATTGGGAAATTTTAGGGACTGTTCAGGGTGGGACTATTATCCACTGTCAAATATTTAGTGAAAATCAGAAAAAGTTTGTCCAAGATACAACTTTCCGAAATTTCATGGCGTGTAGTCAACCATCACCATGTTGCCAGGGCAACACTTCCCTGTAAGTTATGTGTTGTCCACCAATATTGGACTACATATGACAGTGACCTCAACATATGTTGAAAAATTGAGACCTCCAAGACCTTCCCACCCCTCCCCATAAGCTCACGGTTTGAATGGGGAGGAGGGTGTGTCTATGTTAACACGTTTGATGTTATACTGTTGTTGATTTTCAGTTATTATCATGGCTGTGTTCTGATGAATGTCAGAAAATTTCACATCATTCTGTCCAGCCGCTTGTGAGTAATAAATGAAACATTTTTCAGCAATTCTTTTGTTTACCACAATGTGGCGCTATATCTTTTGTCAGGTATTTTGATGTTATTGTATCCGGGGTGGCACTATTTTCCTTCATGGAAAGTTTTGTGGATATCGGACAAGATTTGCGCGAGTTACAGGTGGTATAATTTGTAATGGGAGGAGTCAAACTTCGTCATGGCTCCCTGGCCACGCCTTTTGAGATTTTGACTTAATTTATATAACTTTTAATGGCAAATACCTATAGATGTTGCCATGCAAAAATGAGCTCAATTGGAACAGGTCCCTAGGACAAGTGCGTTCAAATGCGAGGTGTGACTTTTTTCCGAATTGGAGGTGGGGCGACTTTGAGGCCAGATGGCGGCCTTCCTGTTGGCAGTGGTTATGGGCGACAATGATGTTTTTTTCATGTCTTGAGGTGATTCACACCTCACCCAAATTTGATGTGTCTACGGCAAAGTTTATGGTCTCCAGTCTCCATAGACCTTATACGTTTGACCCCACCCACAAAAATGAGGGGTGGGGGGGCACATGTCTTTTCCAGTTTATCGAATTCCCGGTCAGATGGGTTTGCCAAAAAAAAATCGCATTTTGGTTAACGTTCAGAGGGTGAAAAATGCGATCATTTAGGCAGAATAATAATAATAATAATAATAATAATAATAATAAATAAATAAACGCGAGCGGATAAAATAGGGCTTTCGCCCACTGATGTTGTCAGTGGCCCAGGCCCTAATAAATAAACGCAAGCGGATACAATAGGGCTTTCGCCGACTGACGTTGTCAGTGGCTCAGGCCCTAATTAAACCTGCAGGCAGGTGCAAATGGACCTTCACCCCCCCGGGACCGCGGAACCCGGCGCCCGTCCTCCCTCACTGGCTCGGAAAATATGCCGTCATCACTGCATGGGCTGCATGAATAATAAAGTAAACCATTTCACACAGATCTTCCTGTGAGCAGTAAGTGGCATTATCCCTTTTGTCATGGCATGTCCAGGGTAACATCTTTGATGTCATACTAACATTGATGTTCAGTTATGATCATGGCTGTGTTCTGATGAAACCCCAAAAATTTCACGTCATTCTGGCCAGCCGCGCGTGAGTAATAAATAAAACAGTTTTCAGCAATTCTTTCGTTAACCACTAAGTGGCGCTATGTCTTTTGTCAGGTATTTTGATGTCATAGCATCCGGGGTGGCACTATTTTCCTTCATGTAAAGTTTTGTGGACATCAGACAAGTTTTGCCTGTCAGTAATTCTTCCTTTAATCATTAGGGGGCGCTATGAGTGTTGTTTATTATTTGTATATAGACGAGTGCGGGGAAGGGATAATATTCATCTTATAAAATTTGTTGCAAATCGTGCAAAGTATGTCCAATTTCCAAGGGTCTAATGTTGTTACAACTAGGCGGCTCTAAAACTTGTGTTATTTTATAAAGGAATGTTCAGAGTGGGATTATTATCCATTTTTGAAAATTTGGTGGAAATCAGAAAAAAGTTTGTCCAAGATGCACCTTTCCGAAATTTCATGGCGTGTAGTCAACCGTCAGTTAGTTAAAAGGAGAATTTGAAATTGGGAAATTTTAGGGACTGTTCAGGGTGGGACTATTATCCACTGTCAAATATTTAGTGAAAATCAGAAAAAGTTTGTCCAAGATACAACTTTCCGAAATTTCATGGCGTGTAGTCAACCGTCGCCATGTTGCCATGGCAACACTTCCCTGTAAGTTATGTGTTGTCCACCCATATTGGACTACATATGACAGTGACCTCAACATATGTTGAAAAATTTAGACCTCCAAGACCTTCCCACCCCTCCCCATGAGCTCATGGATTGAATGGCGAGAAGGGCGTGTCCATGGTAACACGTATGATGTCATACTAAAGTTGATGTTGAGTTATGATCATCGCTGTGTTTTGATTAATCACAGAAAATTTCACGTCATTCTGTCAAGCCGCGCATGAGTAATAAATAAAACAGTTTTCATCAATTCTTTCATTTACCACTATGTGGCGCTATATCTTTTGTCAGGTATTTTGATGTCATTGCTTCCGGGGTGACATTATTTTCCTTCATGGAAAGTTTTGTGGACATCGGACAAGTTTTGCCCGTCAGTAATTCTTCCTTTAATCATTAGGCGGCGCTATGAGTGTTGTTTATTATTTGTATCTAGATGAGTTCGGGGAAGGGAGAATATTGAATCATTGTATCCGGGGTGGCACTATTTTCCTTCATTGAAATTTTTGTGGACATCAGACAAGTTTTGCGCGAGTTACAGTTGGTTGAATTTGTAAGGGGAGGAGTCAAACTTCGCCATGGTGCCCTGGCCACGCTTTTTGAGATTTTGACTTAATTTATATGACTTTTAATGGCCAATGCCTATAAATGCCGCCATGCAAAAATGAGCTCAATTGGATCAGGTCCCTAGGACAAGTACGTTAAAATGCGAGGTGTGACTTTTTTCTTGAATTCGAGGTGGGGCGACTTTGAGGCAAGATGGCGGCCTTCCTGTTGGCGGTGGTTATGGGCAACAATGATGTTTTTTGCATGTCTTGAGGTGATTCACACCTCACCCAAATTTAATGTGTCTACGGCAAAAATTTTGGTCTACAGTCTCCATAGACCTTGCATGTTTGACCCCACCCACAAAAATGAGGGGTGGGGGGGCACATATGTTTTCCAGTTTATCGAATTTTTTGCTGGGTCTGAGGGGTTTGCTAAAAAATAAATTGCGTTTTGGTTAACGTTCAGAGGGTGAAAAATGCAATCATTTAGGCAAAATAATAACGAAAAAAAATAAATAAACGCAAGCAGATACAATAGGGCTTTTGCCAACTGACGTTGTCAATGGCTCAGGCCCTAATAAATAAACGCTAGCAGATACAATAGGGCTATCGCCGACTGACGTCAGTGGCTCAGGCCCTAATAAACGCAAGCGGATACAATAGGGCTTTCGCAGACTGACGTTGTCAGTGGCTAAGGCCCTAATTAAACCTGCAAGCAGGTGTAAACGGTCCTTCACGCCACCGTGTGCCCACAGAAACCGGCGCCCGTCGTACCTTGCTGGCTGGGAAAATGTGCCGTCATCACTGCATGGGCTGCATGAATAATAAATTAAATCATTTGGTACAGATCTTCCGGTGAGCAGCAAGTTGCACTATCCCTTTTGGCAAATATTTTTTTTTATGTAGAAGTGCGCAGAATGGGACTAATCTCCATCATAGCAATTCCGGCAACAAAATTGATCAAGTGGAAAAGATATGTTCTTCTGGCTCTTTACTGTGATGTTAATGTTGCCTTTCAAGCATTGTGTTCATGCGTCCTGTCCTTACTGTGACCTAGAGACTGAGAGCAATATGTAGATGTGCCTTGTAACCTCTTTGTTCTGCAGCTGAAGCAGAGTCTAGCAAATCTGTCTATTGTGATGTATGTCTCTCAAATGCAAATGTCTCATGACTGTTCTGCAATCTCTTTAATCATACCAACTGCTGGGGAATGCTCTTTGATGTATTGTTGTGGTTGGGTATATATGCTGCAACTCTGTAACTCAAACTATCTCTCTCTCACTCCTGCATCTGCTGCGAGACACACACACTGTGTGTCTCCTCTTCTCAGAGAGCCGGAGTATCCCGCTCTGGTCTGCTCACACTTGGATCGGAGCGGGGATCCTGTGAAGGCGGTATGAGTCAATAAACTTCCTTAAAACTACCAGGTTACTGCCTTATTTTATCATCCGCCTCACTGGTCACCCCGCAGACGCACACGCTTTGTGCGACGCAACCTTCTGGTCTGGACGGCCACGCTGGCGACTCGACGCTGAAAAAAGCACGCTGCCAGCGAACACAGAAGCCTAACGCAAACGATCCGCCCTCCCTTCTGCTTCAGGGAGACCTTGACGCGGAGCCAACACAGGCGAGCGACTGTCTCGGCATCACCCACGACGGGGAAAACTGCAGAAAACGTCATGGCCCGACCCTCACCTGAGATCGGGACGTCCACGCTGGACAGGCCGAGGGACACAGAACGTTTTCTCCCTCTCAGCGATCCTACTCATCTACTCGAGCCTGAGGAACAACGATCGTCTATCTCCCCTCAACGCTCCAACGCACCATGACTAATCTGCAGCCACAGCCCATCATAGATGTTTAACGGCGCCGTCTGCGCTGATCTCCACCAAGATTCTGCACCCTGACTCGCCTCCCCAGCTGGCCCACTCACTCACAAGCCCCGGCGCACGCACCGGGGAGTTACGAGGATGGCACACCACGCACAGGACAATAACGGCTCAACTGACCGCCTTCCTTCTGCTGCACACTGGCCCTTCAGGCTTGCTTGTACACCTGAGGAACGCAGCTTGCTCACTGGTTTTTATGGTCTTAGCCATGGCACACAAGGGGAATTCAGCTGTCTGCGGTTCCTGAGGCTTTAGGGTTGCGCCTGCACTAAAGTCAACACGCCAGTCCCTCTGCTTTTATTTTTTTCTTACAGCCGCTCCTGCTTTTCTTCATGGCCACGAGAGGAGTCAGAGACTAATTTTTCTTCTTGCGGACCTCTGCATGCGCAACGGGACAGCCCCTCGACGTTGCGTTGCTCGGACGTTTTCACCGTCCCGGTCGGCACGTACTATCCCCCTCCTCCCTCCCCCTGCGCCTGCAGCGAGCTTCTCACACAGCTCACTCCCATAGATGGATTATCGAGGTCCCGGCCCCCTGCCGTGCCCTCTGGGGGGGATCGTGTGGCGGTTTGGTGTAAACCCCCACAAACAGACTGGGCAGACACAGCGCTCGGCTAGAGCAATTAACAGAACAGTGTAATGTGTGTATTAATGTCTACAGGCAGCCCCGCATCTTCTGGCTCTTTACTGTGATGTTAATGTTGCCTTTCATGCATTGTGTTCATGCGTCCTGTCCTTACTGTGACCTAGAGACTGAGAGCAATATGTAGATGTGCCTTGTAACCTCTTTGTTCTGCAGCTGGAGCAGAGTCTAGCAAATCTGCCTATTGTGATGTATGTCTCTCAAATGCAAATGTCTCATGACTGTTCTGCAATCTCTTTAATCATACCAACTGCTGGGGAATGCTCTTTGATGTATTGTTGTGGTTGGGTATATATGCTGCAACTCTGTAACTCAAACTCTCTCTCTCTCACTCCTGCATCTGCTTCGAGACATGCACACTGTGTGTCTCCTCTTCTCAGAGAGCTGGAGGATCCCGCTCCGGTCTGCTGACACTTGGATCGGAGCCGGTCATCCTGTGAAGGCAGTATGATTCAATAAACTTCCTTAAAACTACCAGGTTGCTGCCTTATTTTATCATCCTCGTCAGTGTTTTGGTTAACATTCAGAGGGTGAAAAATGCATTCATTTAGACAGAATAATATAGAAAAAAAAATAATTAATAAAAGCAAGCAGATACAATAGGGCTTTCGCCGAATGACGTTGTCAGTGGCTCAGGCCCTAATAATAAATGCAAGAAGATACAATAGGGCTTTCGCGACTGACGTTGTCAGTGACTCAGGCCCTAATTAAACTTGCAATAAGGTGTAAACGGGCTTTCGCCGCACCGTGCGCCCACAGAAACCGGCGCCCGTCGTACCTTGCTGGCTCGGAAAATGTGCCGTCATCACTGCATGGGCTGCATGAATAATAAAGTAAACCATTTGGCGCAGATTTTCCTGTGAGCAGTAAGTGGCACTATCCCTTTTGTCAAATATTTTTATGTAGAAGTGGGCAGAATGGGACTAATCTCCATCATAGCAATTCCGGCAACAAAACTGATCAAGTGGAAAAGATATGTGCACCTCCACCACTCATTTTTGTGGGTGGGGCAAATGTGCGGATTGGGATTAATCTCCATCATAGCAATTCCGATGACAGTCCGACACATTTTGTCCAAATTACAACTATCCAACATATTGTTGTAAGGGGAGGAGTCAAACTTCGCCATGGCAACACTTCCTTGTCAGTTATGTGCTGTCCATCCATATTGGACTATAAGTGACAGTAACCTAAACCTATATTCCAAATTTCATGAATACAGGACGTTCCCACCCCTCCCCGTAAGCTCACAGATTGAATGGCGAGGAGGGTGTGTCCATGGTAACACGTTAGATGTCAAACTAATGTTGATATTCAGTTATGATCATGGCTGTGTTCTGATGAATCTCAGAAAATTTCACATCATTCTGCACAGCCACGTGTGAGTAATAAATAAAACAATTTTAAGCAATTCTTTCATTAACCACTATGTGGCGCTATATCGGCTGTCAGGTATTTTAATGTCATTGCGTTCGGGGTTGGACTATTTTCCTTCATGGAAAGGTTTGTGGACATCGGAAAGGTTTTGCCCTAGTTACAGGTGGTTGAAGTTGTAAGGGGAGGAGTCAAACTTCGCCATGGCGCCATGGCAACACTTCCTTGTCAGTTATGTGTTGTCCACCCATACAGGACTATATGTGACCGAAACCTAAATATATATTCCAAATTTCATGACCACAGGACGTTCCCACCCCTCCCCATAAGCTCACGGATTGAATGGCGATGAGGGCGTGTCCATGGTAACACGTTTGATGTCATACTAATGTTGATGGTCAGTTATGATAATGGCTGTGTTCTGATGAAGCTCAGAAAATTTCACATCATTCTGCAAAGCCGCGTGTGAATAATAAATGAAACAGTTTTAAGCAATTCTTTTTTTAACCACTATGTGGCACTATATCGGTTTTCAGATATTTTTATGTCATTGCATTCGGGGTGGGACTATTTTCCTTCATGGAAAGATTTGTGGACATGGCACTATTAACCTTAGTGAGAATTTTTGTGGACATCGGACAAGTTTTGCCCGAGTAACAGGTGGTTGAATTTGTAAGGGGAGGAGTCAAAATTCGCCATGGTGCCCTGGCCACGCTTTTTGAGATTTTCACTTAATTTATACATTTTTTAATTGCCAATGCCTGTAGATGTTGCTATGTAAAAATGAGCTCAATCGGAGAAGGTCCCTTGAACTAGTTCATTCAAATGCGAGGTGTGACTTTTTTCCGAATTGGAGGAGGGGCGAATTTGAGGCAAGATGGCGGCCTTCCTGTTGGCGGTGGGTATTGGCCACAATAATGTTTTTTTCATATCTTGAGGTGATGCAAACCTAACCCAAATTTTGTGTCTCTACGCCATAGTTTATGGTCTCCAGTCTCCATAGACCTTGAAATTTTGTGTACGTTTTGCCCTAGCCACAAAAAAGAGGGGTGGGCGGGAACATATCTTTTCCAGTTTATTGAATTTTTTGCCGTGTCGGAGGGGTATGCCCAAAAAAAATTGTGTTTTGGTTGACTTTCAGACGGTGAAAAATGCGATCATTTGGGAGGAAAAATAATAAAAATAAACGCAAGCAGAAACGATATAGCTTTCGCCGACTGACGTTGTGAGTGGCTCAGGCCCTAATTAAACCTGCAAGCAGGTGTAAACGGGATTCACCCCACCGTGCGCCCGCAGAAACCGGCGCCCATCGTACCTCGCTGGCTCAGAAAATGTGTCGTCATCACTGCATGGACTGCATGAATAATAAAGTATTCCATTTGGTGCAGATCTTCCCGTGAGCAGTAAGTGGCACTATGCCTTTTGTCAAATATTTTTATGTAGAAGTGCGCAGAATGGGACTAATCTCCATCATAGCAATTCCGGCAACAAAATTGATCAAGTGGAAAAGATATGTGCACCTCCACCACTCATTTTTGTGGGTGGGGCAAATGTGCGGAGTGGGATTAATTTCCATCATAGCAATTCAGGCGACAGTCCTACACATTTTGTCCAAATTACAACTATCCAACATATTGCGATCAGGTAAACTCGGACATGTGGCCAAGGAAACACTTACATTTCAGGTACATGTTGCAGAAACCACAGAACAACAGAAGAGAGTCATTTTGACTTACGTTCCACATTTGGTGACTCTTGGACATTCCCAACACTCCAAAGTATAAAACATATTGATTGGCAAGGAATGGGTTTTCATGGCAACTGTGCATATCGCAGGACAAAAGTGACTTCCACCTAGGGTTGTCCAATGGACTCTGAGGAACCCCTGAAAAGGTCATGTCATCATGACTACTGGTCTTTGTGCAAAATTAGAAACAATTTTGTGCAGTACCTCATGTCAGCAGTAGGTGTGGGTGTGACAGTTTTGTGAATATTGATATTCAGACACGTTCAGAGTATAGGGCTTCACCGACTGACGTTGTCAGTGGCTCAGTTTTCAGCAATTCTTTTGTTAACCACAATGTAGCGCTATTTCGGTTTTCAGGAATTTTGAGGTCATTGCATCCGGGGTGGCAGTATTTTAGAGCCACTGACAACGTCAGTGGCTCAGTTTTCAGCAATTCTTTCATTAAGCACTATGTTGCGCTATATCGGTTGTCAGGTATTTTGATGTCATTGCGTCCGGGGTAAGACTATTTTAAATAGTCCCAACCCACTGGTGCGCATCGACAGGTTTTGCCCGTGTAACAGGTGGTTGAAGTTGTAAGAGTCAAACTGCGCCATGGCACCATGGCAACACTTCCTTGTCAGTTATGTGTTGTCCACCCATATTGGACTATATGTGACAGTAACCTAAACCTATGTTCCAAATTTCATGACTCCAGGACGTTCCCACCCCTCCCCATAAGCTCACGGATTGAATGGCGAGAAGGGCTTGTCCATGGTAACACATTTGATGTCATACTAATGTTGATGTTCAGTTATGATCATGGCTGTGTTCTTATGAATCTCAGAAAATTTCACATCATTCTGCCCAGCCGAGTGTGAGTAATAAATAAAACAGTTTTCAGCAATTTTTTCATTAACCACTATGTGGCGCTGTTTCGGTTGTCAAGTATTTTGAATTAATTTCGTTCGGGGTGGGACTATTTTCCTTCATGGAAAGTTTTGTGGACATCGAACAAGTTTTGCCCAAGTTACAGGTGGTTGAAGTTGTAAGGGGAGGAGTCCAACTTCGCCATGGCGCCATGGCAACACTTCCTTGTCAGTTATGTGTTGTCCACCAATATTGTACTTTATGTGACAGTAACCTAAACCTAAGATCCAAATTTCATGACTCCCGGACTTTCCCACCCCTCCCCATAAGCTCACTGATTGAATGGCGAGGAGGGCGTGGCCATGGTAACACGTTTGATGTCATACTAATGTTGATTTTCAGTTATTATCATTGCTCTGTTCTGACAAATCTCAGAAAATTTCACATCAATCTGCCGAGCCCCGTATGAGTAATAAATAAAAGAGTTTTCAGCAATTCTTTCATTAACCACTATGTGGCGCTATATCGGTTGTCAGGTATTTTGATGTCATTGCATTCGGGGTGGGACTGTTTTCCTTCATGGAAAGTTTTGTGGACATCGGACAAGTTTTGCCCGAGTTACAGGTGGTTGAATTTGTAAGGGGAGACGTCAAACTTCGCCATGGCGCCATGGCAAAACTTGCTTGTCAGTTATGTGTTGTCCACCCATATTGTACTTTATGTGACCGTAACCTAAACCTATGTTCCAAATTTCATGACTCCAGGACGTTCCCACCCCTCCCAATAAGCTCACGGATTGAATGGCGAAGAGGGCGTGTCCATGGTAACACGTTTGATGTCATACTAATGTTGATTTTCAGTTATTATCATGGCTGTGTTCTGATGAATCTCACAAAATTTCACATCAATCTGCGGAGCCGCGTGTGAGTAATAAATAAAACAGTTTTCAGCAATTCTTTCATTAACAACTATGTGGCGGATATCTTTTCCAGTTTATCGAATTTTTTGCTGTGTCAGAGGGGGTTGTCAAAAAAAATCCCGTTTTGGTTAACGTTCAGAGGGTGAAAAATGCGATCATTTAGGCAGAATAATAGAGAAAAAAAATAATAATTAAACCTGCAGGCAGGTGTAAACGGCCTTTCGCCCCCCGCGCGACAGTGGAACCCACCGCCCGTCCTCCCTCGCTTTGAACACTACCTGCTGGCCATTTACTCCAATCGACTTCTTCCACGCAGCATTAGGTGGAGGTGCCGTAGTCATTGTGCCAAAAAACAATGTCTCCAAACTTTCACTCATGTCCCTCTGCTGAAGTTCCTCCACTCTCATTTTTGTTTTACACAAAGCAGCAAAATACCCCTTTTTCTGACATTTCTTGCAGTCTGCATTGCGAGCAGAACATTCTTTAAATGAATTTCCATGTGCTTTTCCACACCTGCCACATCTGGAAGGCATAGAACACCGCAGAAGTGTGGTGAACTTGAAGGCAGCCAGAAGAGCTGGATGACATGGTTGCCTGTGATAACCAAAACTGTGAAATTCAGTGTTTCCATTTAGGATGTGGGGGACTCTGAAGCACCAACCCCACAGCAGCCGTGGTTTTGTGACGTGCGCATTAGAGTAGTGCTGTAGCATGAGACAGTTATGTGCTATAACATGGTAGAACAATGATACATATTGATCATGCATGTCAGTTTATATTTGTGTATTGTGTCATGGTTATGGTTACAGTTTTGCATCTTTGAAATAAAGAGCTGCAGTTTGTAAGCCATTGTGTACTTTGTGTACAAAAAATGGCCATTGCACAAAATAAGCCATTGTGTACTTTGTGTACAAAAATTGTTACAAAGCAAGCAAGTGTATTTATATAGCACATTTTGTCTGCTTATGTCAAAAAGGTGTGCAATATGTTCAAGAGGCAAATTAATCCACAAATGTATCTTAATTAAAAGGAGAATTTGAAATTGGGAAATTTTAGGGACTGTTTAGGGAGGGACTATTATCCACTGTCAAATATTTAGTGAAAATCAGAAAAAGTTTGTCCAAGATCCAACTTTCCGAAATTTCTTGGCGTGTAGTCAACCGTCACCATGTTGCCAGGGCAACACTTCCCTGTAAGTTATGTGTTGTCCACCAACATTGGACTACATATGACAGTGACCTCAACATATGTTGAAAAATTGAGACCTCCAAGACCTTCCCACCCCTCCCCATAAGCTCACAGATTGAATGGCGAGGAGGGCATGTCTATGTTAACACGTTTGATGTTATACTATTGTTGATGTTCACTTATTACCATGGCTGTGTTCTGATGAATCTCTGAAAATTTCATGTCATTCTGCCCAGCCGCGCGTGAGTAATAAATAAAACAGTTTTCAGCAATTCTTTCATTAACCACAATGTGGCGCTATATCTTTTGTGAGGTGTTTTGATGTCATAGCGTCCGGGGTGGCACTATTTTCCTTCATGTAAAGTTTTGTGGACATCGGACAAGTTTTGCCAGTCAGTAATTCTTCCTTTAATCATTAGGGGGCACTATGAGTGTTGTTTATTATTGGTATATAGACGGGTTCGGGGAAGGGAGAATATTGATCGTATAAAATTTGTTGCAAATCGTGCAAAGTATGTCCAATTTACAAGGGTCTAATGTTGTTACCACTAGGTGGTGCTAAAACTTTTGTTATTTTTTATAGGAATGTTCAGGGTGGGATTATTATCCATTTTTGTAAATTTGGTGGAAATCAGAAAAAGTTTGTCCAATATACAACTTTCCGAAATTTCATGGCAACTAGTCAGCCGTCGCCATGTTGCCATGGCAACACTTCCCTGTAAGTTATGTGTTGTCCACCCATTTTTGACTACGTATGACAGTGACCTCAACATATGTTGAAAAATTTAGACCTCCAAGACCTTCCCACCCGTCCCCATAAGCTCATGGATTGAATGGCGAGAAGGGCGTGTCAATGGTAACACGTTTGATGTCATACTAACGTTGATGTTGAGTTATGATCATCTCTGTGTTTTGATGAATCTCAGAAAATTTCACGTCATTCTGGCAAGCCGCGCACGAGTAATAAATAAAACAGTTTTCAGCAATTCTTTCATTTACCACTATGTGCTGCCAGATCTTTTGTCAGGTATTTTGATGTCATTGCGTCCGGGGTGGCACTATTTTCCTTCATGTAAAGTTTTGTGGACATCGGACAAGTTTTGCCCGTCAGTAATTCTTCCTTTAATCATTAGGGGGTGCTATGAGTGTTGTTTATTATTTGTATATAGACGAGTTCGGGGAAGGGAGAATATTGATCGTTTAAAATTTCTTGCAAATCGTGCAAAGTATGTCCAATTTACAAGGGTCTAATGTTGTTACCACTAGGCGGCACTAAAACTTTTGTTACTTTATATAGGAATGTTGAGGGTGGGATTATTATTCATTTTTGAAAATTTGGTGGAAATCAGAAAAAGTTTGTCCAAGATACAACTTTCCGAAATTTCATGGCGTGTAGTAAACCGTCGCCATGTTGCCATGGCAACACTTCCCTGTAAGTTATGTGTTGTCCACCCATATTGGACTACATATGACAGTGACCTCAACATGTGTTGAAAAATTTAGATCTCCAAGACCTTCCCACCCCTCCCCATAAGCTCATGGATTGAATGGCGAGAAGGGCGTTTCTATGGTAACACGTATGATGTCATACTAACGTTGATGTTCAGTTATGATCATGTCTGTGTTCTGATGAATCTCTGAAAATTTCACATCATTCTGCCCAGCCGCTTGTGAGTAATAAATAAAACAGTTTTCAGCAATTCTTTCATTAACCACTATGTGGCGCTATATCGGTTGTCAGTTTTTTTTTTTTTTTGTTTTTTTTTTTGTTACTTATTTGTACCCGTAGGTAGACTTTGTTTGCAGTCTGGTGACAAGCCACCAGCTGCCGGTCGCTGCGTGCGCGAGCGCCCTAAACCTACATGTTTTTGGTATGCGGGAGGAAACCGGAGAAATCCCGGAGTAAACCCACGCAACACGGGGAGAACATGCAAACTCGACACAGCTCACTGTTGGTCGGGGGCTGGGATCGAACCCACGGCCTCATGATCCCCGCGATCCCCCGGCCAAGGGTAAAACTGTGCTGCCAGAGTGCTAAACCACTGCGCCACCGTGCAGCCCATGTGTGCAGGTATTTTGAAGTCATTGCGTCCGGGGTGGCACTATTTTCCTTCATGGAAAGTTTTGTGGACATCGGACAAGTTTTGGGTGAGTTCCAGGTGGTTGAAGTTGTAAGGGGAGGAGTCAAACTTCGCCATGGCGCCCTGGCCACGCCTTTTGAGATTTTGACTTAATTTATATAACTTTTAATGGGCAATGCCTGTAGATGCCCCCATGTAATAATGAGCCCAATTCGATCTGGTCCCTAGGACAAGTGCGTTAAAATGCGAGGTGTGACTTTTTTCCGAATTGGAAATGGGGCGACTTTGAGGCAAGATGGTGGCCTTCCTGTTGGCGGTGGGTATGGGCCACAATGATGTTTTTTGCATGTCTTGAGGTGATTCACACCTTACCCAAATTTGATGTGTCTACGGCAAAGTTTATGGTCTCAAGTCTCCATAGACCTTGTACGTTTGACCCCACCCACAAAAATGAGGGGTGGGGGGAGCACATATTTTTTCCAGTTTATCAAATTTTTGGCCCAGTCAGAGGGGTTTGCCAAAAAAAATTGCGTTTTGGTTAACGTTCAGAGTTTGAAAAATGCTATCATTTAGGCAGAATAATAATAATCATGAAAAAAAACAAAAAAAAACAAAAAATAAACGCAAGCAGATACAATAGGGCTTTCACCAACTGACGTTGTCAGTGGCTCAGGCCCTAATAAATAAACGCAAGCGGATACAAGGAGGGACAGCTCCCGATTGCTGGAAGAAGATGCTAAGCTAATTGAATTGGAAAGTATTGCCATTTGGCAAAAAGTTAGCTGAAGGTAGTCCCAATTGACATGTTACAGACATTTCCTGCACTTTCTGTCCGTGTCTGTGAACATGGTTGGGCGATTGTACACGGACATTTCATGCACTTTCTGTACATGTCTGTGAACATGGTATGGCAAGTGTCTGTGAAAATGGTTCGGCAATTGTACGCAATCTGCCAGAAATTTTTAAAGACAGGTGGCGCTATAACACTACTCTAAAGTAGGGCTTGGAAATGTGCACAGGGTATTGGAAATTGACAGATATTCTCTCCTATGTCAGTTTCTAAGTACTTTCAATCTATTTACAGTAAGTGTCCATTAGCCATACCTTGTTCCCTCTAGTGTCACTTTCAGATAACTTGCAGTATAAACTCTACATTCTTGTACCAAAAGGTGGTATATAAAGTTTTTGTGTCTTTTCATCCTTGTCTGAAAAGAGGGGGTCAGAGGGTTGACCACCATGATACCTGTAATGGTCTCAGCTGTATTTGGGATCAAAAAATCTTGCTGAGGTCCTGGGGACCTGAGCTCAGAGTATGTACATCTACACTCTACTAGGTGTGTGTGCAAGAAATCTGAAACTTGCACCTCAGACTTTTGCCCTTTTATGGTCTCCGGGTGTTGAGCTTAAAGTATGTGTATCCACACTCCCCAAGGAGTAGGAATCAAGTGGTCTCATGTCTCTACCAAATTTCTAGAGCTAGGGGCAAGCCATCAATTTGTGATACAAAATAAATGGGGTAAAAAATGTATGGAAAATCCCATGTAAATGTACTGGAAATTGACAGTGTCATACCTCAAACTAAAAAAGTCCCAGAGAGGTAAAACACAAAGTGTGTGCATTTATTAGCATGTCAACCCCAAATTTGGGCTTACATGTTCCTATAGTCTCTCCTGGGCAATTTCCTCACAGGAGCATGGTAGGCACACAATCTTAATGTCACTGCAATCAGCGCATTGTGGAGGTCAACCACTGTTAATTTGGTGCTTAAACTCATTAGGGAAGCCCTCGCTGTAGATTTAATTCATTGAAAATGAATTAAATGGTGTGGTTTTAACCACCGAATCCGTACAGAGTACGGCCCTGCCTCTTCAGAGCATACACCACATCCATGGCGGTCACAGTCTTCCTCTTGGCGTGCTCGGTGTAGGTGACGGCATCACGGATGACGTTCTCCAGGAAGACCTTCAACACGCCGCGGGTCTCCTCGTAGATGAGACCGGAGATGTGCTTCACTCCACCGCGGCGAGCCAGACGGCGGATAGCGGGCTTGGTGATTCCCTGGATGTTATCACGGTGACGTTTAGCG